>BPTQ01000008.1:170386299-170567278 GCA_019973895.1 Chrysanthemum seticuspe
CCGAACGATTCAATACCTACAGGCGAGCATATTCGAGATTCAACTTCTGACTAACTTTAACAACCCAACGATCTATATAACAACGAAACATCATATCAGACACAAGAGAAGAAAAACAACCCAACACCGAAAACCGGGCAAACCAAAGGAACATGACGAGAGGAAACCAAACGCTCCAGGACGCAAACCAAGGAGACAATATTCTGGTACCCCATAGTACCGTACGGTTTTAATTGAAAAGTCACGGTTGAGTCGCGGTTGAGTCGTAGTAGGGAAAATTGTGAGTGTGTAGTTTTGTGGGGAAGTGAGTATTGTACGGTAAACCCGGGGTGGGAGGGATTTAAAATAAAAGAAAATGTAAAAAGTTTGTTTGAATTAAAGTAATGAAGTTTATTTTTATGTTATGTTTTGTAATTTTTTTTTTTTTTTTATGTTTTTTTTTTTTTTAATGTTTTGTATTGTATTTTTATTTGAAGTAATGAAATTAAGTTTGTTTGAAAAATGTAAAAGAAAATAAAATTTAGGGAGGGTGGGGCCCAAATGGCATGTTATGAGTGAAGGGGTGTTTTGATGTGTGAGTGTTAAAAGGGATGATGCTGAGTTGGCGCTGAGTTGGCACTGAAAAGTTAATTTTGGCATGCCATGATACCCCATGGTCTTATAACAGAGGAACCAAACGCAGGACCTCGCAAACCAAAGGAGAGCAGTACAAGGAAACCAAACGGGCCAAAAGCCACAACCCAACAAAAAGAAGAGAACACAGACTATACTACAAAGCAACAATATATCTAGCAACCCAACAATTTCAATCAGTCTTCAACTTAGAGCTTATACGAGCGGACATCCATAACTTAGCAAGCCGTTGGATACCCGGAAAGATGTCTTCATTCTTGATTGCATCTATGTCGTCACTTTGGAGAGTTTAGCGTCACCAGGAATATTGACATTCCCGCTAGCGATCTCAATAGCAGGAAACGAAGAGAAAGAGACCGGGGGAGGAAGATTCCACCAACTCCACACCTTTCTCCAAATCTCACTAACTATTTGGCAGCTAACCAAAACATGATCGATGTCCTCCATATCCAACCCGCAAAAAGGACAATTGTAAGTAGGGAGAGAGACACCATGAGCCATAAGGTTAGAACACGTTGCAAGTCTATCCATAGAAACCTTCCAAAACACAATGTTTACTTTCTTGGGGATCCAAGAATTCCATCTATGATGAGACCCCAAACTGTGAATGCCAAGGAGGGAGTTTTCAATAACTTTGGCCAGGACATTGACTTTAAAATGCCCGGAAGCTGCATAAGACCAAACCCATTTATCACTACAATTGGGGTTTAGCACAATCTTATTTAGATAATTAGATAGAGTATTGAGATCATCGAGAGCTCGACCCCTAGGAGGTATACGCCAAGCCCATGAGCTAAACCACGACCCGTTATCAACATACCCTCTATATTTAGGTGCTGTTTTGTTGACTGGAATAACAATCAAGGAATACTTTTAATCTCATTAATTATGTTTAGTGTATGCATATTGGATTAAAGTAATGGAATGAATGAAAAATATTGGCCATACCCGAAAGTCTTGGGAGTAGCCTCCTTTCAAAGTCATGATATAAGAGCATCCGCATGGGAGCTTGGAGAATGACTTTTTACTATTTGAAAAAGTTATTCATATCACTCTTTGCATTGGGTAAACAACTTGATGAAAAGCTTTTTAATGAAAGACTTGGTGAACTTCAAGTGTTTGAGTAAAAGCTTTTTGATCATTTCAAGCATATCTTTTGTTCTACTTTAATGTATATAACACCCAAAAAGCTTTTGGTAATGACTTTTTGCATTGGAGCAAAATATATGAATGACTTTTCTATATATAAAATATAATTTAATTTATTGTAAAAAGTCATTAATGACTTTTCCCATTGTAGATGCTCTAAGTGGTTTCATATTTTTCTGACTTTTCTTCGTGCCATAAATTGTCCTTGTGTACTCTCTTTTTTTCCATCCACTCATTTTAGTTATTATCATTTATTCTTTCTATTCTCCGCCACATCTTTTATTTGTTTATAAAATAATCCAAGTAAACTAAAATAAATTTTTGAAATCATACTGACATTTAATTTACAAACCAAACGTTATTTTTGAAGCATCTATCGTCATTCCTATTCTACCTCTATATCAAACCTATACCGATTGTGATTCTGTATACCAAACCAAACGGGCCCTTAACCTTACAATCTTTGATAGATTCCGGCGCAAAAAATCTTGGAAACTTATCTTTAAGACACAACCCTTCACCACACCACAAATCAATCTAAAAATAAGTATCAGCACCATCTCCCACCTTTGGAACAAACGAGCTTCTGAATTTTGAATCTATATCCTCGATGTGTTTACTAGCCTTGATAATATCCAACCAAACCCCACTGCCATGAGAACTAGTTTGCGAAGATAAACCACCATCCTCCCCGTAGAATTCCTTAATAACATCATGCCAACAATGAATTTTACCGGTTCTTTAAAAAAGAAAAAAGCTTTCATAAGAGGGTATTACACAGTCAAGCCTTAAACAAATTATGTCACTTTTCACGAATATGCTATGATTGGAGAAGTATTATTTTAAGAAAAGTTAAAGAAAAAACCTAGAGAGCGATTAGAAGTATACAAAAGAGGTTTCATAAACAGCCTTTAACACAATGTGTACTGATATACCCGGTTTAACATTGAAGTTTTGAAGCTACAAACCGTTTCGTATCCAAGTTTCTAACGAATGCTCAACTAGTCATATGACTCTACTTGATGAATACGAGAGACTAGAGACCATTTACAACTCATCCACATATCTCAAATTAGTAGTTTTTGGGGGTTAATTTGATTATATGCCTATTGGTAGTAGTACTTTGACTTTAGTCTTAACACAAATTTTATTTTATACGAATCAACTAAAAGCTAAACTAACTTTGAAACAACAGATACAGCTATTATTTGAAGTGTCGATTCAACATAAGATGATTAACTTAGCCTCGTTTATGATTGTTAAAGTGATATAACTTAGTATAGTGAATCACAAAAATGACTCCATATACGTTAGATTTAGAATATGCCAAGTTAGTTAGAAAAATCATTTAAGCTAAATAAATTTACTTACATATTCGCATTATTTTAAAGCTTACAAGCTTTAAGCTAAATTTGAACTAAGAATTGGAGGGGTGCGCCAGGCCTTGGCAGTAGTGTAAGACCGAGGCGACGCATGAAGAACCCCAGCAGCAAGCTACTGTGGTGGGTTCTTCCCCCATAAAAAATAAGATTAATATCGAGTGAGCCGATAGCTCACATATCAGATATTAAACTGATAAGAACAGATACTACACTTGATCTTAGCCAAAAGGCCGAGAAAGGTATGCTTATTCTCTTCTTGGTCTGCTGTTTTTATAGGCCAGCCATCTTCATAATATTACTCTTCTGGGCGATGTGGGACAAAAGGAAATCTGGCTTGCTATCATCCAAAAGCCAAAACAGCAATATCATCTCAAAATCAGCTAAACTCCAGCCCTTTGACAACTCGAAAACAGCAAACATATTCGACTCGTCATTTACAACTTACAACCTAATCATCATTGGACTTTCCCAAAGTTCAGGACAACTCATAACTATGCAAAACCTCTGCATAAACATTACTTAGAGCTAATGAGATTGTGCAAGATGTTTTTTATTGTCATTTGAGGTGCACACGAATTACCCATAATCGATCATGATAGATGACTAACTTGAACTAGGAGACAAAGACCACTTCGAAGCCGTAAGAAGCTGTTATTCAATTGGAAACCATAACTCCGTAAGCATCGTCAAGCTATTACATTTATTAAATTCGTTCAAGACATGGTTTTAAGTGAACCCCTTAGCACAAAGATATCACACTTTACAACAATGCAACTTAACAGCATATCCATTTTATTGGACTCGACTTACTCAAACCGTTAACTTCCATAGACCAAAGCTGTACAGGGGTCTGCATAACAAGTTAGTAACTATGTCTACGGCTCAAGATTTATTTATTTATTTATTTATTTTGGTGATATGCAACTCACTGTCTTTCATATGAAGGTCTCTGAAATTAACACATTTGTCACCTACATATTCACGTGTGGTGTCGCATATGTTCGTTGACCTACGAGTATGGTCATGCTTTCTCATTTGGATTACATTCTCTTTCAGTTAGTTTTTTAATTCGTTCCACATACCGACAATGATTATACGGGCGGGTATGGGTCGGCTCCTCCAATGCTTCCTAACTACATAGTATCACGAATGGTAATTTTTGTACTTATTTTATCAGGTATGGTATCCGTTGTGGTACATCGAAACTACAAAGGCAAACCGCTACTTAATGAATATGATCACCAAAGACCTTTAGTAACTTATCCAACAAATCTTTAATTAGTTGATCCCATTATCCACGTGAAAGAGAAGATGCCTATTTTAAATGTAGAGAACAAACTATTAACTTGATTACTTGCTTATTGAAAATTGTTGCTTATGCTTAGTGTTTTGACTGATAGTCTTAACTATTGACAATTTTGCACTATTTTACTTGATACTGCAAAAGTTTAATTAAAAAACAATGTCCCAAAACCCGGATTGACCCGGCCGCTTCAACTGGTTGGACCGGTTCCGGTCAAGAAAACGGGTCCAATTAAACCTGTTTTTGATTTTCGAAACCCGGTTCGACCTGTCGGCTTTAAGGTGACCCGGGTCAAACCGGCTCTCGGGACCCGGCCGGCAGGCCGGTTATTGGTTTTTTTCTTGTTTTTTACGAGTAAAGCAGATCAGATGGATCTTGATACATGACTGCTCATATCAATAGGAGACGCATAAACCACATCACGAAATAAAATAGTTGGGATTCAATTGGTACTATGAGCATCGTCACGTTATTACATTTATTTAATTTGTTCAAGACCTAATTTTATCTTGATTCTCCTGCAAATATTATCCAATGCATATATCCTTTACACTTAGTCATGCCCGGATAGTAATTTTGGATTGTCAGTAATGATACAACTTATCAAAATACCCATTTTCCTGGACTTAGTTTAGTATAACTTCAAAAGATCGAAGTTGTTTCACGATTTGCATAACATGTTACAGACTTTCAAAACATATGTATTGATGTTGCGGAAGGAACTCTGAGTTGAAGGCAAGAGCTCATTATCTCCCTTCCTTATCCACATTAGCTGTATCACATATATCCCCCCATATCGTATTTAACTAGACCCCATCCCTCGTTTTGAATGTTCACCATACTAAAGTTAATAATGATATACACATTTTACCAGTATGTTAAAAAAGAAGAAAGCTTTCATAAGAGGGCATTACGCAATCAAACGTTGAACCAGTTTTGTCACTTTTCACGAAATACGCTATGATTGGAGAAGTATTATTTTAAGAAAAGTTAAAGAAAAAACCTAGAGAGCAGTTAGAAGTATATAAAAGAGGTTTAATAAACAGCCTTTAACACAATGTGTACTGATATAGCCGGTTTAACATTAAAGTTTTGAAGCTACAAACCGTGCCGTATCCAAGTTTCTAACGAATGTTCAACTAGTCATATGACTCTACTTGATGAATACGAGAGACTAGAGACCATTTACAACTCATCCACATATCTCAAATTAGTAGTTTTTTGGGGTTAATTTGATTATATGCCTGTTGGTAGTAGTACTTTGACTTTAGTCTTAACACAAATTTTATTTTATACGAATAAACTAAAAGCTAAACTAACTTTGAAACAACACATATTTGAAGTGTCGATTCAACATAAGATAATTAGCTTAGCCTTAGTATCACTATACTAAGTTATATCACTTTGCATATGCCAAGCAAGTTGGGAAATCATTGTACAGATAAACAAAAAAGTAAATGTTAAAAAAGGTCAGTAAAATTTAGTTTACTTCTATATTGGCGTTAATTAAAAGCTTCCGAGCTGCAAGTTAAATTTGAACTAAGAAATGGAGGGGTGCGCCAGGCCTTGGCAGCAGTGTAAGACCAAGGCGACGCTTGAAGAACCCCAGCAGCAAGCTACTGTGGTGGATTCTTCCCCCATAAAAAATAAGATTAATATCGTGTGAGCCGATGGCTCACATATCAGATATTAAACTGATAAGAACAGATACTACACTTGATCTTAGCCAAAAGGCCGAGAAAGGTATGCTTATTCTCATCTTGGTCTGCTCTTTTTATAGGTCAGCCATATTCATAATATTACTCTTCTGGGCGATGTGGGACAAAAGGAAATCTGGTTTGCTTATTACCCAAAGTCCCAAACCAACAATATCATCTCATAATTTGCTAAACTCCAACTCTTTAACAACTTAAGAACAGCAAACACTCTCGTCTTTTCAGGTTACAAGTTTCGGGCCAATAACTATGCAAAATCTCTGCAGTAACATTACTTACTAAGTTCTAGTAAATAGTAATGAGATTAATCAAGATGTTTTTGATTGTCATTTGAGGTGCACACCGGCCAATGACCAAGAATCGATCATGACAGATGACTGATTCAAACTAGGAGACAAAGATATCACTTCGAAGCCGTAAGAAGCTGGGAGTCAATTGGAAACCATAACTCCATTAGCATCGTCAACCTATTACATTTATTAAATTCATTCCAGGCATGGTTTTGAGTGAACCCCTTAGCACAAAGATATCACTTTATAACAATGCAACTTAACAGCATATCCATTTTACTGGACTCGACTTACTCAAACCGTTAACTTCCATAGACCAAATCTTCATGCCTTTTCCGTTGCAAATCACCATAACTGTCTTAAGACCTCGAAGATGGATAGCTTGTCAACATCTAGATACCCTACCCTTATATCCATTAGCATGTTGATGGAACCATAAGGATTGTCAACTGTATTATCATATTCAGAGCAACTATCTTGTTTATAACCACTAAGTCCAGAAGCAGCCACGGGTTGACGGACCCTCTGTTGCCGCCTTTGGGCATCAACTTGAAAAAACCCTTCCTGCTGCTTTCCATGCATTCCTCGCAACATAACAAACTTCTTGATGTAATTTTCCCTCATTTCCCTCGCGGCCTAATATGTTGGAATTCTAAGTCTTCTAGAATCACAATCATCATCAACTATGTCATCATAATCCATGTGGGACCCATTATCAAGACTTAGTGTAGTGGGTTTGTTATGGGTATAAATAGGGGTGTTTAGCAAGAGGTTAGATATCATCAACATAAATTGCTAAAATTAGCAAGTTAGTTCCTTCTCGCTTCCGGTACACCGATGGTTCTTTCAAGCACTTGTGAAATTTCAACCTCTTCAAAATTCCATCAAGCTTCGTGTTCCATGCTCGAGGTGCTTGTCTTAGACCATAAAGTGCTTTGTTAAGGCGATACACTTTATGCTCGTTGCCCTTCCTTATATAGCCTTCCGGTTGTGACACATAAACGGTTTCCTTCAACTCTCCGTGTAAGAAAGCCGTTTTGACATCTAAGTGGTGAAGCTCCCACCCATTTGTAGCGGCTAAGGCAATGAGAAACCGGATGGTTTCGATTCGAGCTACCGGTGCAAATACCTCTTGAAAATCAATACCAGGTTGTTGCACGTACCCTTTAGCAACCAACCTTGCCTTGTATTTGATGATGGTGCCGTCTGCATTTTTCTTCAGTTTGAACACCCATTTGAGTCCAATCACCTTCACCCCCATAGGCTTGTTCACAAGAATCCAAGTGTTATTCTTGTTGATCGAATTGATCTCTGCATTCATAGCTTTGACCCACTCTGGTTCTTTCTTCGCCTCTTCAACCGATACTGGTTCGTCATTGGTTATTAGGAGAAGTTCATCAAGATTATTAAGGTTAAGCACAAAATCTTGCAGTCGACTTGGAAGTCTCTTTGTTCTCGTGGGCCTTCGGTTCTGGACATTGTTCACGTTATTGTTGACCGGACTTGGTTGCTCGTTGTCTTGAACCTGCACTCCGTCTTCAATCTCGTGATCCGATTCAATTGGTTCAGTTTGATCATTGCTTACATCATCTCCTTGGTTTATAGCCTTATCTTCTGGATAATCCCATGGAACTATGAATGATCCCGGTTCTTCATTGTTGGTACCTGCTTCTTTGTCCCAATCCCACCATTTGGTCTCGTTAAAAATAACGTCTCGACTTACAATTATTTTTTGCGTAGCCGGGTTAAAAAGCCGATAAGCTTTCGTACCCGGTTCGGAACCAAGATGCACTAGTGGTCTTGATCTTGCATCCAACTTCTTGAGATTCACCGGTTCAACTTTCACATATGCTAGACACCCAAAGATACGAACGTTCTCCAAATTCGGTTTTCTTTTATACAACTTCTCGTACGGAGTTGTATCGCCAAGGACTCTTGTGTAAACGCGGTTGATCAAATTTGTAGAGTGTCTTACAGCTTCTCCCCACAGATAATTTGGAACATGCATCGCCTTCATGATACTTCGTGTCATGTCCATGAGTGTTCGGTTTCTTCGTTCCACAATTCCATTTTGTTGTGGTGTATATGGGGCGGTAAGATGTCGTTTGATTCCATTTATATCACAAAAGGAATTAAACTCGAGCGAAGTAAACTCTCCTCCTCGATCACTTCGAAACACCTTCAAAGACTTTCCGAGCTCATTCTCCGCCAAAGCTTTGAATTTCTTGAAGTGTAAAAACGCCTCACTTTTCTCCTTCAAAAGAAAAGTCCACATATATCGTGAAAAATCATCAATTAGTGTGAAAATGTACCGATTTTGACCTTTCGTTGACGGTGTGATCGGACCGCATAAATCACCGTGAACGAGCTCCAATGGTCGTGTTGCTTTGTACATCGTCATCAATGGAAATGACTTTCTTGTTTGCTTGCCCACCAAACAAGATTCACACAATTGATTCTCACTGTTAAAATGAGGTAACCCTTTGACTAGACCTTTTTTCGACATCTTTTTCATTGACTCGAAATTGATGTGCCCAAGTCTTGCATGCCAGCGCCACGTGTCTTCACCTAGTCTTGAATGAAGGCAAATAGGTACTCCAATTGTTAAGTTTATTTTATAAAGGCGGTTTGGAGTTCTTTGTACCTTCATTAATAAGCAGTTGTCGGCATCATGCATCGTCAAATAGTCATCTTTCATCCGAATATCACACCCGGCTTCAGTTGCTTGTCCGAGACTGAAAATATTATTTTTCAAATCCGGTATGAAATAAATCTCCGTCATCAATCGTTGTTGTCCCGATTTTCCTTGGAAAAGAATAGACCCTTTCCCTTTAATTTCGACACACGAATTATCACCGAATTTCACCTTTCCGGTTATTCCTTCGTCGAGTTCGGAGAAAAACGATCGATTTCCCGTCATGTGATTACTTGCCCCGTTGTCCAAATACCACACATCTTTGTCTTGTGCGTTGTATCGAGACGGTATCACATTCTTTTCATTTAAAAATACTGTCTCGTGTAAAAATACAGTTTCATCAGTATCTTCTTGCTCCGTAAAATTGCTTTCTTGGAATTTTTGGAGTCGGTCCGGACATTTAGACGCGTAATGACCTGATTTATCACATCTGTAACAAATAATTTTCGACAGATCTTTTTTCTGGTTTCGGTTTGAGTCGGAATTAAAATTGGACTGTTTGGACTTGTTGGGTTTATTAATACTTTGGGCCTTTGATCCGGATCCACTAGAAGAAGAACCGGATCCACTAGAACCCAATCCATCTTTATTAATAAACTCACCCCTGTTCTTTCCCCACTTTCCCTTCGATCCAGACGAACCAGAAACACCACCAGACCCTCCACCACTTCGGCCACCATTGCTCGATCCACCACCACCATTAAAACGAGTAAACAATACCTTCTGCTGCTCGTCTCCACCATCTTCACCACGAATCCTTTCTTCATACGCCTTTAATCGACCAACCACATCTTCGAATCCAACGGATTTAAGATCGAGCACCTGCTCGAGAGAAGCAACAAGGTGAATAAACTTTCTTGGTACCACCTTCAACAGCTTCTTTACAAGCTTTGATTCTTCGATTGTTTCTCCGAGTGAAGCGGACTTCGAGGCTATTCCGGCGAGTTTTCCGGCGAAGACATCGATGGTCTCGGTCTCGTGCATCTTCAACCGATCAAACTCAGAGTTTAAAGTCTGCAACCTTGCTTCCTTCACTCTATCTGCTCCAACATAACGAGTCTTGATCGATTCCCACAGCACCTTCGGACTATCGACATCACCAATCTGCATTATCAGAGTTTCAGGGATTGCTTGGTACAGCAAACCCATCGCCAGGTTGTTTTTCTCTTCATCTGTTACTGTTCCTGGTTCAATAGTTAACCAAGCTTTATGTATTCTGAGCACAACCTTCATTCGTAGGGCCCAGACAGTGTAGTTGGTAGATGATAACATAGGACAGGCTACCGTGGTTGTTCCGACCTCCTTCACCCTCACCGGCGTTGGTCCAGGTCCTCCTGCATCTTCAACGTCAGACATGTTTAGAACACCAGGTATGTATTCAAAGCCCCTTTACTCAAGCTCTGATACCAATTCAAGATTGATATTGTATAAACACACAAATAACCAAAATAACTCTTTGATTATTAATAGGAAAATAGCTCAAAACCTATTACATGTTTATACACTACTTTGTATGTGTTTGATGATATCTAACCTCTTGCTAAACACCCCTATTTATACCCATAACAAACCCACTACACTAAGTCTTGATAATGGGTCCCACATGGATTATGATGACATAGTTGATGATGATTGTGATTCTAGAAGACTTAGAATTCCAACAGAGCATGCCCTGTCATGTTCTTTCACAAACAGAACTGTGGGGTGTGGGGCCCACTGTGGGCCCCGGTATTTCTTTTGTTATGTTTGTGAGGGAGTTTGACCGGTCATGTTCATACAGACTTCAAACTTGAGAGACTCTCAATCCGTTTGGGATTGCTTCATTTTGCGTAAATGAACAGATAAGCAGTTTGGAATGTTTGGATAATGCAATATCTTTCCCTTATCTGCTTATTTGAATAATTATTAGCTTTTCTACATTATACGGAGTATCTAACTTACAAATCCGTAAGATATCGTGAAATAACCAAATCCGAAAACACTATAAACTAAACGGGTAAATAGATGAGGTATCCCGTGACCGTTTCTGGCCATCTCCGGAAAACCCTCTCGGGGTTGTATATATTCGTAAATTTGCTAAATGCTTAATTATTATCCCAACTTTATATAGCATGAGCACATATAAATGCTATCTTTTTGAACCGCTATAAACAGCAAATTATACGATGCTGAATAGTTAGATTTATAGAAGGAAGTGATTACTAATTAGGGAAATGAATGGAAAAAAAAATTACTTGCGTGTTAGTAGCTTTTATCAGGAAAATTAATTATGAGATTCCGTTAAACACTGTTTACACATCCATAATGAGCATTCAAACACCACGTTACATTGTCCCTTATTTCTAGTCCTGTGATTCCCCTTTCTACGTTTTAGTTACTGACGCCCCTTTGCGTCCTGACTCAATTTCAGGGTTTAGCAAATATCGCCTCGTTTAATATGCAAAGCGTAAGAGATTCCTTATTGAGGCATTTAAGATTTACGGTCTCTAGAAGACAACTTATCTTAGTGAAAGATGGGAGTGCAACTAGCAGTTTTTGCCGACAACTTTGCACATCCGCCGCGTTTAGCCATGATGAGGTGAAAGCTCGAGTGATTGGGCTTGTAAAGAAATTTGACAAGACTGAAGCTTCTAAGGTACTTTTATCCCACTAACATTATACATATAGTAGTGTAAATGTTTAATTGTTTAATTGTGTAATTGTGTATGACTAAATTGTGTTTCGAGATTATTGGTTTTGTTACTTCAAACTTTTTAAAGAGATCAAGTTAAGCTTGGATATCAGTGAAAGTAAACATAGTTTGATTTATATTCAGATGGAAGATCAAATGTCTTCTTTTATAATTGGAGGAAATATACGCTACCAAATTGTCCTGAATCGTGTATATACTGTACATTTTAACAGGTGACGGAATTAGCAGATTTTCAGAAAGATTTGAGCCTTGATAGCCTGGACAGGGTGGAGCTAGTCATGGCTTTTGAGCAAGAATTCTCGATTGAGATCCCAGATGAACAAGCAGATAAACTGAAATGTTGTGCTGATGTAGCCAACTATATCATGTCAGCGCCTAAACAAGAGGTTGCTTCTGAGGATTCCTAATGTGGCCAGCTCAACAGAATCTATAAATTTCATTAGGCGAGGGATTTCAGTTTTTTTAGGCTAGCTAATGGAATTACGCAGCATTTGTAATCTAATGAATCTAAAATATCCTTGGATGACAAGACAAAAAGATTGTATTTCGTGTTGAATACATATGAATTGTTACATTATGGAAAGCGGTTTAATATGTACATCTCCATTGTTCCAGACTCCCTGCACTCATTCACACGCTTACACACGTGTACGCGCACACACACACCCACACACACACATACAAAAGCATAAACATATGAAACAAGATCAAGTTCCACAACTCACTGCTGTGACTAAAGCGCCTTCTATCATGAGCCGTGACCATCATCAAGGTCTCTTCCTAGAATGTGGCTTGTTTCTTCATGCATGCTTGTGAATCTTTAGGTGTCAAATAAATCTCATGAGCAGTGTATGTTCGAAATCCATTCTCCATTGATGCCAAATTTATCCCTCTGTTTTCACCCTTAAAAGCTTGGTGGCATGGAGAGCTCTTTGGTAGCTCCAAAACTTTTACTATGCATTTCTTCTCCATGTTTGGAACTGCATGAAGATGGGAAGGAAGATCAATGAAAAAGTCCCCATATTCATCGGTTCTGCCTCTTACCCAATCTGATTTACTCATCTTCCTGTTTGTATCACATGAAACTGCTACTGATGCTCCTGATATATCAATACAATTATTAGAACATCTAAAGTATTTGATATGTTACGTTAAAGGTCACAATTTTGATCGACATACTATCATTGCCTTGACTCAGACTGTGGTTTTTCCCTAATGGATTAAATTGGTCAAAATTGTTAAAAAGGAAATATTTCAAATGGGTATTGTGGTTTGAAGCATCTTATTTATGCTTATATGTTATAAGGAATATCTTCACTGCATTTCACTTCCTTCTTTAATCAACCTTTCTGTATGTGTTGTGCCTCATGGAGAGCGGTTTGGATCAGCGGTTTCAGTTCCTCCTATACCTGCCCGTTTTTACCTTAGAGATTAAGAGGGTTACTTCAATTTCCATCAGTATGATGTGAATTGCTTGCAAGTAATTACAGCCAATATCCCCTAAGTTATAACTTATAACCTCTTTTCGCTTAAAAAAAACTGATAATTATAGTAATAACAACACAGCTTTTCTAGTGATATTTCAGTGCAATAACGATTAATAAAAATACATAACACGTTTGCAGCGTGTCAACCCAACTCATTTTGAGCGTATAAAAAACAACCCTTGCAACCTTAGCCTGTTTTGATTGTTAATTACCCGCCCATCCATTCTGCCACCTTTGTGATTAGTGATTAGCTATTAGCTATGGATTACAAATGCATACCGGGGATAGGATGTGATTGACGAACAGAAGTTCCATCCAAACAAACATCACATAAAACAGAACCACTGATGACCACGTTGGAGAGCTTCTCATCACCGTATCCAGCTTCCCTTCTCAACACATCATGTGTAAACAGTTCCTCCATGACATCATGTCTAGCTGCAGTTGCCGGAGCCCCGAGAAAAACCAAGAATATGAATAACAAGATTGTCATGATATTGGTGTGTCCTTGAAAAATGGTCATTATCATTTGCGTTTGGGAATACATAAGAAAAAACTTAGGAGCAAAGCAAAATATGAGAGACAATGAAAAGCTACCAGCCAACTTTGGAGTGTTTATTTATACTACTAATGCTAAAATGTTAAGCTTGTGCATGGGGTTTTAATTAATAATTGCGTATTAAGACCAAGAATATAGTATAAAAATGAAACTTTGTTAAGTTTCTTGTGGTTGTACACCTACTATTACCTTTGACCAGGGCCTTGCACCCAATTTGGATAGGTAATATACCACAAAAGTAATACTGTATCATCTAACTGCATATAAGGGGGTGTTGGCTTGTCAAGTTTATGGTGAAGAGTTAACTATTAATTAATGAGAATAATTAACAAGGTTGTGACACTTTTCTTTTTCTTTTATTTTACTCATTGCTTAATAAAACTAAAAATCCATCAATACTGTTTAATATGAAGAATTTAAGACAACATTACGTAAATGACACTCGCTACGTTCTTTTTGTTTAATCTAATCATTATAGAAAACATGAACGGACGTCGTATGGTGATGCTTGACACCTCGTATCCGGTATTTCAGTATTTTTAGTCACCGGTATGACAGAAAAATGTAAACTTGAACTGAAATAATAGTCAAAATGGTACATGAGCGGTATTTTAGTCTTTTTGTTATCATTAACATCTTACTCTCTCTCCGTCTCAATTTATTAGTCCATGTTGCTATTTTGGGTTGTTCTAAAGTATTTGTCCACTTTGATATTTAACCAACTAAAGAGACTTTTGTGAGTAAATACGATATTTGATTGGTAAAACATGTAGTTAGTAAAAATTTATTAAACTGCATGCAATTTAAAAATGTACTAATAAATTGAGACACATTAAAGTGATAGGTGAAAATAGAACTTCCGGAACTAACAGCGATACATGAAAACAATGAGTTGTAGAGGAAGATAACCACATAGGAAAGGAAATTTAGGTAGGCAACCAACCAAGTAAGTCTTACAATCCTAAATTAGTCTAAGGGTCAAGCCTACTCTAACCATCCTTATTTATAGTTTACCAAAATGAGTATATACATGTTGCTTGAGTTATAAATTTGTATCCACATCAGTCAAGTTTTTTATTTTTTAACGACACATCAGTCAAGTTATTATGTGATTAAATGATCTTACATGTTCAAAAAAATATAAATAATGATCTTACATTATTTTAATAAAAAGATGACTCACATCAACATATACACAGTCAAGGGTATGTTTTAGCCCCAGCCCACATATAATCCCAAAAGGCGCAGTAATCGGTCATCGGCTATGATTGGTGTAATGGGCTGAAACTGGAATTGGGGCTAGGGCTTATATTATAAGTCGAAAAATGAGGTTTATATTTTTATAAAGAGTAAAGTCCAAAATACATCCCTGTGGTTTGCCCCGTAACGCTGTATACATCCCTAAACTTTTTTTTGGCACAAAATCATCCCTCCGTTAGTAAAGTTGGCACAAATACATCCCTCCGTTAGCAAATTCAGTTAATAAGGACTAACGGTGCAAATTTTTCTCCGTTATATTTACGTAAATCGTCCTTGTGGCAAGGAACAAATTGCAACCAAAGTCCTTAAATTTATTTACAAATTCGTCCCTGTGGTCAACGTTGGTCAACGCCACGTGTCACCACATGAGTGGTGCCACGTGGCAACGGGTCGGTAAATGGGTCCGGTCGGTAAACGGGTCGGGTTGCCACGTGGACCAATGAGGTGGTGCCACGTGGCGTTAGAAAATAAATGCTAACTTTACCTCCGCTGGGATCGAACCCAGGAGGGTTGAGTGGGAGACAAAGGTGATACCCATCTGAGATGGGCATACCTTCATGTATACTAGTCCATTTGGTTCTATTTAACCCATCTTAGTTGGTCTTTTATAAATAAAAAAGGTTAAATAGAAATTTGACCTGTCATTTTAAAGGGGTTCTGGGCCGGTTCAAAAATTGAGGAAAATACCGTCAGACTCGTTTTTACGTGCTCTTTCCAATGGTATGCTCGGGGAATTTTTTCGACTTAGTTTGAACCTCGAAAAATGCGAAAATCATAGTTTTTTCTTTGTTTTCACATTTTTCGAGGTCCAAACCAAGTCGAAAAAATTCCCCGAGCATACCGTCGGACTCATTTTTTCATGCTCTTTCCAATGGTATGCTCGGGGAATTTTTTTGATTTCAAACGAACCTCAAAAAATGCTAAAACAAAGAAAAAACAATGATTTTTGCATTTTTCGAGGTTCAAACCAAGTCGAAAAAATTCCCCGAGCATACCATTGGAAAGAGCACAAAAAAACGAGTCCGACGGTATGCTCGGGGAATTTTTTCGAGGTTCAAAACCAAGTCGAAAAAAAGTTTAGGGATGTAAACGGCGTTACGGGGCAAACCACAGGGATGTATTTTGGACTTTACTCTATATTTTACCAATGCCACGTGGCACCACCTCATTTGTCCACGTGGCAACCCGACCCGTTCATTGATCCGACCCGATGACACGTGGCAGATAACGGAGAAAAATTTGCACCTTTAGTCCTTATTAACTGAATTTGCTAACGGAGGGATGTATTTGTGCCAACTTTACTAACGGAGGGATGATTTTGTGCCAAAAAAAAGTTTAGGGATGTATACAACGTTACGGGGCAAACCACAGGGATGTATTTTGGACTTTACTCTTTTATAAAACAGTTAGACGAATTAATTGGAATTAAAGCTTATTAATGTAAAATTACATAAAAATCTACCAAATTAATTTCACATACAATTCTAGCTTTTATATTATAATTCATTATATTTTTAAGGGTATTTAAGTAATCTAACTAGCCATAAGTACCTATAAACCATTTCTATGGGCTTAGGCTTATAGATGCTTATGACTTATTTTATAAGCGATAAGCCTCCATAAGCATGTGTGACAAACGAGATTTAATTAATAAACCGACTTATTTTAAAAGCCAAAGCCCGTATAAGCCTTTCGTCAAACATAGCCATCATGTTAATTCAAAAGACTTTTTAAGGTCAATAGTACCAACGAGTATATGGGCATCAGCGCGTTGCGGCGAGGCTTATTTGTTGTCGATATGTGTTTTTAGGAGCAAAATTCTGCTTTTATGATTCTTTTAATATTTTAGTTTTAGTGTTTTTTTGGAAGTTTTTTTTACCGTTGACGTAGAAAGGCGTAACCATTTTTTTGTTTTAAATTGTTTTTTTTTTCTTTTTTCTTTTTTTTTAAAGAAACATATTAAAATTCAACAATACATAAAATCATACATGAGTCAAAAGTATTGCAATATTGGCTTCATTTTGTTCGCAGTTTGAATTCCTTTTCAATGATTTATTTTTTATCTGAAAATCAGTAGATATTCGTCAGATATATGATAAATAACGTTTGTTATTAAAAAACCGTAAATAGTTAAAAGTACATGGTAGTTATCGTAAGTGTGTGTTTTTTTTTTAATCTATCTTTAAATAAAGAGTTAATTACATAAATGGTCCTTGTGGTTTGTCGGGTTTTACGGATTTAGTCCCTATACTTTTTTTTTGCGGATCTCGTCCCTATGGTATTGACCAGTTGCGGGTTTGGTCCCTTGACCAACTTTTCTGTTAGTTTGACCATCAAGTATGATTAAAATGACACTTATACCCTTGTTTGTCTTAGTCCCTGTGGTTTGTCTCGTATAACAGATTTAGTCCCTAAGTTTTTGTTTTTGTTTTTTTTTTTTTTTTTTTTTTTTTTTTTTTTTTAACATTCGTATTAAATTTTTAATTTGTTTTTTTTTGTAAATTTTTATTTTTATTTCTTATCACATATTTAGTCAAAATTTTCTTAAATAATAAAAAGTTATTTTTTTATTTTTTATTTGTAAAAGGGTTATTATACAAAAAAGTTACTAAAGTTTGCGGAAAATTTGTCCTAAGTCACTAAAGTTTAAAAGTTGTCATTCAGGTTACTCAACGTTAAAAATCAAACATGTCTATAGTTTTATCGATTTTTACGTTTATTTGTTTTATATGTTAAGTAACAAAAATGTCATGTCTTTACAAGTTCAGTAACCTGGATGACAACTTTCATAAGTTCAGTAATGTGGTTGACAACTTTCATAAGTTGAGTAACCTGAATGACAACTTTTAAACTTTAGTGACTTAGGACAAATTTCCCGCAAACTTTAGTGACTTTTTTGTATAATAACCCTTTTTAAAACCTATGTCAAACCTTTAAAACTTTTAAAACTTTAAAAAATCTAATAACACAATATTTTCTTAAATTTTAAAAACCAATGTCAAACCTTTAAAACTTTAACAGATTAAAATTTTTATAATTTTGAACTAAAAATCTAGTAAAAAAATTTATAATTTTTTTTTTATAATTTTTTAACGAATTATGTCAAAACTTTTACAGAAATGATGTCAACTTTTTTTTGTCAAAAAAATTTTATTAAAAAAATCTCGTAAAGTTTTTTTTGTAATTTTTTAACGGATTATGTCAAAACTTTTACAGAAATGATGTCAACTTTTTTTTGTGAAAAAAATTTTATTAAAAAATCTCGTAAAAACTTTTTTGTAATTTTTTAACGGATTATGTCAAAACTTTTACAGAAATTATGTCAACTTTTTTTGTCAAAAAAATTTTATAAAAAAAATCTCGTAATTTTTTTTTTGTAATTTTTTAACGGATTATGTCAAAAATTTTACAGAAATGATGTCAACTTTTTTTGTCAAAAAAATTTTATAAAAAAAATCTCGTAAAAAAATTTTTGTAGTTTTTTTACGAGATTTTTAGTTCAAAATTATAAAATTATAAAAAAAATTACAATTTTTTTTACGATATTTTTAGTTCAAAATTATAAATTTTTTCATCTGTTAAAAACTTAAAAAACAAATTAAAATATTAAATTTTAATTAAAATTTAAGAAAATATTCTGTTATTAGATTTTTAAAGTTTTAAAAGTTTTAAAGGTTTGACATAGGTTGTAAAAAAAAAAAAAAAAAAAAAAAAAAAAAAAAAACACTTAATATTATCTAGGAAAATTTTGACTAAATATGTGATAAGAAATAAAAATAAAAATTTATAAAAAAAATTGAATTAAAACTTTAATACTATTGTTTAAAAAAAAAAAAAAAAAAAAAAAAAACACCTTAGGGACTAAATCTGTTATACGAGACAAACCACAGGGACCATGCTAAGACAAACGAGGGTATAAGTGTCATTTTAATCATACTTGACGGTCAAACTAACAGAAAAGTTGGTCAAGGGACCAAACCTGCAACGGGTCAATACCATAGGGACGAGATCCGCAAAAAAAAAGTATAGGGACTAAATCCGTAAAACCCGACAAGCCACAGGGACCATTTATGTAATTAACTCTTAAATAAACTTTGGGTACTTTTGTTAGGTAGCTTAAGGGTGTATTTTGAAAGTTTTGTTTTTTTTTGCGAAAAATATTTATTAAACTTCAACATTTTTATAAAATCGTGCGTACGTAAAACAACATATCAATATTGGACATGTTTTGTTCGTAATTCAGATGTCGTTTCATCTATATATTTTTTATTGAAAAAAATTGATAGATGATACATAAAGTTCGTTATATAAAAAAGTCATAAATAGTAGAAAGTGTAGGGTAATTCTGATAGCTCTTTGCATAATTTTGGGGTTATTTTGTAAACTTTCCTTTTACTAAACGAGGCGGCTTAAAAATATTATTGTTAAGATTGGTTGTTTGTAGTTATACCAATATTATTGGGCCGAAAAGTGTAAAATTAAATGAGACCAAATCTATTGTCCACAATCATTTTGGGCCGGGCTAATTTAAAGCAGCACATAAAATGTTTTGTCGACGTTTCATGTGCGCTTTAGTATATATAGATAATTGTTGGAAAGTTTTTCTAAGGTTTAGCTAAAAGTCCTTGATAAACGAATTAGGTTTTCTCTTTTCAAGTTTAACCAAGGAAAACTAACTTTTTGACTCAAATTTACGCAACTTAACTGAAACATCCCGATGACCATTTTTGACCTTTCCATAACCACTCTCAAATGTGCACGTAACAACGCTCAAAATGTTAACCTCTTTGGCGCGTGCAAGGACATGAATGGATGGACTCTTGATATTTCACATTTGATGGAACTTTTAAAAACTAAAAACTAATATTGTGTTTAAATTATGAATCTTTTGGACTCTTGTTTTGGTTCAAAACTGTTGAGATTTTGTTTTGTTAAACTCTAATAATATCAAATGTGAAACTTGTTTAAAAACATATTTATTTATTTTTAATGTTTTCTTTAACTTTTACTATGTGACTAATAAATAACACCCCATGTTCATGTTGTATTCCACTGCGTACCAAAAAATGAGAGGTCGAGTGCCTTACGTGTATGCCATTTGGTGGTGGTTTAGCTAATAGCCCTTGATGTCATCTTAAATTGTGTTACTTTTTACAACGGATGAGTTCCATGTTCAATCACTAAAAAGATTAGATATGAAAATGATTAAAGAAGAATAATTCTTTACAACCAACAACATGACAATAGTTATGTAAAGTACCTCTTAATTGTATATTTCTTCATCTCAAAATGTTGTCCACCAGACAATAGTTTAATAAAAATCACTTGACAATTAGCTAATTATTTCATGGAGTATTGTTTATAATAATTGTAGTAAGACTGTAAGAGTGATATATTTTTAGTACTTAACTTTGAGACAAACTTAAAAGAAAGAGTGACAATAAAAATAGACAAAAGAAGTATCTTAATAGGCTTAAGTTATGTTAGCAAAACACTCTTTTAGATAGAATAGTAATTTTGTTTATTTGGCTTATATTTACGTTGTGCATCTCATCATTCTCTAATCTCTGGTGCATTTTCATAACCATTTGGTCAAAGTTTGACAAAGGTATTTAATAGAAACAAATGTTCTAATATAGTTGTCAGGATTCCGATTCTGATATTAGAATCTTAAAATTTTACGATACTGTAACACAAAAACGATTCGGATCCTACGTAGAATTTTTGCAAGCTTAAGATCTTATAGGATCCCGATCTTGACCATACGATCTTAAAATCTAATACGATCCGATATTACTTTTCTCAAATTACAAACTAAAAGAAAACAAATTTATTCGTTATTTTTTTTATAGAATTCAAAAAACAACATGTTAATCTTTTTAAACATTTAATAATCATAATTTAGGACAACAATTCTATGAAATATTCATAGTATTTTGTGTTTATAATGTATAATAAATTGAAGATTTATATAATATTACAAAAACTATTAAGAAATAACATTAGAGTAAGATCTTAAGATCCCGATCCGATCTTACGATCACGATCTTGCAAAGACGAAAAAGATCTTGGATAGGATCCCGATCTTGAAAACCTTGGTTCTAATATTTAAAACTTACATATAATATGTTATCAACAATTACCTAGAACCCTATCTATTCTCAAGTCTAAAATTTAAAGAATGGATGAGGATGGGATGGGAAGGGCAAAGTAAGGGATGACATAGTGAAGAAAGTGTTATTTATTTTTGTGTTCTTGAGTTTTTTTTAAAGTAGCAAGAACAGGAAAGGAAGCTACACAAATTACCTATATACCCTCGTATTACCAGTATGCTACTTCACAAAGACAAAAACCTAATACATCCCTACTCTATATAAAGGAGGGTTTGTTTGAATCCCATATCCCCTCAAAATTCTAAAAAAATGACACCTGTCATTTCACTCCCCAAAACTATATGCACCGTCCGATCAATAATATTTGGGGAAGCATTTAACACAAAACCGTTTCAAGCCATTCTAATCAAGTAATACTCTATCAAATTAATTCCTCCTAATTCATAATCTGTATCCAAAATTGGAGAACACCTTTCTGAATCACAAACCAAAAAACACCTATGCAGATGATTCGCTGATTCTAAGGTATTATATATATATATATATATATATATATATATATATATATATATATATATATATATATATATATATGTTTTTAGTTTCGATAAAAAGTTTAGCCATCAGTTTTAATATATGATGGGTTAGAGATTAGCTACGTATACATTTATTGATTATGATAGTTGATTTTATTTTTTGGTACCAAGTGTTTGATGAAAGTCCCAAATGATTTTTCTTTGAAACCTGTTGTTTTCGAATGTAGTTTTTTTTGTGTGATTAAACTGATATAAAGTGTTTATGAACCTGTTGTTTTCGATTCAGTTCTAATATATTTTCTTTGATTATGTTGAATTTAATTTAGAAAAACCCTAGAAAAAAGCTAAGGAAATCACATTTATGAATTACTTTTTTATAATTTGTCTGTTGGTGTTATTGGATGTTTGTGGAGATTCAAGGTCGTATCAAATAGGTAATTTTGCGATTATCTCTCTTTGATCATTTATGTTTGAGTTGTTCATTTGTGTGTATTTGATTCGAAGATATTTAAATTTTTGTTCGGTAGAAGAAGTAGATGATGGAATAATAGTTCTTGAACTACCATTGTGTTTCTATACTTAAAGTGTTTGATGAAATGTCTGCAATAATTTTGCAGAAAAATGGTTGCATGGAGATCGTGATCGTGATAATTCTTCTTTCGAACTAACTCGGTGTTTGGTAAAATGACTCATTCTTATGATCAATAATTTTATTTATTTTTTTTACACATAAAAAAGCAATTCATTTAAAATTAATGAAAGTGAATGTTGCTCAACTCTTTTGAAAAGATTATGTTGAATTGTATAGTATGTTTGTTTATGACTATGTAGTACTTTATGGAGACTTATCGAATACAAAGGCATAAGGTGCAGTGGTTAGCTTCATGTAAATCCTAAAGGGAGACTGCCCTCGAACAACCTAACATCTTTGGCATATTGTGAATGTGTATTAGTTACATTACTAATTAATATATCAATACTTCAAAAGAAACATAATTAAAGGTATCATAGATGATAGATGTGCATAAGGCTCTTTTTGAAGTATTGATATTATGTTGATACATGTATATATGGATTGGGTTTCATCGACTTGAAAGTGAGCTCACTTCAGGATCAAAAAATGTGGATTGCTTTTATTTCTTTTTAGTAATAATATAGGCTATTTTTAAATGATTTATTAACCTGCACAATTTGTTTGTGGAATCTAGGACTTATGGTGAACAAGTTGAAGAAGCAGGGCCTGATGTAAATACATAACGAGTCTGAAAGTTCAAACTCATTCAATTAATTTATGATGTTGGTTTGCACTATTTTTTCTTTGGCTTGCATATCATGTTGATGATTCGAAGAGGTGAGAGACCTCCTAACATTCGAGTAAGTATATTTTTCCTTTCTTTCATTGGGTCTATTTACTTATTTATACTCATTTGACTTATGAAATCAATGATCTGTCACCAAACCCTGACCAACGTGTATGAAATCCTGATGTATTTGCAGATATGTAACCATGTGAGACAAGATCGCAAGAATATGCGATTTGCTTATGAATTGATAAACTATTTGAATCCTACTGAATAAAGGTAAATACTCAAATTCTTATGGCCATTGTATTGAATTGATTTATTAGTTGTGGTTGAATTGGACTGAAACGAAATGAGTATGTACATGTTAGATTTGTTAATTTCTTAAGATTTTCTTGATGTTTATTGTGTCAAGATTGACGTATATGTTATTTTGACAAAGAATACGACTTGATACGAATTGCTACTCATTTAAAATGATAATCTCTGGCTTAGAACTAAGTCAAACTTCCCAAGATTGATATTATTGCAAAATTCATAGTTTAGGTTGTTAGGGAGATGAGACTCCACAAAAAGCTTATAAACCAACATTTTTTCGACTTGTGAGGTTATGAAGCTGACCTTATTGCTTAAATAATCAATAAGGTGAATTTGATAAGCTTATAAGCCAAACAAGTGGGCTTATGATCTTTTCCAGTCTCGAATAAGCCCATGAACATGAAAAATAAGCTTTTGCAAACACCCCATTAGTCAATTTAGTAGCATATGGTGAGTTATAACGTGTTTTTGAAGCTAAAGTATATGCTTTTTAGTTAAAGACGGTGAGAAATTGTGGTTTTATTCGGCTAAACTGTTAAAATGGATCTTTATAGCAATTCTGTGGCATATAGTGGTTTATATCATGTTTTCGCGTTAAGCACTTAAAGACTTGATTATCTAAGTACTTATCTGTTTACTTTTAAGCAAAAAATCAGGTTTATGTACCAAAAACTACATATATAGTTATGTTTGAGTAAACAAGCACTTCAAGATAAGCACGTTGATAGCCGCTAAATTTTGAAGCAGATAAGCTTTTCAATAAACAAATAAACAGTTCTTGTTGGGAATAATCCGTTACCACGGATAGTTGTGGTTTATACTGCTCGGATTAACACTAGCAGTGGAAACGTATTACCACTGCTGGTACATTATTACCACTGCTATTAGATAATGTTTAGATGAACGCGTCTTGATAAGTATAGAATAGATTTTGTTTATATTCTATAATGTTAGCTTTATACTTATCTTGTAAAGGACTCCTTGTTGTATAAAAGGAGGTCCTAGGTCATTGTCTTAGGTACGTGTCTAATTACCTACGTATTACTCACAAAGGCTTCAAGGTGTAACCTTAGTGATAATTAAGATCACTCGTATTATTCATTAATAATATTGGAGCTTAAGTTTTGTGTTTAATCTGTATTTACATACAATACATCATACAATCCATCTTCTAAGTATTACTAAGTAAATTCCGCGTGCTTAATAATATTATACAAAATATCATTGACACAAGGTGTGTGTCCAGATCCATCAAGTGGTATCAGAGCTAAGGTTCTGATATTTTGTTTTAGAAGATCCAAGGAATAAGCTTAACCTACTCACTCAATTCAATGGAGATGGAAAACAACCAGTCCAACTCTTCTACACCAAGGCTACCTAAGCTCAAACTTAATGAGTTTGAGATGTGGAGGATACTGATTGAGCAATACTTTCTCATTCAGGACTATGCTCTTTGGGAGATCATTCAAACTGGTGATTCTTTCAAGCCTGTGACTAGTACTGTGAAGGTTGGTGACACAGATGTTGTGAAAGTTTCTGTGCCTGAATCTAGTATTGAAAAAGCTTGCAGGAAGAATGATCTTAAGGCTAGAAGTTTGTTGCTGATGACTCTTCCTAGAGATCAGATCATTGCATTCAGCAAGTACATGACTGCTAAAGAATTGTTTGAAGAGATTTGCTCAGTGTTCGTTGGTAATGATGCTACAAAGAAGACACAAAAGACATTGTTAAAGCAAAGTTATGAAAACTTCTCTGCTTCAAGCAATGACTCACTTGATAGCATCTTCACCAAACTCCAGAAGATTGTTACACAACTGACTGTGTTTGGCATTGAGGTAGAAAAGGAAGACCTCAATTTGAAGTTTCTAAGAAGTTTGCCTTCAGAGTTTCAAACTAATGTTACTGTCTGGGAAAACAAATCAGACATAGAAACAATGAAGCTCAATGACCTTTACAACAACTTCAAACTTATTGAGCAAAGGTTGAAGAAGGCAGGGAAACTTGCTACAAGCTCTAGTAGCTTGGCATTATTGTCAACCTCTGTTGACAGTGATGATTCTGAAGATGACAGTGATGATGATGTTGCCATTACTGGTTCTAAAGTTTCCACTGGTAATGTTAATGTTACCACTGCAGGTTCAAAGAAGAAGGTTGCTAGTATTGGAGATCCTACCTTTTATGCTTTCATATCCACACAAGTTGATGGCTCTGTCTTAACTCATGAAGACATAGAGCAAATTGATGAAGATGACTTGGAGGAGATGGATATAAAATGGCAGATAGCTCTTCTTAGCATGAGGGCTAGGAAATTCTACAAGAAGACTGGCAAGCCTATTCACATCAATGGGAGTGAAACTGCAGGCTTTGATAAGAAGAAAGTGGAGTTCTTTAACTGCCACAAGTTTGGACATTTTGCTAGAGAATGTAGAAGACCAAAGACCAAGGACAACAGGTCTACTTGGTACAAGCAAAAGAAGGAACCAACTGTGGAAGAACCAAAGGCAGTGTTGGCTATTGATGGTGTGAGCTATGATTGGAGTTTCATGGTTGATGAACAAGAAGAAGAACATTCAGATGCTGCTCTTGTTGCTACTGAATTTGCTCTCATGGCTTTCTCTGACTCTGAGGTACAAAACTTTGAAAGTTTTTCTAACACATGTAGGGCTGCTAGAGAAGTTGAAAGGCTTAATGATTTATATTCTAATGAAAGACAAGAGTTATATACTGCTAATTATACTGTGTCTAACCTTAGGAGAGCTATAGCAGTATTAGAGAAACAAATAGATCACTATAGAGAAAATGAGACAAAGTATAATGATGATATAATTCTTCTTAGAAGAGAGGTAGAACATACAACAACTGTGAATGAAGCATACCAAAAGGAGTTGGAAAAACTTCAGAAGAAAAATGAAAATGTCAATTTAACATTAGACACATGTTATCATCAGTCTAAGTCAATTGATAAAATTTGGAATGCTCAAGTACATAGTAAAGTTAAGTCTGGTATGGGTTATAATACTGTGCCTCATCCTCTAAGGGGTGTTCATTCACCTCCAGGTATAGATTTAGCTCATACAGGCTTAGAAGAGTTTCGGGACCTTGAACGTGAATATGGTCCTTTAAAGGACACAATGGTGAAAAGTGAGGAAGAGATTAAGCAGGATAATGATTTTTTTGAGAGTGCTAGTGACTCATATGTTGTTGATGAGAATGTTAATAAGAATGAAGAGACTTATATCCCAAAAGTTGTTAATATTGTTACAGAGGAACCTAGGAAACCTGTTAATAAACCTAGATCAACTGTAAGGTATGCTGAGATGTATAGGAACAAGCCTACAACTCCTAGGGGTAACCAGAGGAGTTGGAATCATGTTAAATATCAATAACTAGGTAGTGATTTTGTGATGTACAATAAGGCATGCTATATCTGTGGTAGTTTTGATCATTTACATGCTTATTGTGACTATCATAATGGGAGAAGGGAAGTCCATGGGAATAAAAGGGTGAATTCTAACATGTTTCAAAATAATGTACACCCTAATTCACATTGCAAAATGGTCCCAAGAGCAAATCAACTAAGAAGTGATCTCAAAACATTTGCCACTACAAAAACTGTTAACACTGCTCACCCTAAGTCACCTGTTAAAAGTGCAAAGTCCAAAATAACTTTTGCAAAATCTGCACAAACATGGAAAGGAACTTTTCAAGCTAAAAAGGTTCATTATAACCAACAGTGGGTGCCTAAAAAGAAACCAGCAGTTTCCACTGCTCATTCAAAAGTTACCACTGCAAGGGTTGTAAAAAAGAAAAGGGGGGACATGGGCAATGCTGTGAAGGCCTCAGTACGTTGGGAATGGAAACCTAAAGGAAATACCTCTACAACCAATCCCAATGGTGTATCAATGACCTTTGATAGATTTAACTATATTGATACACGAGGTATATCCAAGTCAATCATGGCTTGGGTCCCCAAAAGAAACTAACTCTTTACTCTTATGTGCAGGAACATCCAAGGACAAAAAGATCAGATCAAGGATATACAGATAGTGGGTGTTCAAGGCACATGACTGGCAACAAGTCCTATCTTTCAGATTTTGAGCATTATGATGGACAATATGTCAGTTTTGGAGGTGGAGTAAATGGAAAAGTTGCTGGTAAAGGAGTTATCAAAACTGGTAACTTGGACTTTGAACCTGTGTACTATGTAAAAGAGCTAAAGTACAATCTTTTTAGTGTGTCACAAATGTGTGACAAGATGAACAATGTTCTTTTTACCAAAGATATGTGCTTTGTTCTCTCTAAGGATTTTAAGATGCCTGATGAAAGTCAGATTCTTTTTAAAATTCCTAGAAAAGGCAATCTCTATAGCTTTGATATGAACAACATTGTAGCTAAAGATGATTATGCTTGCTTGCTTGCAAAGGCCACAGTGGATGAATCCATGTTATGGCATAGAAGACTTGGTCATGTTAACTTCAAAACCATTAACAAGATTGTCAAAGATGGTTTGGTAAGAGGTTTACCTCAGAAAAGATTTGAAAATGATCAAACCTGTGTGGCTTATCTTAAAGGCAAACAACACAGAGCTTCTTGCAGACCAAAGTTGGTTAACTCTATTGCTCATCCACTTCAAATGTTACATATGGACTTATTTGGTCCTACATCAGTGAGCAGCTTGAATCTATAGAAATATTGTCTAGTGGTAACTGATGATTTTAGCAGGTTTGCATGGGTTTTCTTTCTTGGAACCAAGGATGAAACAACAGGCATTCTCAAGATCTTTATCACAGAAGTAGAAAACCAATATGATATGAAAGTTAAAATCATTAGGTGTGACAATGGGACATAATTCAAGAATAGAGTTATGGATGATTTTTGCAAAGATAAAGGTATTAAAAGAGAATTTAGTGTTGCTAGAACTCCTCAACAAAATGGTGTTGCTGAGAGGAGGAACAGGACACTGATAGAGGCTGCTAGAACCATGTTGGCCGATTCTAAATTTCCAATCACTTTTTGGGCTGAAGCAGTTAACACTGCATGTTATGTGCAAAACAGGGTTTTAGTGGTAAAAACAAAGAACAAGACACCTTATGAACTATTTAGGGGTAGACCACCTATCCTTGACTTCATGAGACCATTTGGATGTCATGTATCTATTCTCAATACCATAGATTATCTGGGCAAGTTTGATAAAAAAGCTGATGAAGGGTATTTTGTTGGGTATTCCATGGTTAGTAAAGCTTTCAGAGTATTCAACTTAAGAACCCAAAAGATTGAAGAGAATATGCATGTTGAGTTCCTGGAAAACAAAGTGAATGTCAAAGGAACTGGTCCAGAAAGGCTGTTTGATCTTGATACTCTAACAAATACTATGAATTATGTGCATGTTTCTACAGGAACATCTTCTTTTGATTTTGCAGGTTCAGAAGAGTTTCTTGATGATGATGAACCAAGCAAAGATCATGCAGATGATCAAGATGAATTCAGTCTACCTGTTTGGGACTATGCAGATAATGATGATATACCAAAAACTGGAGATGCTCACCCTTCTAGTGATTTGGAAAAGGAAGGAAGTAGCAACTTGAATGCTGAAAATTCTGAAAGCAGTGGAAATTCAAATTCCACTGGTAGGCAAAATGTTTCCACTGCAACACCAGATGTGGAAATTACAACTCCAGTTACTGTGGAAGCTCAAGCCAATGATGTTGAAATCTCAAATATGCCAAGTGAGATCGCAGTTCCTCAGACTCCCCACACTTCTATTCATTAATAACATCCTCTTGAAAATGTGATTGGGGATGTCTATTCACCTGTGAAGACTAAAAGACAAACAAAGCTGCCTGATGTCCATGGATTCATTAGCAAAATATATGAATCTAAGATTCATGAAGGCAAGAATGAATGTCTCTTTATGTGTTTTCTGTCACTAATGGAGCCAAAGAATGTTTACAAGGCACTTGAAGATGAAAGTTGGGTGGAAGCAATGCAAGAAGAACTGCTTCAATTCAAGCTTCAGAAGGTATGGGTTCTTTGTGATTTGCCTTCTGGCAAGAAGGTAATAGGTACTAAATGGGTGTTCAAAAACAAGAAGGATGAAAGAGGAATTGTTATCAGAAACAAAGCTAGGCTTGTGGCTCAAGGATACACTCAAGAGGAGGGTATTGATTATGAAGAAGTGTTTGCCCCAGTTGCACGAATTAAAGCAATAAGGTTGTTCTTAGCCTATGCATCCTTTATGGGCTTTAAATTCTATCAAATGGATGTAAAGAGTGCTTTTCTATATGGGCAGATAGATGAGGAGGTTTATGTCTCACAACCTCCAGGCTTTGAAGACCCTGAATATCCTAACAAAGTTTACAGGGTAGTTAAAGCTTTGTATGGCTTGCATTAGGCACCAAGGAAATGGTATGAAACCTTAACCACTTATCTTCTTGCTAATGGGTTTCATAGAGGCAGAGTGGATCAAACTTTGTTTATCAAGAAAGACAAGAATGATATCTTGCTTGTTCAAGTGTATGTTGATGATATCATTTTTGGATCTACAAAGACAGAGATGTGCAAAGAATTTGAGAAACTGATGAAAGAAGAATTCCAGATGAGTTCTATGGGTGAACTCACATTCTTTTTGGGACTTCAAGTACTACAGAGGCCAGATGGTATTTTCATCAATCAAGATAAATATGTGGCTGAGATACTAAGGAAGTTCAAATTCACTGATGCAAAGTCATCTAGCACCCCTGCAGACAAGACTACACATCTACTTCTGAAGGAAAATAGTGGTGAAGCTGTTGATGTGCACATGTACAGGTCTATGATTGGTTCTTTGATGTATCTTACATCATCTAGACTAGATATCATGTTTGCAGTGTGTGCCTGTGCAAGGTTTCAATTACTCCCAAGTTCTCTCACTTGACTGCTGTGAAGAAGATTTTCAGATATCTTAAAGCATTTCCTACTCTAGGATTGTGGTACTCCAGAGATTCTCCTCTAGATCTGGTTACTTACTCAGATAGTGACTATGCTGGAGCTAGCTTGGATAGAAAATCTACAACAGGTGGATGCCAATTTCTTGGCAATAGATTAGTGTCATGGCAGTGCAAGTGTCACACCCCCAAATTACCTGTTTTGCAGCAGAATGGAATTCCTGGGGATTGACTGTCATAGCATCACAGTTACAGATATATTGAACGACCTAAAGTGTCGTTTGAAAAGAACATCGTTTGATTTAATAAAACAATCAGAGTTTACAAAGTATAGGTCCCATAAGAAAATCAACTTGTGCGGAAATAAGTTTGTTACAATTCAAACGATGTTTTAAAGTACGTAAAACTCAAGTGAGACGAGTCGTCATCACGACTCCATGATGTCCAAATGCATGCCATGAAGTGAATGCCTTAGATACCTGAGATAAAACATGCTAAAAAGTGTCAACACAAAGGTTGAGTGAGTTCATAGGGTTTGTATTGAAATGTAAAGCCTTTCAAAATCGTTTATGCAGCAAAGGCATTGTAAATCCACTCAGTTCCAAGTTCCGCCCATACAAAACTTGCAACCTATGTATTCACAACCCATTGCCAAAGTGTAATATACTTTATGTTCAAGCCCACATCGTCAAATGAATTCACAAAATAGTGCCTAACTTAATGTATCCACAGTTACTTAATATAACACATAATTCGTACGGTTTCAAATTGTTCCATGACCATCAGTTCAGGATTGTACCAAGACCATTAGTTCACTGGTTCTACCAAGACCATTAGTTCACTGATTCTACCAAGACCATTAGTTCACTGATTATACCAAGACCATCAGTCCAATGATTATACCAAGACCATCAGTCCAATGATAATAATATGGAAATTCTAAGCATGGCAATACTGTTACTTCGCATGACTAAACGTTCAGTTCGGATAAACATATAATTTGCAAATAGTCATGAATGTAATAAAAATCATTGAGCATGTATCTCCCCCAAAGAGTTTCATAAATAATTAAAACGAGAAAAAGTGGGGCTATGACTCACTTGGACAATAATGCGATGGCAAAAGTGGATACACTGAAATGTAGCGTGAATCTCGAAAATGACCTATTATGAATGATATGATACGTAATGAGTTATGATGTAACGTTATGCATGCATTTCGTATGTTATTTATACCATTTGTGAGTTTTGAAAATAATACTTATCGTCGAAAAATACTCTTTTGACGTCTTGACCATTCTTAAATTACTTTACAAGTATTTACGTCAAAATGTCATCCTACAATGGTTTCGTAATGATTTATTGTGAAATTTCAACTTTTCGTCGTAAAATAATGTCGTTGGAAATTTCGTGAAAGTGACAAAAATGGCTTCGAAAAACTAGTCGTAAAATGGTGTACGTCGAACGTTAGGAAACGAACTCAACGGTTTTGGAAAGCTTGTATCAAAATCTAGAAGTTTTAGTACAGGAGTTTTCGTCATAGAGGTCTCGAACATAAAGATAATAGAGGTTAAAGATGATGATTTTGTCTAAATGTTGTGTAAAAAGTGAGTTTCGGCAAAGTTTAAGCAACCGTAATTAATTTTTTACAACTCCGCTATACAAACGGTTGGTTGTTTTAGAAAATATGCTTGGTGATCTTGATTTTATTAGAAGTCATCTCGTTACAAAAAGTTCTACATCATTGTTAAAAACAGCCTTCAACATGGTCGTTTTAGTTACTGTAACACTTGTCTCGTAAAAATAATATAGTTTTTCTGAAAATAATAGTTACGGCAAGTTTATGAAAACGTGTATATCTTAGTCATTTCAAATCCGTTTTCTACGTATTATATGTCCTTAGCTTCGTATCAAAGTATACTAATATATTTTTGATAAGTCGAAATAATTTGTGAAGCTTAAGGCTCGTTTTTGACTCGTACAAACCAAAAACACTTTGCTGAAATTTCAGAAAAATATATATTTCGTCGTCAAACTTGAAAAATTCATAACTTCTTCGTTATAACTCCGTTTTAATCCGTTCAAGCGGCCACGGATTCGTTTTAAAGTATATTTTCTAAATATCAAGGCCAAAATTTCGTGCCTACTGTCGGATTTTCTAGAAAAACAAAATAAGGACAGAACACTTTATATACTTGTCGAAAATAGTTTTTATCGTACTAAACCTATTCCAATCCCTTCAAATCAACTCCAAAGCTAATCTAATCCTACCATACACCTTCTTAGGGTGTCATGAGTTCCTAAACATCATCAAGACCAATATGTACCAAGGGAATAATTATAGGATGACCTTAATATATATAACTCTAAAAATCAATGAAAAAATGGTATAAATCAACATAAGTCTTGCATGCTTGCTCCAAATATGAAGAAATAAATATGAAATGAAGATGAAAGATATAAAATAGAAGTGATATGCTTACAAGCTACTATGATGAGGTGATTAGAACAAGGATTAACCTAAACACCCTAGGTTTTTATTTCAAAACCTTAAATAAGAGTGTAATCTAGATTGATTTAAACTTGATCTTGAAAAGTTTGATGATTTCTTCTTCTCCTTATGTCTTGACCGGTTTTTAGAGAGAAAGAAAAAGAGAGAATGAAAAACTATACTAACTTTAATAATTGATGAGTATGAAATGAAGTGGTAGTAAGTAGTTGTGTATAAGTATAGACATGTAGAAGATTTTTTTTCAACCCATTTAATGCATTACTCTCATTTGGACGCCAAAGGGGATGAATTCACATTGCATATATATATATATATATATATATATATATTTTTCCTTTTATATAATGTATATGTATAAAATGTGTAAGTCAAAATGTAAGTGTATTTGAGATAAATGGTAACTTGTATACATTTGTGAAACTATAGTAGTTTTAGTTAAAATAAATTTTAATTGGTCAAAGTAAAATATATTGAATCATAAAAATTGTAAAAAAATATATTTCTTGCATAATTTGAGTGATATAATAATTATCGTGTAGTTTTTAAGAAAAACGTCGTAATAATATAAATTTAACGATTTATATACAAAATAAATTTACAACACTAGGTAAACTCAAAATATTGTTTTTATAACTAAATGTAAGTATAAAAATGTATCGGGATCATTTTTGGAAGTATCGGATTAAATGTTAAAAATAATAACTCACGCGATAACGTTATTTAATATAAAATTTTCGCGTTTAAGGTGAAATGTAAAATTATGAATGAACTAACATGATGCAAATGATGCTAATGAAATGTAGACTAAACTTAGTCCATATAAAATGTTCGTGATGATATGATCATGAATTCGCCGCTAAACCATAAAGGTTACGCGAATTTGGAACACGCAAACCTAGTTTACGATAAATGTTGAAATGGTGAAGCATAAATTGTTTCGAGAAATGACCTGAAAGTACGAGTTGTCACATTCACCCATCCAAAAAGGAATTCAGTCCCTGAATTCAGTTCGTGTTAGTCTATCGAATCTTTGAGTTTGTGATGAATAACGAGGAGAGAAGACATGGAGAAGTGTCGTTACGGTCGTCGACGATTGAGAGCGTATAAAACATCGTAGTAAAGAAAATATCGGATGAATCTCTCATAAGTAACACTTTGACTTTGAAGTATGTGAAGATTTTGCTTGCACTAAGATTTATAATTAACTGCTCCCAACATAACATGATCCCTCCAGAATTAGACATAGTCAGCTAGGCTATGTATAATTAAGGAACGATGATGTGACGTTCGGTTTAGTTGTTATAACTCTCGATGCTTACAAGGATTTAAACAGTGTCGTTAAAATGGTCGATGAAGTAAAAAGAAGTAAAATTCTCGTAAGTAATAACAAATCGGAAAGAAAATAAGTACGATAGATGAGAATATTTTACAACGAGTGGTTTAGCAAAAGTAGTACATCTTACGTTATAAAGATTCGGATACGATGGAAAACATAAACTTTGTACAACATAGTACATAAGGAAAATTAAGACTGTTAGTTTCCAAACTTCTTCAGTCTTCCGCGTTGTTGTGACCATGACGAGCTTCTCCTCCTCCTAACATGTATGCATTCCCATGAGCACCTTCAACTTGTTGACCTTGGTTTTGAGGACATTGATTCCGATAGTGTCCTTGCTCCCCGCATCTGTAACATGTAACCATGGCCTTGCCTCTACAATTCCTGGCAAGGTGTCCCAGTTGTTGACACTTGTAGCACTTAGCAGGACAAAGACCCGTGTGATGATACTTACATCGATTACATAGTGGGTAGGTTCCAGCATAACCTCTGCCTTCTATTGGTGCAGCAACATATACCATTGCAGTTTCTTGCCCTCTATTCTGTTGTTGATGATGGTTAGTGTTACGGTTTTGGTCGTTGTTATTATAACCTCCTTGGTCATTTTCCCATTTTCTTTTGTTGTTGTTGATTTGGTTATCGTCGTTGTAGTTGTTGTTTTGGTTATTGTGGTAGTTGGTGCGGTTGTTGGTATTGTTGTTACGGTTGGTGTTGGTGGTGTTGCCCCTCTTTACTACTTGTGCCATAAGCTTTTGAGACAATCGAATAGATTCCTCAATCGTCTGCGGATCAAAGGAAGTCACGTCACCTTGAATAATTTCGGGAAGTCCTTCAATGAAAGCCTCCAGTAGCTTCTCATTATCCGAAACCATAGATGGGCATAACACGGCCAATTCTTGAAACCTTCGAATGTAAGTATCAATGTCATACCCAATAGTTACCAACTCATAGAATTCGGTCTCCAACTTCTTCACTTCCGTACGTGGACAAAACTTCTTTGTTACCAAACCTTTAAATTGCTCCCAAGTGAGCTTGAAAGCATTCTACATTCCCATCGGCTGAGCATAAGAGTTCCACCACGGGTAGCAAACTTGACCTTGCTATCATCCGGGCAATTACATAACAAAAACACGGACTCCAATTTCTCAAACCATCGAACCATGGCAGTGGCTCCTTCGGTACCTCTAAACTTAGTGGGATCTCCACTTTTGAAATCCTTATACGAACAAATTCTAACTCCGGACCCTCCTGCATTTCCTGCAGCAGCAGCAAGCCTAGCGGCTTCAGCAGCAGCCGCGGCCTCAGCAGCAGCAGCAGCCACCGTTTCCCTTTCAATCCTTAGAGCATCGGCTACGCTATCCCTTACCAACTTTTGAATAGCCGCTAGTGTCAATTCGGGTGCAGCTTTCTTCGGCGCCATATCTTCTTCAAAATAAAAGGAAAGGTGAGATGTAGCAAAGTCCGATGTCAATAATAAACGCTCCAAAGAGATGTGATAAGAAATGATAAGTTTGAGGTTATTTTTCAAAATGATCGACGGTTTCCTAAGAAATGGGTTATGAGATGTCGTAAGTGCTTCAAATGTACGATGGTTTAGTGGCTTAATGTGTGAGTAACGTGTAATCTCGACATGTTAGTGGTGAAACAAAGGAGTGAGAGTGACTTCGCCCTACTTAAAGGTTTATCCCGGCATTCGACGTTATCGGTGATGAATCAGCTGATATAAAAATTGTGATAGGGAATGACAAGGATTTCTCCACATTAGAGTATGAGGAAATGATAATGGGATGGGTATTTAAGAGCATCCATGTGACAATCGATTTGAAATGAAAGTAAATAACTCGAAAAATGTACGTATAAATCGCATGCAAGGTGAACATGCACTTATGATGAAATGATGAGATGCTATGATGATGTAGTTATAGTCTAGGGTCAATGATGCAACCTAGTTCTCTATAACCGAAGCTCTGATGCCAATCTGTCACACCCCCAAATTACCTGTTTTGCAGCGGAATGGAATTCCTGGGGATTGACTGTCATAGCATCACAGTTACAGATATATTGAACGACCTAAAGTGTCGTTTGAAAAGAACATCGTTTGATTTAATAAAACAATCAGAGTTTACAAAGTATAGGTCCCATAAGAAAATCAACTTGTGCGGAAATAAGTTTGTTACAATTCAAACGATGTTTTAAAGTACGTAAAACTCAAGTGAGACGAGTCGTCATCACGACTCCATGATGTCCAAATGCATGCCATGAAGTGAATGCCTTAGATACCTGAGATAAAACATGCTAAAAAGTGTCAACACAAAGGTTGAGTGAGTTCATAGGGTTTGTATTGAAATGTAAAGCCTTTCAAAATCGTTTATGCAGCAAAGGCATTGTAAATCCACTCAGTTCCAAGTTCCGCCCATACAAAACTTGCAACCTGTGTATTCACAACCCATTGCCAAAGTGTAATATAGTTTATGTTCAAGCCCACATCGTCAAATGAATTCACAAAATAGTGCCTAACTTAATGTATCCACAGTTACTTAATATAACACATAATTCGTACGGTTTCAAATTGTTCCATGACCATCAGTTCAGGATTGTACCAAGACCATTAGTTCACTGGTTCTACCAAGACCATTAGTTCACTGATTCTACCAAGACCATTAGTTCACTGATTATACCAAGACCATCAGTCCAATGATTATACCAAGACCATCAGTCCAATGATAATAATATGGAAATTCTAAGCATGGCAATACTGTTACTTCGCATGACTAAACGTTCAGTTCGGATAAACATATAATTTGCAAATAGTCATGAATGTAATAAAAATCATTGAGCACGTATCTCCCCCAAAGAGTTTCATAAATAATTAAAACGAGAAAAAGTGGGGCTATGACTCACTTGGACAATAATGCGATGGCAAAAGTGGATACACTGAAATGTAGCGTGAATCTCGAAAATGACCTATTATGAATGATATGATACGTAATGAGTTATGATGTAACGTTATGCATGCATTTCGTATGTTATTTATACCATTTGTGAGTTTTGAAAATAATACTTATCGTCGAAAAATACTCTTTTGACGTCTTGACCATTCTTAAATTACTTTACAAGTATTTACGTCAAAATGTCATCCTACAATGGTTTCGTAATGATTTATTGTGAAATTTCAACTTTTCGTCGTAAAATAATGTCGTTGGAAATTTCGTGAAAGTGACAAAAATGGCTTCGAAAAACTAGTCGTAAAATGGTGTACGTCGAACGTTAGGAAACGAACTCAACGGTTTTGGAAAGCTTGTATCAAAATCTAGAAGTTTTAGTACAGGAGTTTTCGTCATAGAGGTCTCGAACATAAAGATAATAGAGGTTAAAGATGATGATTTTGTCTAAATGTTGTGTAAAAAGTGAGTTTCGGCAAAGTTTAAGCAACCGTAATTAATTTTTTACAACTCCGCTATACAAACGGTTGGTTGTTTTAGAAAATATGCTTGGTGATCTTGATTTTATTAGAAGTCATCTCGTTACAAAAAGTTCTACATCATTGTTAAAAACAGCCTTCAACATGGTCGTTTTAGTTACTGTAACACTTGTCTCGTAAAAATAATATAGTTTTTCTGAAAATAATAGTTACGGCAAGTTTATGAAAACGTGTATATCTTAGTCATTTCAAATCCGTTTTCTACGTATTATATGTCCTTAGCTTCGTATCAAAGTATACTAATATATTTTTGATAAGTCGAAATAATTTGTGAAGCTTAAGGCTCGTTTTTGACTCGTACAAACCAAAAACACTTTGCTGAAATTTCAGAAAAATATATATTTCGTCGTCAAACTTGAAAAATTCATAACTTCTTCGTTATAACTCCGTTTTAATCCGTTCAAGCGGCCACGGATTCGTTTTAAAGTATATTTTCTAAATATCAAGGCCAAAATTTCGTGCCTACTGTCGGATTTTCCAGAAAAACAAAATAAGGACAGAACACTTTATATACTTGTCGAAAATAGTTTTTATCGTACTAAACCTATTCCAATCCCTTCAAATCAACTCCAAAGCTAATCTAATCCTACCATACACCTTCTTAGGGTGTCATGGGTTCCTAAACATCATCAAGACCAATATGTACCAAGGGAATAATTATAGGATGACCTTAATATATATAACTCTAAAAATCAATGAAAAAATGGTATAAATCAACATAAGTCTTGCATGCTTGCTCCAAATATGAAGAAATAAATATGAAATGAAGATGAAAGATATAAAATAGAAGTGATATGCTTACAAGCTACTATGATGAGGTGATTAGAACAAGGATTAACCTAAACACCCTAGGTTTTTATTTCAAAACCTTAAATAAGAGTGTAATCTAGATTGATTTAAACTTGATCTTGAAAAGTTTGATGATTTCTTCTTCTCCTTATGTCTTGACCGGTTTTTAGAGAGAAAGAAAAAGAGAGAATGAAAAACTATACTAACTTTAATAATTGATGAGTATGAAATGAAGTGGTAGTAAGTAGTTGTGTATAAGTATAGACATGTAGAAGATTTTTTTTCAACCCATTTAATGCATTACTCTCATTTGGACGCCAAAGGGGATGAATTCACATTGCATATATATATATATTTTTTTTCCTTTTATATAATGTATATGTATAAAATGTGTAAGTCAAAATGTAAGTGTATTTGAGATAAATGGTAACTTGTATACATTTGTGAAACTATAGTAGTTTTAGTTAAAATAAATTTTAATTGGTCAAAGTAAAATATATTGAATCATAAAAATTGTAAAAAAATATATTTCTTGCATAATTTGAGTGATATAATAATTATCGTGTAGTTTTTAAGAAAAACGTCGTAATAATATAAATTTAACGATTTATATACAAAATAAATTTACAACACTAGGTAAACTCAAAATATTGTTTTTATAACTAAATGTAAGTATAAAAATGTATCGGGATCATTTTTGGAAGTATCGGATTAAATGTTAAAAATAATAACTCACGCGATAACGTTATTTAATATAAAATTTTCGCGTTTAAGGTGAAATGTAAAATCATGAATGAACTAACATGATGCAAATGATGCTAATGAAATGTAGACTAAACTTAGTCCATATGAAATGTTCGTGATGATATGATCATGAATTCGCCGCTAAACCATAAAGGTTACGCGAATTTGGAACACGCAAACCTAGTTTACGATAAATGTTGAAATGGTGAAGCATAAATTGTTTCGAGAAATGACCTGAAAGTACGAGTTGTCACAGCAAGAAACAAACTATGGTGGCTAATTCATCAACTGAGGCAGAGTATGTGGCTGCTGCAAGTTGCTGTGCTCAAGTTCTATGGCTTCAGAATCAACTTTTGGACTATGGGTACAATTTCATGAATACCATCATCCATATTGACAATAGCAGTACCATTTGCATCATTAAGATTCCTGTTCAACACACAAAGACCAAACATATTGAAATCAGACACCATTTCATTAGAGATTGCTATGAAAAGAGACTAATTCAAGTTGTCAAAATTCATACAGATGACAACTATGCTGATTTATTAACAAAAGGACTTGATGTGGGAAGATTTCAATACTTGGTAACAAGTATTGGAATGCTAAACCCATAAACTTTTTGGTCAAAATGTTCTCTGGTGTTGAGGGGAGGCTGTTGGGTACTGAACTTGTTGTATGAGTTTGTATATACTTGCTTGTATTCCTGTTTATGTTCTTATGAAGTTTTGATAGGAGTTGATTTTAAAAGGTGTATATCTGAGATACACAACAAATGGTTATTGATTCACCATGTCTAACCCACATAAGAATCAACTAGTCCAGAGCAAACGGCTACTGGTAAAGACTTCTCAAATTCGTTTATGGTTGATAGTTTACCAAAAACTATATGGTTATCAACTCACCATATTCTTTATGATTAAGAGTTGGCTAGTCCATAGCAAACGGCTCATGGTAAAGACATATCAAATCCGTTAATAGCTTGTATTTTGCTAAAAACTATGTCAAGAGCAGTCTTGTTTTCAAATGATTTTATTTACCACTGCTCTTTGAAATTTTTGTGAAAAATTACCACTGCTAGTTCACAGTTTCCACTGACAGTGTTATTTTACCACTGTTGTTCTAGCCGTTACAACTGATTATGTCAGTAACTTATTTTTACTAGTCGTTGAAAGTAACCACTGATTTCCATATATATATATATATATATATATATATATATATATATATATATATATATATATATATATATATATATATATATATATATATATATATATATATATAGGGTTAAAATTTTAATGAAATTATCTTCTTTCCATATAGTGATAACTACTTTCTAAAGATAATTTTTCTTGCGCAATAATTCTAAACCCTAACCCTATATATCTTTCTCTCTCAATTGGCTAGTTATTCTTTCAATTCTTACTGACATAATATTGTTTTTCAACAAAAGTTTCTATGGCACATTTGAAATTTGTAGATGAGCACAACCTAGTGGCCTACCTACAAAAGTCTAACGAGAAGAGTGGCCCTGTTTTTCATCAGATTGTGGACTTTCTCAATACCTCTCATATAAGGTATGCTTTGCTTTTAAAACCCACAATCTATATCTCTCAAATCAAACAGTTTTGGACTTCTGCTAAGTCCATAACCCTTGAGATTGGAGATACACATGAAATAGTGGATGCTCTAAGAGCCACTGTGGATGGGGTAACTATTGATGTTACTGAGGCATTCTTGAGGAGAGTACTCCAATTGGGTGATCTCAATGGTCTCATCACATTACCTATGCCCGAAATTCATGATACTTTATCATCCATGGGGTATGATACCACTGACAAAAAGGCTACTTTCAAAAAGAGTGGTTTTTGTCCCCAATGGAGATTTTTGATTCATACTTTGTTACATTGTCTCAGTCCAAAGAAAACATCTTATGAGCAGTTTAGTTCAACCATGGCTTACCCTTTGGTTTGTCTAGTCACTAATAAGATTTTTAACTGGTCAAATTATATTTTTACAAGTATGCAAGGCAATGTACATAGTAAAACAAAATTTTTAATGTATCCAAGGTTTGTGCAAGCAGTGCTAAATGAGTTTCAACTGCAACCCCATACTAATGTTTATAAAATCAGTTGTCTAAAGCCTAAAGTTTTTCAAAATTTGAACAAAGATGGCAATATGATTTTTACACCTCTCCTTCCTCAAATGCTTGCAAAGATTACATCTGAACAAAACACACCCATAATCTCTGTTCCAAACATTGATTATACTCCACCTGTTTCTCAAACCTTTGAGAGGAGGAGCAAACAGCCACCTTCTTTCATGACAACACAGCAAGTTTCTGAACCTTTTGGTCTAGGAACAAGCAGTGGTGGTTTATACTTCAACCTAGTCCAACTAGGGAGGAATCTGAGCCAATGCCCCATGATTCACCTCTCCCAACAGGTAACACAGTTGGAAGTGATGAGGGCAGTGAGCAACAATTGGAATTGATGATTGTGTGTACAAAGTTAGTCAAGCAGGTTGAATCTCTACAGAAGGACTTGGCACATGTCAAGAAGCAGCATGCCATGGATGTTAAACACTTACAAGAAGAGATTCAGACCTTGAAGAAAGAGTTGCAGGAGTTGAAAAAGCACAAGAAAACTGCGAAGTTGGTGATTTCATCTTCATCCTCACCTAATGATGGTGATTCAGCTAGTTTTGATAAATATTTGGGTAATTCTCCCAAACAGGGGAGGAAAACAAGTGCTGAAACTCAGAGGAGGAAAATTGATTTTGAAAATGAAGGAGATTCTAGTAAAGGAGCAAAGGAAGCTAATACTCAAGAAGAGAAACTTGATGATCAAGACATTTTCGATTCCATTTCCACTGCAGAGCCAAATATTGCCACTGCAAGTGAGGAAATTGATAAACAAAAGAAAGACAAAGGTAAAGCAATTATGGAAAGTCAAGAGCAACCTGGAAGAAAGATTTCAATGAAAGAACAAGTTCAGATTGCTCATGATAAAGAAGTTGCTGAAAATATATATGAAGATGAAGTTGCTAAAAAGGAAAAGGTTGAAGAATTGGAAGTTGCAAGCTTTTTGGAAGCTAAAAGGTTGGATAGAATGGAAGAAGATCCACTTTTAAATGTTCAACCTACAATACTTAGAGAGAAGACTCCAGAGTTTAGCTATGTTCCTACTAAAGAAGATATTGAGTTCTTGATTGCTAATAATCAAATAATCAAGAAAAAGGCAATTGAACTGGTAGCTGATGCATCCTTAACTGAAGAACAAAGAACTGCTCAGTTGAAGGATTTCATTCAAATGAAGAACAATCAAGCACTTGAAGAGGTGATCAATTCAGTAAAAAAGGGTCAAAAGAAACCAAGACAACCAACCAAGGCACAAATTCTTTCATATATGAAGACTTATTGTTATCATGTTGGTGGTTAGAAGAAGCATCAATTCAAAGGAATGTCTGATGATCAAGTTGAAAAAGCTTACTACAGAGTTCAAAAACATGATAAAGCTTTTATTGCAATGGGCTCTGAAGAAGAAGCAAGAAGGTTTCCTGGATTGAAGAGAAAGGCCAAAGAAAGTGATTCTCAAACGGTTAAGAAGACTAAGGTTGCTGAAGAACAAGAAATTCCTACTGAGAAATTCACTGAAGAACAACTGACTGGAATGATTGTGATTGAAGAAGAAGATTTTTATTCAGAACCACTGCAAGTTCGACATCCTATCATTGATTGGGAAGTTTACACTGATAGCAATTTTGCTCCAACATGGAAGATCACAAGGCTAGGTGGTGAAACTTCATCATTCATTCAATTTGAAGATCTTATAAAAGCTTTTGACAGAGATGACCTTGATACACTATGGAGGTTAGTTCAAGAAAGGTTTAATGCTCAAGATCTCAAAGACATGAAGGAGATGCAGTTATGGGTTAATCTTAGAAGGCTCTATGAACCAAATGTTAATGATGATTTCTGGAAATTCTCATGCACATGTCCTGGTACTAAATGGTTTTACTATGATTCATGTGAAGTTCATCATGTCTCTACAGCAAATGGAGAAGATGCATTCATGCTTGCTGAGAAAGAATATCCCCTCAGAGCTGGAACTCTTACAGTGATGTTATGTACAACAATAAGAGTTCATGAAGACAATGAGAAGGTCAGAACATTGTTACATAGGCTTCAAGATCAATGTTCCAGAGCCATACAAAAGTTAAGGAAGAAGTGAAGTATTTGGTTGAATTCCCCAAATCCTTGAAGATAATGCATATTGAAGAAACTTATTGATTTGCAGAGAAATCATAAGTTTAGGGGAGGATTGTTGGGAATAATCCGTTACCACGGATAGTTGTGGTTTACACTACTCGGATTAACACTAGCAGTGGAAACGTATTACCACTGCTGGTACATTATTACCACTGCTATTAGATAATGTTTAGATGAACCGTCTTGATAAGTATAGAATAGATTTTGTGTATATTCTATAATGTTAGCTTTATACTTATCTTGTAACAGACTCCTTGTTGTATAAAAGGAGGTCCTAGGTCATTGTCTTATGTACGTGTCTAATTACCTACGTATTACTCACAAAGGCTTCAAGGTGTAACCCTAGTGATAATTAAGATCACTCGTATTATTCATTAATAATATTGGAGCTTAAGTTTTGTGTTTAATCTGTGTTTACATACAATACATCATACAATCCATCTTCTAAGTATTACTAAGTAAATTTCGCGTGCTTAATAATATTATACAAAATATCATTGACACAAGGTGTGTGTCCAGATCCATCAGTTCTATTCAAATGCACAAAATTGGTTATATGCATAACAGTTAAGCCAATAAATATTTTATATAGTATGTTGCTTTGAGAGCTTCTAAAGTGAGGTGTATTAGGCGCACTTAACACGTATATCTGGCTGTTGTAGAATTGAGATATGTTAGAATCAGCCTACTATAGAGTTAAGAATAAGGTGTGTTTGTATCAGGTCATTACATTAGTGAGCAGTGTGATTGGATCAGCAACCTGCAGAAATTAAGTGTGTCCAAATTTGGCTACTGCGGCAATAAGGTGTGTCAGGTTTAGGCTGTTGTAGAAAGAGCATGAGTTTGGATGAGGTTATATTGTGAACGAGGAGTGTTTGGTTCAGGTAATATACATAACAGTTAAGCCAATAAATATTTTATATAGTATGTTGCTTTGAGAGCTTCTAAATTGAGGTGTATTAGGTGCACTTAACACGTATATCTGGCTGTTGTAGAATTGAGATATGTTAGAATCAGCCTACTATAGAGTTAAGAATAAGGTGTGTTAGTATCAGGTCATTACATTAGTGAGCAGTGTGATTGGATCAGCAACCTGCAGAAATTAAGTGTGTTCAAATTTGGCTACTGCGGCAATAAGGTGTGTCAGGTTTATGTTGCTGTAGAAAGAGCATGAGTTTGGATGAGGTTATAATGTGAACGAGGAGTGTTTGGTTCAGGTAATAATAGCAACAAGAAGTGCTTAAAGTGGATAGAAAATGTCTTTCTCAGGTGCAAGTATTGTACATAGAAAACAGTTTTTTTTTTTTTTTTTTTTTTTTTTTTTTTTTTTTTTTTTTTTAAATATATTTTTAGACTAAAATTTATTATATCAGGCAGATTCTTAAAGGAATGAGGAGTGTTTGGAACATAAACTGAAAAATGAATATAATAATGTATCAGGTCACTGCACAATAAAAGGGTGTTTGGATCAGAAAAATTGCAAATTTTTTGAGCAGCCTTCTAAAGAATCCGTGCAACATGTAATCTGTCACCTTAGGTCATCTTGATAAATATGTATATATGGATTGGGTTCATCGACTTGAAAGTGATCACTTCAGGATCAAAAAATGTGGATTGCTTTTATTTCTTTTTAGTAATTATATAGGCTTTGCCAAAGTGGGTTAAGAGAGGGAATTTGGGTAAGGACTGTTGGTAAAGATGGGCATTATGCAACAAAATGTCCTACTTCCTGGGCCAATATGTGTTTTAATTTATATTAGTTAATCTACTTTTAATATGTTATTGTCCTTATAGCGTTGTAATGATGATGAATTGCTATAGAACATATGATTGGGATTGAAATGAAATCTGCTTGAAAATTAAAACTTTATTGTGTTCACATTATTGGATATCTACTGCTTAGATGGTGTTGGATCTATAAAGGCAAACAAGATCTTAATTTTGACCCATGTATGTAAAAATAGGTTGATTTTGGGCTATTGTATTTCTAACAGGTCGAATGGGTGAAAGTTACGCAATTTAGCTACATTTGAGGACGGGTTAAAAGCTGATCAAGGTGTATGAAAATGCATATAACCCCTTCAATTGCATCAGTACAACCAAGGTTATTATATGTAGATTAAAATTTGTATGCAAGTAATAGATCCCGCTTTTGACCCATTACCCGTCCTGCATTCCTGCCTATTTTTCAACCACAACATATGACCATGCATGTTGCATTTCATCAGTAGTAAAGGTGACAATATGATTGGGTCTTGTGGATTGAGTAAAAGGTCAAAACAGGTTCACGTAGAAATGGGCACGTTTAGTAAAGGACCTTAACTCAAGTAGCAATGACTTTATTTTAAGAATTTGGAGGGCGAACTGAAACATGAGGTATGGGTCCCCAGCTTGATTTTTAGTTTATGAACTATCAATGTCACTAGATATGCACAATTTTTTGATTTAACCGTCACTGATTATTCATAGTAGTTGTCTAGATTATAGACCTTTGACTCAAGTGTGACTCCTAGAGTCATGCGACATGGTTGTGGCAATTCATATGCAAATGTCGATCATAAATGCCAGTTTGTATATGAATTGCAATAACAAATTCTCTATCATCACAATAAAATTACGTTTGGTAATCTGTAAAAAAACCCGTTTGTAAAGTATTGTTCGTCAATACTTAATATAGCTAAAAAGGATTTATGATATCGTTCCTTTTCTATGTATAAGTATGAAAAGAGAGTTATGATATCGTTCCTTTTCTATGTTATGATATTGTTTTGTTTATTTTGCTAAAAGGTCCCTCCGACCTTCTTTCCAAAGTTTTTTTTTCACATTTTTGACACACCTATGTTTGATGATTGCAGTCAGCGTTTGCTACAAACTGACACCTTATTTTAATGTGGCTTGAAGCATCAACCATTTGATTCAGGTATGCTACTTTCGCAATAGAGAAGAAATTGATAATGAAACGAAGAAAAGTTGTTGGATACGAGATTTTCTTTAAAGTTGTTCTAATACCAATACTATTATCTTTCTTGGCTGATATAGGAAGATTATGTATAGCTTATTTACGGAAACCATGTAAGCTCAAAGACAGCGCGTAACTGAGTCTTGCAGTGTCTTGAAGCAGCCATCAAGAGAAGAGCGTATGAGGTATAGTAATATTATAATAATACATAATGTTGTTCTCAACATGGTCATGGCCAAACAACATTTTCATAATGGTAATCTGCACTTTTTGGCTGTCCAAACCAGCCCTCAAAAAGGCTCTTCCATACAGTACCTTTTGGTCAGACCCTGTCCAAACAGCCCTTTAGAACTATTTTTCTAACGACAGTACCTAATTTCACTGCACGTCGCTCATCAAATGGAAAATGAACATAACATGTAAGAACATATAAGTGAAACAAATACGAAGAATGATCCTTCATGAGGCTGTGATTCCCATTCCTAGAGCGATTCCCACAGGTACTTTTAGTCGAGCTTGACATTAGAATACATAAGGCTCTTCTCTCGATGACTAAAGATTCTATTTCGTTAATTGACGCTTTAATTATCTTTACATTGTCCTCAAAGGTATATTGGCAATAACTTATAGTAATAGTATATTGTCCTCAAAAGTATAGTAATAGTATATTGTCAAGCTCGACTAAAGATTCTATTTCGTTAATTGACGCTTTAATTATCTTTACGTTGTCCTCAAAGGTATATTGGCAATAACTTATAGTAATAGTATATTGTCCTCAAAGGTATAGTAATAGTATATTTTCAAGCTCGACTAAAGATTCTATTTCATTAATTGACGCTTTAATTATCTTTACATTGTCCTCAAATGTATATTGGCAATAACTTATAGTAATAGTATATTGTCCTCAAAGGTATAGTAATAGTATATTGTCAAGCTCGACTAAAGATTATATTTCGTTAATTGGCGCTTTAATTATATTTATATTTTCCTCAAAGGTATATTGGTCATACCTTAAGCAGTCTTCCGTTAGCAATCCTAAACAGTTAGTTGCGCATCTAAATGAACCTAACTGTGAACATCAGGGGCGGGCTATTTAGGTGTGAGTCTAAATTCATGTTAATTGGTTTTAATTGTTTGTGTTTGATTTATGTTCACGATAATTCATCGTTACTGCTATAATTATTATTTTTATTGCTACCGTTTGACTTCCAATGTAACCCTCTAATACTAACTATGTGTTGTAAGCAGCAGGGAACATAGCAACATTGGTGATCTAAAAACCAAGAGACAAAACAAGATGATAGAAGTGTTGCTTAAAAATTTGAGGTTTTTATATGTCGATAACGCAGTCTCAAACACCCTCTTACTTATATCTATTAGCCATGTTGTTGTTCCTGCAGTTGATTATAGGAATGTTTGAAGAAGTAGTTGTAATTATAGTTGTTGCATTTGATTCTAAAAATCGCTGAAAGCCATAACTCAGGAAAAACGACGAGTGTGTAGAGTGACTTAGGGGTGCTCATCGGTCGAAAACCGGACCGGACCGAGATCGAATCCGACAAAAACCCTAGACCGAGACCGAATGTGGTCGGTCCGGTCCGGTCCGGTCTCGGTCGGTCCGTCGGTCGGTCCGGTCCAACAAGGCTAAATTTCGAGTTTGTGGTCTGGACCGAGACCGAATCCGGCAAAAACCCTAGACCGAGATCGGACCGCCGGTCCATCGGTCCGGTCGGTTTCGATTCGGTCCGGTCGGTTTTGTCGGTCGGTCCGGTCCATCCGGTCCGTTTGCTCACCCCTAGAGTGACTATATTTAATTCTTACTAGTATTTGTAGATTATACAGCTTTACTATATGTCAGCATTCACAAGAAGTATGATCTTTTACTTCGTTGCACGTCACATATTATTAGCCAATCACGTGTCAAGATTGAAGATTTTACAAGGGTTGTCAGTCATTTACAAGTATGTTTTGCATATTAACTTTTCCAGAAAACAATTTAAATGTTGATAATGATCTTTTTATAATTTTTTGCAGGCTCTTGCTCGGTGTGAACACACATTAACTTACAAGTGGTTGCTGTGAAGAAAATGTTAAAGGAGCAAATAAAGATGTTGCCTCATTTCTCATTGTATTTTGTACAAGTTAATATAGTGCCTCGAACATAAGTTTAAAAACTATTGCGAATGCAGTCCATGGTCTGGTGCATGATTAAACTCATCATTCACGAGAAGGTTTTGATGGTTGTTGCTAAATACTCGATGAGTTCTCATTTGAATTGCTATGTAAAGTCGAATTGTATATCAGTGTAATTGTATATTGGTTAACCACCCCTAAATTGTTTAATGTAAGACATTCTTTCTTTAACAGATAATGCTCTATACAAAATTATGCGTTGAAAAACACCCGATATGATTATTTAACAATTTGATAGTTGATGGTCGGATCAAATGAAGCTGGCTAAAGGTTGAAGTGGCAAATTTATTTAACAATTCGCTTAAGGAAGAGCTGCTAAAGGTTGAAGTGGCAAAATTAAGAGATCAACTTCCCTTGGTGGTGATGTTGATGTTAATGGCCTTAAGGACACAAGTTAGTACAAAAATACATCCTACTTAATCGTATGTCTTAATCATATGTACTCAATTGTATGTCTTAATCGTTTATGTTTATTAATTGAACAAAATCGTATATGTTTATTAATTGAACAAACTTTATTATTATTGATAAATTTGCAATGTAGGGATGTTGGCTGCAACTATTGAGCGACATAAGTCAAAACCAAGTGTTTATACAGGATTTATGAAATCCAGGCACGTTTTGGATTATAGTATTTTATAGGATCCTTCTTATTAAACTTGCGTACGAGTCAACATATATCCTTTGTGTTCAATGTTTTATCTTAAATTTCATTTTCTTGAGTTGAATTTATGATGTATAATTTGAACCTGAGAATAAACACTTACCAAAGTATGTTCCCATTACTCAAAATGTATCAAAAAATTTATGTATTACCTTTAAATTCAAAATATTACGTATTAGTATATACAAAAACAATATGTCAAAATCCCGTGCGTACAAAAGTATAAACCATAGTTAAAGAACTGTTACATATGTTTGATCAAATCTTATTATAGATTTCACAAAGTGGCTGGAACATACATGATGATAAAGGCCATTTCAATATATAGGTGAGAGTGCGGGTACTATTTGCGAAATATCGCGCATGGTCATTAGCCCGTCAGACAATATGATGTTGTTTAAACTAAACCGATGACAACTCTCTGTTCAAATTTCCTTCAGTACGACCAATAATAAAAGTCACGCCAGACGTTGTCTAAGTTGGGTTGTTTATTCAGAGGCCGTTTTTTTTCTCATGAGCAACTATATGTTGTTGTCTAAAGGGTCAAGAGCAGGAAGGGTTTGAAGATTCTATGTTTGAAGGTTGTTGTTGTCGTTGTTGTTGTTTTAGGTACGTATGGTAACCTATTAAAAACTACTATAAATGTATATAAAGAAGTTCTTTAAGGTCTATGATCAAACGGTCAATAGGCATGTACAATATACATATTACATGTTTGTGGTATTTTTCTTATTTACACTTATTATAAATCTCTTCTTTTATTTACATATTTTTTTAACTTAATAGGTGTTCACGTAATGGACCTTTTGTTGAAGTATTAGAATGGTCACTACATAGTTTCTAAAGACAAACATATTAGAGATCATGAGGCAATGAACAATTATTACATAGATATTTACAAGCATTGTATTTTATATTATCCTTCACTTATAACTTATTATTCTGTTACAAGAAAATTTCATAGTGTTTATATTCATTGTGCTTTCTTACTTTATTCACGTACTTAATTTTTTGATGCAAAACCCTCTAAAATCCCGTGGACCATTGTGGAACAAGAATTTGAACGACCAGTTGTGTTGGCGTTTAACACAAATCCATATAGCCCCTATGAATAGGTTACTTTATCTGTGTTCAGATGAGAGTTCTTCCGCCAAAGGTGCTTTAGATGTGTGTGTTAGCCAAATGAGAGCGGTTTCAAGCTCTCAACACTTGCCTAAAAATGCATAAATGGAAGTTTTTAATAATTATTTTGTTAGTTGTTTCTATGGGTGGCTTTGAATAATTTTCACAAAAAGGCATGTATAAACGCTAACTTTTTAAACTAACACGTGAAATTGCATGTTAAGGTAGGATGTTACATAAACTGTTTCAGGATTGAACCTGTTAACAGTTACACAATTAGGTTGGTAACATGTTACCCGGGTCAATGTGGTCAAAAATAGCGGGCTAATTGTGTGTTTGAATTAAAGTAAATGATCTATGATGCATGTTCTTTTAAGTTAAATATTGCTTCGAAAACCATGATTCACATTTTTGTATCAGTTAATGTAGCCTCTATTTCTTAGTAAATTTAGATTGATGTAATTACCCATATTTGGTTTGATCATCGACACGAAGTTACAGAAGCATGAGGCATGGCTTCGAAAACACCATTAACGGTATTTCTTTTGGTTGGTATTTATCTGATAATGGCTGGGTTATGGAGCGAATGGGGTGTTTCGAAAAGGATTATTTGTTTGCTCTACACTGATGTATCGTTTCAGGTTAGTAACCCAGAAACAGTAGACACTTGATCCTATCTTGATCACTTCTATGCCTGTTTGTGAACGACATATATATTTTTTTTGTGATCTTCCTTTTGGTATTAACATTACAGAGCAGTGTTGAGAAGATTGAATCAATGGTCGGTAGCATTGTCTTTGGATGCGCTCTTGCTTACTCACTATTCTAGAGATGGATATTTTTATCTGTCGAGTTGGATTCTATATACTTTTGGGGAATTGAATGGAGTCGAGTCGCTGATAAGACTTGAGAGCTTTTGCATTGTATTTGGAGTAGCTGTATACATTCCTTTGCAGAGATGCAGGTTATTGTAATTTTATTTGTGATATTCATCTGATGACTTATTACTATTTCTACTATTATATTTGTCTTATGCTCCTATTTTTTGTGGTCATTTTTTCTTAATAAGCCTAATTTTCCTTTTACGAGTATGACTCGCTTAATTTTTTAATTTTTAATTTTTATTTTTTCATTTTGAACATTATATTAAGTTCGATGATATCTTAAAAACTATTATACTAATTTTTATCTTAGAATAATTCTTGAAGCTAGCCGCCCAGCGGGCGGTCCTGTAGCTAATATGTTTATATTCAATCCAACGAATCTACACAAAAATTATTTATGCTTATATTCATAATGTGTAAACCTGGTCAATTCAAATACCACAACATTTTTCAAATCATACACAAAAACTTGAATAAGCAAAGTAACTTGTTCTGAAAGTTACTATGTTGGTTCAAGGGTTCTAAATTGATATGGGACAATCTACACCAACACCTCATTTTTCACTTCCCATGCACCCCATAGGGTGGGGCCCACGCCTAATCATTTGCCCAATCATTTGCTTCTTTTTTTTCTTTTTTTTTTGTTTTTTTTTGTGTAGTGTTTTAATATTTATTTGTGTAGTGTAGTGTTTTAATATATATAGTGTGTATTTATTTGTGTAGTGTTTTATATGTAAGAGTGTATTTATTTGTGTAGTGTTTTTATATGTAGAGTATATTTATTTGTGTAGTGTTTTTACGTTAAAACATTTAACATTAAAACATTAAACAAATACAACAACAAATGCTACTACTATTACAACGAAATCTACTCCACATGAAGATTATTAATGTCATCTATAAGCTCATAGAGTATTCCACTCGACTGACATGCGTGATCAACTGGATTTTTTGCCAATTCCAGTGATGCCTCCAACGTCTTTATTCTTGCCTTCAACAAATTGTTTTGAGCCAATAGCATGTTGATCGTTTTATCTTTAGTTTCGCAGTTTGAGCACTGCGTTGAAGAAGAGGCTTGACCAAAGTACTTTTGTTGAAATACTTCCTTCCACATAAAGTATCGACACCCATAGTCTTCAGTCCCTGGCTGTTACATGATGAAACAATTATAACAAATGTATTCTTAACAAACAAGTTATTGATATATTTACGTAAATAAGCAAACGTTTAATTATTTACCTTTGACAAAGGACATGCATAATACTTCAGACCACAAGTTTTGGGCTTTTGGGATGTTCTTTCAATTATAAATCCACGTCGACAACGACACAAGAAAGGATTTTCTTGTTGCATCTGGCCAAAAGAATTTGTATAATTATTCACAACATAAACAGTAATATCATGGTTTACAAAATTAGAAGCTTCGAATACATAAATAACCAATCTTGTTATAGATTAATAGTTGATACATGGTTCACAAAATCACAATATAACTAGAAACTAAGATCAATCACGCCCGAGGCGTAGTCGCTCCAATGATGCTGCCATCTGTCCCACACGAAACTCTAGCTCTAAAATGCGCCTCCTCAATCCAGCAATCTCTCGCTCGTACTCGTCAACGCAAGACGGCTGTAACAAAAGATGAGGAACAACCGGAGGAAGGTGTATAAAATTCTCCTCATCTGCAGCTGGAGATATAGCTGGAGAGGGAGGCACATAAGATGGAGAAGAAGGCACATAATCTGGAATCTCAACACGAGCGGGTGTGTTGTTGACACAATGAATGTCCCTCCACTGAATGTCATCCGATTCCTGTAACAAAATATGAGGAAGAACCGGATCAGGAGAAGAAATCTGTAACAAAAGATGACGAGTCGTTTACTATAAATCAGTAATCGTTTTCTATAAATCAGTAATCCGTAATCGTCTATACATGTTTTGTCGTTTAGAATATAAATCAGTAAGCGTCTATACATGTTTTGTCATTTACAATATAAATCAGAAATCGTCTATACATGTTTTGTCATTTACAATATAAATCAGTAATCGTTTTCTACGTCCTTCTAAACATGCTCTGTCGTTCAGTAAACATATGTGCCCATCCCGCGGCCAAGTCATTTCTGAACCATCTCCATTGTGGGTGAGTGACCGGGAGTGGTGAGTTTTCATCCAGAACCGCGTGAACATAGTTAGTAGCTTGGTCTTCCCCCACACGAAGAATCACAACGGGGGACAATAGTTGTGTTGTATATGGACCATCTCTCAGCGGTAGACACGTAACAGATTGTGAATTGGATATGCATACAATGGGACGGTTAAGAGCTGTAGCAATAGCCACGCCCGTGTCTGGCATAATCATCCAGTAACCGTAGGGTGCTGGATCTGATTCAAACCAATTCAGCGAGTTGACCATAGTTGTAAACCATACCGTCCCCCACATTCACATGTAAACTTCCCGGTTATTGTCTACCTCTTCCCTGACAATATTTCGAAGTCTGGGCCATACTTGTTCGAGATGACCAAGACCTACGGCAAGAGCTCGATAGCCACAATTTCCATCACCTTCCACGTTAACGATCCCTAGGATCCACCGTCGGAAAAGAGGTGGAATTCGAGCCATAAAATATTCGCTACTGTCATCTGGAATGTACAACTCGTGTCTTAAATCGCCCTCGCTCACCTCTTCGTTCAAGTATGGGACGTTAGAAGGCTCTCCCACGTATGAAATATGTCTCACAGTTTCTTCATTTAAGTCTCGGACTTTTTTAGGTTTTGTATAGCTTCTGCGGTGCCCTGTGGGGGGTTCTTTGTTCAAAACTGGGATATTTTGTTTAGCCTTGGATTTTTTGTCCTTTGCGCTCGGACGTCCACGAGTACTTTCTTTAACAACAGGTTGTTGGGTTGACACAAATTTAGGAGCGTATATACCTCTGAGCATGTTTAACATATTTTTCTTAACAAACGACGATGCTTTGGTAAAAACATTTTGGAATTTTTCTACGTCATCTTGACAAGAAAAATATTCAGGCTCTTCAGGCCCTTGAGGCTCTTCAGGCTCTTGAGGCTCTTCAGTATTTCGGACAACAGGCCAAGGAACGCTTAGTGTTCTCCAAAAATTATCAACAAAATCAAGCGGAATAGGCGATCCTGTATTCGAAAAAAGTGACTAGTTAAAATTATCGGTATTGACGGGGAGAATAACTTGATAGGCATAAATTTAAAATACATACCGTTTACTTGAAGGTAATACAGTTTGTGATAGCATGGTAAACTATAATCTAACCGCAACTGATGACCACATTCATGTGGGTCCACATCCCGTTTACTTTCTGCGAGTATGAGTAGTAAAGCATCTTTTGAAACATTATACCGCAATTCGTTAAATAGTGTGCCCTTACACGAATGCAGTTTCTTGATTTTGCTTGTATTCAAAGAGGCTCGTATCGCAGTTTCTTGCGCAGCTATAATCTTGTCGACCGAACACAACAACGTGTCTAAGCTGGACTGTGTGGAGCCCAAGTATAACTTCAACAACGCGTGTTGCTCTCTTTTAATGAAGAGAGTATAATTCATGGTGCTACTTGATGTTTTGTCAACTGCTCCACCAAAACTAACTCACTTTCTTTTAATCGCATGGCCTGTGAAAAACCATGGAACTAGTTTACAAAATCATGATTATGCCTCAGACACTTGACCCTCAAGATCCAACCACTAGTATTAGTGTTACCAGTTCGACCTTTTATAAATTTTGCCAGTAATCTGAATGGGCAATTAATTTTAGCAGTACTAGTCTGCCGTTCAAGTTCATCTTCTAAACCTTCACTTGCAGACGTCCCATGTCTAGAACACTTAATTTCGATAGAGTACTTATAGCCCCTATCTGTTTTAGTTCTTCCTTTAACAATAAGAAAACCGTTCGATTGAGCAGTAGATTGCACCCAATCAGTTAAAGCAACTTCAGTACCGAACATCTAAAAAATAAAAAACACAACAACTTTTATAACTTTCATTTTTAACATATAATTTATACATTTTTTTACAAACTTTTGTTACTTATATTAGTTTTTTTTACAAACTTTTATAAAAAATTTAACTTATAACAAATTATAATACTCTTTTATAAACTTTTTACAAACTTTTTACAATAAATACTTTTTACACCCTTTTATAAAAATAACACTTTTTACCCTTTTATAAAAATAACTTTTTACAAACTCTTTTATAAAAATAACACTTTTTACAAAATAACACTTTTTACAAACTATTTATAATACAAAGTATTATAAATAATAAAACTCTTTTATAAAAATAAAACTCTTATAACAAGAGTGCGTGTGTGGTTCTGGTGTGTGTTACGCGTTCAATTGTTGTGGTTTACGCGTTTTGTACGCGTTTTCTGTCTTGAGTTGATATCTGTTTCTCTCTCTCACTATCCTCACACACGTAGTAATTTTCTCTCTCTGTTTCTCTCTTTCACTATCTCTCTCTCTCTCTCTCTATGATAGATCTGTTAAAGTTTTTTAGATCTAGATCTAAAAACTTTTTAGATCGTTGGTATTGTGGTTATGTTGTGGTGATGTTGCTATTGTGGTTATGTTGAACGCGTAACACACACCAGAACCACACACGTACTCTTGTTATAAGAGTTTTATTGTTATAAAAGAGTTTTATAACAAAAGTATTATAAATAGTTTGTAAAAAGTGTTATTTTTAGATCTAAAACTTGTTAGATCTAAAAAAAGATAAAGTGGTGGTGATGTTTCTGTGAGAAGTTGTTTGGTTTCGTTGACAATATTTTTTTAGATCTGTTATTTTTTAGATCTAACAAGATTTTGAAGATGTTGTGGTATATTTAAATCTGGTAAAGACTGATTTTTTTTAAAAACTTGAAACTTGTTAGATCTAAAAAAAGATAGTGGTGGTGATGTTTCTGTGAGAAGTTGTTTGGTTTCGTTGACAATATTTTTTTAGATCTGTTATTTTTTTAGATCTAACAAGATTTTGAAGATGTTGTGGTATATTTGAATCTGGTAAAGACTGATTTTTTTTAAAAACTCTAAAACTTGTTAGATCTAAAAAAAGATAAAGTGGTGGTGATGTTTCTGTGAGAAGTTGTTTGGTTTCGTTGACAATATTTTTTTAGATCTGTTATTTTTTTAGATCTAACAAGATTTTGAAGATGTTGTGGTATATTTCAATCTGGTAAAGACTGATTTTTTTTTAAAAACTCTAAAACTTGTTAGATCTAAAAAAGGATAAAGTGGTGGTGATGTTTCTGTGAGAAGTTGTTTGGTTTCGTTGACAATATTTTTTCAGATCTGTTATTTTTTAGATCTAACAAGATTTTGAAGATGTTGTGGTATATTTAAATCTGGTAAAGAATGATTTTTTTTAAACTTGAAACTTGTTAGATCTAAAAAAAGATAGTGGTGGTGATGTTTCTGTGAGAAGTTGTTTGGTTTCGTTGACTATTTTTTGTGGTGATGTTTTGCAGGTGATATGCAGTTTCATTACTGGATGGTAAAGTGCAGTTTTATCTCACTTTGCAACTTTAAATGAAAACTTTTGGTGCCTATGCAGTTTCATTACTGGATGGTAAAATGCAGTTTTATCTCACTTTGCAACTTTAAATGAAAACTTTTTGTGCCTATGCAGTTTCATTACTGGATGGTAAAGTGCAGTTTTATCTCACTTTGCAACTTCAAATGAAATAAATAGGTTTTAAAAAAAGAGGCAATGATGATTTTTATAAAAAAAAAAAAAAAAAAAACTTAAGAGTTTTGGCATGGCAAATATGAATGGATTGCAACATTCATATTTGCAGCCAACATGATTGTTTATATCTCATAAAGAGCTAATAATCTGAGCCTTACCTCTTGTGTGTCAAATGGTGAACTAGACATGGTTGTTTGGTGATGTTGGTGTTGTTGGTTGTTGCTTTCTGCTTGCTTGAGAACTGGATTATGGGGTACTTGTGTAGATTGTCCCTTTTAGTTTGTGTTGTAGCTTTCTGTTGGTGCTGATGGTGTTGTGGTGTTGTTGCTTTCTGCTTGCTTGGGAACTGGATTATGGGGTGCTTGTGTAGATTGTCCCTTTTAGTTTGTGTTGTAGCTTTCTTGTTGGTGTTGTGGTGTTGTTGCTTTCATGTAGCATTATAAGCCTGAAGTGCCTGCTATGCAGCTCCCCTTTGAGAATCTTAGTTACTTTCTTGTGAACTTTTGCAGTTTTGGAATCCTACTTACCACATTCATGTTGAAAACGTGTAACTTGTGAATATTGTTGAACTTGTGAGGCTTGTGTCCTTGTGCAGTTTGAGACTTGTGAGACTTTGTGCAGTTTGAGACTTGTGAGACTTGTGCAGTTGTGAGACTTGTGCAGTTTTGGACTTGTGAGACTTGTGCAATTCCTGTGAACTTGTGACTTTGTGCAGTTCCTGTGAACTTGTGACTTTGTGCAGTTGTGACTTCAAATTTTCCGAGGCGATGATGATAACCGAAACCGAATGGACGGTAAAGTGAGATCAAATCTCACTTTGCAACCTTCGGGTTTGAGCCTAAAAATTTTCTGAGGTGATGATGATTTTTGAGCATTAAAATTTTCCGAGGCTATGATGATAACCGAAACTTTTTGACACGGAAACCCATGCACCCCCAATGATTGGCTAGATGAGAAAAAACCCAAACACCCCCTATTTTCCTTCCTATGGGGTGCCTGCATAGCAAGTCCCATTGATATTCATAATCATACTTGAAACAATAATTTCAATCTGCAACATCACAAAATTACATGTCAAAGCTATGTCTTGAAAGAAACAACTTAAGTCTCGAAAGAATCAACATCACATAATTACATGTCAAAGCTATGAATTGTTAGGCAATTTTACAATAGTATGAATAATCAGTTTTTATCTGCAACCTCCATAAACTAAGCCTACTCGTGGACCCAAAAAATATATAGATCGTGCATGAAGATTGAGGATAATATTAAAAGTTTATAAAGGCCTGTAATGTTTAATACCCGTTTCCCTTCCCAATTCGTTCAAAATTGAACGGAACAAAATAACACTCAAAAGCCCATCCCTTCCCTCCCTCCCACCTTCCCGTCCCCTACCTTTTCATTTTAAAAAAACTCAAGAAAGCCTCTTTTTTTTTTTTATTTCCCTTCCCCCTCCCCTTCCATTACTTAAAAATAAAACTCGAGAACAGAGCGTAAGAGGAAAGGGTGTCATGGCATGCTGTTGTGTCAAATCAGCGTCACATCACCATTTTACATTTTACATTCACACACCAAAAACACACATCCCTCGTCTCACATGTCGTTTGCGTGCCATTTCTCACTTTTTTGGGCCCTACCACCTTTTTTTCTTTTTCTTTTTCAAATAAACTACATTTTCGTTATAAAATTAAAAATACAAATTAAAATACGAGAAATAAACAAAGTACGAAAAGGAAACAAATTACGAAAATATAAAAATATATAAAAAAATTAATTACCTAGTTTTCTTCTTCTGGTCTTTGTACGAAGAAATCAAAATGATCATGAACTTCATCATGCGTGTCAATATAAGTTTCAATACCTTTTATTATTTTTAAAAATAGTTTCATGCTCATACGATAGAGCCGTCTAAAAAGTACTCTGGATATTTTGGAGGATTTGCAAAATAGTCGTCCCACAAACGTTCCTCAGCAACTTCACGTTCCCGGTATATTCCGACACAGCTTGAAGTTTGGCCTTGCGTTTCCAACGACTGCTAATACTGATATGCTTGCGTCATAAATAAAATATCAGCGTCGATGTCGGAGAAGCTAACATTTTCTTCGTTGGAATTCATATTTGGTTTAGAGAATTTGTGTTGTGGTAGAGAGAAAATTAAGTAATTGTGTGTGTAGTTTTAGTTTGGATAATGTATATTTATAGAGTTTTTTAGTTTGATTTTTTTTCCTTTTTGTAAAAAAAAAAAAAAAAAAAGCTTTAACCACAAAAAAGCTTTAAATACAAAACTAGTCGTTGCACTCAAAATCAACACACAAACAGTCACAAATTTGAAAGAATCCCGTAATGGCGCTGCGCGAGTATACTCATGCATGCAATGGCGCCGTGGGTCTGTGGTGTTAATGGCGGCGCCATTGTGGCTGCCACGTATGAATGGCGCAGCTGCATGAACATGCCTCTTTCTCTAAAACCTTAACTTATTAGAAAGATTGGACCAGACCTGTAGGACTTTTCCATAACCTGTTGTTAATAAAACCGCGCTTGCATTATTTATTACCACGGCGCTTTATCATAAGAACGGTCTTTTGTGCATCTCTACTCACATTTCTCACAAAGAATTATTATACCGTATCATGTTAGGTGCCAAATACAAAGAAGATGTGGAATAATGAGATGTTAAGAAGAGTTAAGATCGTTAGTGTTGAAGTAGAGGTTGCTTTGTTTCTTGGAGAAACTTGTGATTGTAGGCACAGCAGAGAAGCCACTATACTTTTCTTCTCTCTTTGCTATGCATATCTTCGCCATATACTTGAGAAGATCATGCTTTTTCACAAATTCTTGAGCTGCATATTCCTCGAACGCCATCCACTACACATTAAATTACCAGAATTATATAACAAGAAATGGCAGTAACGTATGTATCCTTATTAGCCATTTTTTATACCTGGGCTGCCTCTATTTCTCTTTCTTGCTTCTGAATGTTGAAGGACACGGGTTTCAACATGCACATGAAGAATAAATCCGACTTTTCAAAGAATGACTTATGACTTTGCCTGCATAATGAGAATAGGACACCATTGATATTTTTATTGATTGATTTATAAATGAGCATAGCCAAATTCATTGAGAGTCGGATAGTTGGATATATACTTCCATATCATATGCAGAGTACATGAATATGATCATTGTTGAAATTTTGTTTTGCAATGAGAATCGAATCATTTCCAAATATGTTGCATGCCACTTTACCTGAATGCCAAAATTTCCACGAATTTGGTGTCAATCTGAAGGATAAAAAAGATCCAATTAGTTCACCAGAATTATTTCCAAGTTCAAACGTGACTTTCTAATTGCGAAAAAAAAAAATGAATTTTGACTTTTGAGGTCAACGCTCATATTTTTTAAATTAAAACTTAATAGGATGTTGACAGGATTTTGAAACTTACTCCTGTCTCTTCTTTCACCTCCCTAACCGCTGCATCACAAATATCTTCACCCTGTTAAGATTTCAAAACATTTTATGTCCCAACTCCCGAAGGTGAGATACTTTTGGACATGTATGAGTAAATTTACCAAATGGGCATACCTCATCAACAACTCCAGTAGGAAATTTCCATACCCCGGATCCTTGGAATTTTCCACTCTTCTCTTGCACCACCAAAACCTAAAGACACAAATTCACATAATTTACTATATCAAATTATTTCCGCAGTTTCACATGATCCACATCATAAGCCAATAAAAAAAAGACAACACTGACACAGGCCACAACTACATAAGCAGCGTACCTCTCCCTTTTCATTCATGACAAAAGCACCAATACCCACTCGATGACTTGCATTCGCTGGCAATGTATTTGTTGTTTCAGGAATCCAGCTCACCAGCATCAAGTGTTTTGGTTCCGCATGATGATATGAGAAACCTTCCTATGACCAACATAAAAGAATTTGAGATAAATTCAGCTTACATAAGTAAGAAAGTATAATCCACAAAAAGTTGCTGTGAAAAAATTTCATCTAAAATGTAACCTCCAACTTACTTTAACCACAGGTTCGATGAGACTTACAAGCTCGATTGGGAGTTTGATCCAAATACCCCTTTTACCCTGCACAAATGTCGACCTTGTGTTCAATGCATATGTAATTCAATAAATATTACTGCAACAAAATAAATTCATAGAATACCAACAAAAAGAAGCTCAGAGGGTCGTGTATAACTGCATAATTAGCCAACAAAAAGATTTGTGATCCGTAATCATCCGTAATCCAAACAACAATACTCACAAATGTGACCACACAGGAATATTTTTGGTACTCACAAGTGATAACATGGTGTCCATGTCAAATCTACTTGTTATTTGTAGTATTGTTTTTAGTTTGTATTTTGCTTTACTGGCATGTGCATTAGTTTTGCCCGCTTAGACATGGCATTAGTTAAGACACAATTTTCTGACAAGAGTCAAGATGTGTGTTATAGTGCCGAATTATGGATCTGGTTACGGGTCTTTGTAGGGTAAAATCAAATGATCTGCCTTTTTGGTTTGATTTATTCATGAACTTTGAGAGCTCATTAGAGAGAACTCTCCAATCTCTTAAAAACAGATTTCTAGAAAAGCCAACTTGTCTGTCCCTTTTCTTACAAGTACAACTGCTTACCAGTTACAACTTCAAGGCCTGCAGTAATTAACTACCTAAATTACATAACTGCTTAATAGCAGAACATAATAGGAAATTATCAATAAAAACATAGAAATACACTTTGGACTGCTAAGTTACTTTATTGCAGCAGCTAGCCTTATAGTGATATAACAATGCGCATATTTTCTCATATGGCTGATAGTTATTAGGTTCTCAGTTATGCAGTTAGGTTGTTTTAATTATTACTTCAGTATAAAATAGTCACAGTTAGTAATAAACGATTTGACTATCGTAAAGAATACCATATGCAAATATATAACCAGACAAGGGTCTATTCAATATGCTGCACTAATGCAGCATTTTTAGGTACCAAGTACTCAATATTGCTCACACAATCATCAAAGGAACCGCATAAGCTCATTTCACACAACAAATAGTAACCTATTTAATTCTGAAATCGTATTTAGGATAAGAAACAAGGGCCAACCAATACATTAATATAAAAAAAAGTAACAGGTAACAAGAAGTGAAGCTGGGAATGACCTGTTGTTTCCAATGTAGCATTGACGCTTTAAGTAGAGAAGTAAATATAGCTGGATCCATGGGTTCTTTTGACATTTCCACAATAACACCTCCATGTTCATCCTCTGTGCCACTTAAAACATTATCAACTTGCTGTAATTGTTTATCTGGCAATACAGGCGACGGAGATGAAGAACTCGCCGAAGCTGACATGGACCGTACATTCAAAGTGATCCTAAATGTATTCTTAAATTTGCCTGAATTACAAATAAAACAAATCTAAAAAAATCACCCAAAATGAAATAGTCCAAAGTTATATGAGCAAAGATAGGAGTCAGAAGGTGCTGATATTGAATATTGAAAGAGAGTATCCGACTATTTCGTGTTGAAGTTGGCAAGTAGTAAATAATCAGTTAGGTGTCGTTTGTTTTTTCAGAGCTTTTACCTCTTCATCTGCAAACCATGTCTGCAAAAGAAGAGGTACATTTAAGCTCTTCATCTGCAACAAGAAGACCGTTTGTTTTTTGTGCTATTGAAGTACTTCTTTCATTTTTCTTCTTTTTCTTCTTTTTTTCTTTTTTCTTTTTCACTAGTATTTTTTGTGCTATTAAAGTAATTTTTTTTTCCTTTTTCTTTTTCACTAGTTTTTTTATATTTTCGTATGTTTTTTACATTTTCCTCCATTTTCTATGTTTTCGTCTGTTTTTTAATGTTTTTGTCATTTTTTTACATTTTAGTCCATTTTCTTACGTTTTCGTCCGGTTTTTTACGTTTTCGTCTGTTTTTTTACGCTTACATTTTTTTTTTACGTTTTCGTTTGTTTTTTTACGTTTTCGGCTGTTTTTTTTACATTTCCATCCTTTTTCTTACGTTTTCTTCCTTTTTTTTTTTACGTTTTCGTCCGTTTTAATCTTCTTACATTTTCGTCTGCTTTTTAAGTTTTCGACCGTTTTTTACGCTTTCGTCTTTTTTTACGTTTTCGCCTTTTTTACATTTTCGACCGTTTTTTTACGTTTTCGTCTGTTTTTTTTATGTTTTCGTCTGTTTTCTTTCGTTTTCTTACATTATCTTACGTTTTCTTAGGTAAGATAAAATAACGTACAAAAAACTTATAAAATCATATGAAAATGGAGGAAAAAGTAAAATAAACACATGAAAATATAAAAAACGGAATAAAACGAACGAAAGCGTAAAAAACGGATGAAAACGTAAAAACGGACGAAAACGTAAGAAAACTGACGAAAAGTAAAAAAAATTGGCGAAAACGTAAAGAAATGAACGAAAACGTAAGAAAACTGACGAAAACATAAAAAAATGACCGAAAACGTAATGGGACGAAAATGGACGAAAAAAACCGACGAAAACATAAAAAACGGATGAAAACGTAAAAATATGATCGAAAACGTAAAAAAATAGATGAAAACGTAAAAAAAAAGAAGGTGAAAACGGACGAAAACGGTAAAAAACGTAAGAAAACGGACGAAACGTAAAAAAACGGACGAAAACGTAAAAAAAGGTGAACACGTAAAAACAGACGAAAACATAGAAAAACATACGAAAACATTAAAAAACGGACGAAAACATGAAAAACAAACATAAACGTAATAAAGCGGACTAAAACTTAAGAAAACAGGCGAAATTGCAAGAAAACGGACGAAAACGTAAAAAAACGGACGAAAACATAAGAAAACGGACGAAAAAGTAAAAAAACAGACGAAAACGTAAAAAAAGAGGCGAAAACGTAAAAAGACGGACGAAAACGTAAAAAAACGTAAGAAAACGGACGAAAACGTAAAAAACGGACGAAAACGTAAAAAAAATGCGAAAACGTAAAAAAACGGGCGAAAACGTAAAAAAACGGACGAAAACGTAAAAAGACGGACGAAACTTAAAAGAGATGTAAGATATTGAGAAAGAGATGTAGGGGTTGTGAGAAGAGGTAAGAAGTGGAAAAGAAGAGATAAATTATGTCTGCATGATAGAAGAGGAAATAAGAGATTTTAGCCTCTTATGTCTGAAAAAAAACAAACGGTCTTCAAGGAATACGTCTGCGCGCCTGCAGACAAAAGAGGCAAAGAAGAGCTTCTTTGAAAAAACAAACAAGGCCTTACACAATTTTCTAATTGTAGGTACATATTGTCTGCAAAGTATTTTAATGTTAGTGGTGCACATTGGTTCTCTGTATTCAGTGTCGATGCTGAGAAAATTATTGCTTACTTTGGTGATAAGCGTGGAAAGATGAAGTCATAGGTAAACCTTTAACCACATAAATTAAGATCAAATATTTTTCTTATTCAGAGCTCATTTTCGCATCTTTATTTTTTGATATATGCAAGATGACTCAAGTGAATATCAAACACATGTTAAAAAAGCATCATATGTTCCACGACTACCACGAGGAGAAAAAAATGAAGCTCCGCAGCAACGCGCGGGCAAATATACTTGTTTAGAATATAATTGTGAATGGGATTTTTAGAGCATACATGTAGGACCAAGATCAATGTATGATAAATTGATTATTAGGGATATTATCAATCGTTATCTGATTTAGGGACATGCATTGAATCGTTATAGCATGGATTGGTATATATCTGTTTTTATATCCAACTTGTGTCATGGGCTATATACTCGATTGACAAGCAATCATAACAAACATATATGTAACCCAATTGTTTACAAGTAGCTAGGCCCAAGGCTTACTCAAAGCGACCCATATATAAAACTGAATTCAGTCCATGGATCACTAAAACGAATCGGGTCATATGCATGCTTAAACGGGTATAACATATTCAAGTTTAAACATTCATCACACAATCTCGTGTTTAACGTGTGTACCCCCATAGGCTCACACACTTCTAGTCATTTACGTGTGTTTATAACTCCCACAAACCAACAAACACAAATCCCTTTTAGTTGTTACAGCAACAAGCCGAATATGATAGGTTGAGAGGGTCTCGGTACTGGTAGGTTCTTTTCTTTTTTGTTAATAGATCAATGATGGGTTAACTTTCGAGTTGTTAAGATCTTTAAAGATCTAAACACTATGTATGAAAATATGAAAGAGAATTTGAGATCTTTTGTGGTTATTTTTTCTTTTTTCGAGTCTTGTATTATTTATTTGTGATGGGGAGTGGCTTGAGGGGCTTTCGTATTTGATGTCGTGTACAATGTTCAGTTATGTTTTGTTATAGAGAAAACCAGGTTTGTCAAACTCTATTTTTTGTATTTTGATAGTGTGCTACACATATGTAAAAGGTATGGTTTACTTGATTTTTCTTTGTCTTTTAGTTTAAATATGCATGTGTACTTGGCTTCTCATGTCATTGGTAAAACGTTTAACACACCATGACCTCTTTTCACCACACCTTTTAATTACATTGATTAGTATTTGATGTTAAAATTTATGTTTATGATGATTGTACTTATAGCTTTATGAGGTTGTATATTTTAGTGGAGGTCACGGGTGATTTAAATAGTGCATTAATTGTGTATGTTGAATAGTGTTTTTTTAGTTTTATTTGTGCTTCAAATAATTGTAAATTATGTTTTTTTTTTTTTTTTTTTTTTTTTTTTTTTTTTTTTTTTTTTGCTTAAAAATCTATTTTATGAAGTCTTAAAAAATGAAAGTGAAAATGTTGAGATTAAAAAGTAACCCATAAACAAATTTCAAAGAAAATGTAGCAAATACTATCAAAGTTAAATAATATGTTTAGCAAAATTTGTCAAATTTTCAATTCAAAATTTCTCAATAAATAATATATGGATCACTGGTCACAATTTTTAGTTACTAAAGTAGTTATTTACATGTGTACACGTTACAAATAAAATATTATTTACACCTGTACACGGGATACATAAACAAATATATGTACATGTTCAACAATAATAAACGTCACATACACATATTTCTAATTAAATATAGTCATAGTTCTATGCACAAACACATATAATTAAAACCTAAAGTTTGCTATACAAATTCCATGTTCACAACCTAATGGGAAACTCACAAGTCCGACGACCACAACCAGCCGTCGTCTGCGCTGTGTGCATGGACGTTATAAACAAAGGCGATGTGATAAAACGATTATCATGCCGCCACTTTTTCCACCGTGATTGTCACCGTCATTGGGTTTCTCTCAAAAAAAGTTGTCCGATTTGTAGCCGTGCTAGGATAATTTCAAAAAATCTGCCATCTTCGTATATAGCATCAGGAAGTGGATCAACTCAACGAAATGTAAGTTTGTCTCACGGATATTATCGTCGACCAATTTGGTTGTGGTGGTACCAGCTCAAGGAACTTGTTGAAAACCTCTTTTACACGCGAGATCGATATATAGAATACTAGTGGTAAAAAAATACTTAAAATAAAGGTTTGCTCAAAATTACGAATTTTGTACCTTTGCAATAGTAATTAGTATTACTGATTCTAGTATATGAAAATGAACAGTTTTTCTAGCTAGTGATCATGATGCATGTAGCTAAAATGGGTAAACGGATGAGATTTTCCTTTTATCATGTTATTCGAGAAGAGTGACGTTTCTACTCGGTTGTACACGGCCTAATGCTTGTTATCCCCGTTACCGATCAAATACTTTCTTTGACCACCTCAAATGTGTAAATAGTGATCAGGTTTTAATTAGATAGTGAGCTTAATTTTATAAAAGATTAGTTGACAAGTGTGTTTGAAAGAGTAATAATTTGAATACTCAATTGTTTGAGCGTATGTGTTTCATACTTTCATATGTTTCAATGATTTAATAGATACAACCACGATAAGATTTTAAGAATTGAAAAAAATATTTATGTTAGCAAAACAGTAGTTTCTAATTCTAAGTTAACTCAATTGAGTTTTCGTGAGTATGTTGGATGCTAGTATGCTACTATGCTAGGATGAGAAATTTATCTTGCAACTCAAATTTCGCTCTATCGATCAGCAATTAGTTCGCGTACCATACCAAGTTCAAGTAGTGAAGCCGTGAATAGTGTTGGTTGACATCTATATGTGTAGACATTTCCTAGCTACTTATTTGGCTACTATGATCTACCAAGTACCACCCACATATTTCTTTCAAATGATTTTCAGCTAAATTTGCGTTCAATCTTGGCTTTGACGTACGTGCGCCAAAAAAAACAAGCTCCCGCATATTAAACTAACATGATAGTGTTGCTAAGCGACTAAGCCTTGAAGGTTACAACTTTAAACCTAGAACCATTATGCTAACCACGTCGGGATTCTTTTAAGCAATGGAATTTTTGTGTAGTCATGATATGTCCAGTAACGGAACCTGGTTTTAAAAAGACCAGGTGAAAAAAAAAATTGAACTGTAACATGATGGCACACTTTTTTGGGCCAGATGCAATTAGAAACAACTAGAGTTTTGTACGAAAATCAACACTACATAACATAATCTCGTTTTATAGAATAACCCCAACGAGAATTCAAACTACAAAATATCTATATTTCAAAGAAGTGAGAATGTTACTTTTTTTGGCCCACTAGAACTCTGGATGGTTATGATTAAGTTGGACATGATTAACCGTTTATATTTGTGACATGTCAAGGTTTTTCTAGCTTTATGTCTAAAATTGAAAGCTTGTCAAAAAAATTAAAAAACTACGGTGTCATTACCTCCATGCAAACTTATAAATTTTAGAGTAAATTACACCGTTCGTTCTTGTGGTTTGCGTTGACCGCAGGGTTTAGTCCTTTGAACAAAAAAATTGCACCGTACGTCCTTAAGTGTGAAACGTTATGCACCGTTCGTCCCTCCATCCAACTGGGCCCACTAACGGTCGTTAAGTCTTGTTAACCTGAGGGTATAATCGTCATTTCAACACCATAAAGACGAACGGTGCAAGGACGAATGCTGTAGTTAGCGAAATTGGGTTTTCTTGATCTGAAGTCTAACAATATTTCTGGTTCAATCCCTCCTGAATTGGGGAATCTTTTTTATCTAAATTCTCTATATATGGTCAATAACTCGTTAACCGGATCTATCCCAAAAACTTTTGTCAATCTCAAGAAGCTAACAGTCTTGTCTCTATGGAAGAATCAGTTGAGCGGATCAATACCGAAAGAAATAGGTCATTTGACGTCACTCACATGCATCGATCTACAATATAATGATCTAAATGGTCAGATACCTTCATCCCTAGGTAATCTCAAATCCCTTAATTATCTTCGTCTTTACTCAAACAAACTTTCTGGTCCCATTCCACAAGAGTTAGGAAGCTTGATGTCTCTTACTACTCTAGAATTAAACAACAATCGACTCAATGGTTCCATTCCGAGTTCATTCGGTAACCTACAATACTTGAAATTTTTGTATCTAAACGACAATGAGTTTATAGGTCCTATTCCACATGAATTAGGAAAACTGAAGTTGGTAAATTTTTGTATCAATCATAATATCACAAACTAAGTTGTTATGTCCTTAAAGAAAAGACTCGGCGCACTCATAACTTTTTTTTCTTTCCAGAATTCGCTTACACAATGAAAGTAACCGAAAAGTGTGATGTCTATAGCTTCGGGGTTCTAGTGTTAGAAGTCATCAAAGGTGAGCATCCAGGTGATATAGTAACTTCTCTAACATCCTCATCAACCAACAAGGTTGACCTTAAAGATTTAGTTGATCATCGTCTACCAGTTCCACTCCTGGAAATCAAAGAAGTTGTGACATCAATCTTGGTTCTAGCGATAAGATGTGTGAATTCAGACCCCGAGATAAGGCCTACAATGTATGATGTTTCATAGAAACTGAAAGTTTAGATTCAGGGCGCGTATGGGGGATTTATTGCGCGTGTGGCATGAAAATAGAACCACGAGGTCTTGATCTATCGATTAGTATAGGCGGTGTAGGTTGTAGACGTCGCCGAAAGTTGGTCGGATTCCGGCAGCGGCGCCGGAACCCTAGGGTTTGGTGGCCGGAAATTATAGAGAGAGAGAGGAGAGGGTGAGGTGTGTGTTTTTATAGAGAGAGAAAGTATGTAGCAAAAATGAGGAGGTGTGTTTGTGTTGGGGTATATATACACCGTTCGTCCTTATGGTGTTGAAATGACGGATATGCCCTCATGGGTTAAGTGAGTTAACTGACGTTAGTGGGAATTGGTGGGCCCAGTTGGATGGAGGGACGAACGGTGCATAACGTTTCACACTTAAGGATGAACGGTGCAACTTTTTTGGTCAAAGGACGAAACCCTGCGGTCAACACAAACCACAAGGACGAATGGTGTAATTTACTCTAAATTTTAAATAATAAGCTTGCATGAAGTCAAAGTTACCGCAGGCTTTTAAAGGAATTCAACACGCCTACTTCAAATGTTATCCTTCCCTCCTTATTTATAACCAACTCCCACAAGCTATTTTTCTTTACAAAGTGATGTGGGATGCCAAAAGTCAAAACCCAGTTTATCTTAAGTAATTTGTAGTTCACTGGTGCATTTGAATTTATTTTGCCCATTACGAGTACATGTTTGAATAAACACTAATTAATATACGTTATGTTGTTATACTTGAACTAGTTTTATTTCCCATAGTTTTATGATGTTATACTGTCTGTTATGCAGTGAAAGGTGCTCAATCCGTACCCATGAGGTTTAAGTTAGACATGTATGTGTGTCTAACGCATGGGCCGCGTTGGTTGTGGGTTTACCTGCCGATAGTTACTCGAAGCTCTTTTCAAGTATAATGAATGGTTGTACTTCACGAGTTGATTATTGAATGGTTGAAGACTTGGAGTTATGAGTTATGTTTCGCGGGTTTTCTTTTCAAGGTTTGTGTGGCAATGGGTGGTCGTGGTACATAGCTAAGCTAAGGTGTGTTTGAGTTTGCAGGTGTTAGGTAAGAATTGATTAATAAGAAGTTTTATGTTTTCATGTATGTGTTTTATTTATAATGTTCAAGTTAGTGATTTTGTTTATGTTTTGGACTAACGATGGGATTGATGTTGATACATGATGATAAATGAACATATATGACTATTTTTGTTATAAAGATGATTAACATTAGAGATCGGCCGCCAAATAGTTAAAGATAATTGGCTGGTTGGGACGGAACGGGGAGCTAGCCGGGCTGGTCTCGGTACACCCACAATCCTTTTCACAAAGACGTCGAGCTGGGAAAATTAAGTAGATTGAGTGAATAAAGTGGCATGCCGTCATAAAAGACTTGAACATCCTCAAATATTCAAAATTTAGATTTAATGTATATTCTAAATTAACATTTGGTTAATGTTTCCATGTATGGTATTGACTTGTCCGTCATCGCGCAGTTTACACACAATGGAAGAGGCGACAGAAATGAACCTTCTACATCGCTCGAAGTTGAAGGTGTTGTATATATTAAGTGTATTGCTATTAGAGACAAATAAACCATAACATAAAACATAAAATTGTAGATAAACGATACCGTAAATCTTTGAATTGTTGAGACACAAAAACACAAGTAAGGAAAGTGTTGAGGCTTGTTGTCACAATTCTCAAATTCCGGTCATTTCTTAAATTAAATATGCATCATGTTAGTTCATTCATGACATTGCATTTCACATTTAACCGCGTGAATTTTATATTAAATAAACGTTATCGCGTGAGTTATTATTTTAAATATTTTAATCCGTTACTTTCAAAAAATGATCCCGACATATTTTTATACTTACATTTAGTTGTAAAAACTATATTTTGAGTTTAACTAGTGTTTTGAATTTATTTGGTATATAAATCGTTAAAGTTATATTATTACGACGTTTTTCTTAAAATTTCACGATAATATTTTATCACTCAAATTTCACAAGGAATGTATTTTTACAATTTTTATGATCTCATTATATTCTACTTTGATCTATTAAAAATCTCTTTACCTAAAATTACCATTTACCTTATAAGTTACATTTAACCACCCATTCACTTACACTTTCTTAAAATTTATACAAGTATACATTTACACAACATTTTATTAAAAAAAAAAAAAAAAAAAAAAAAAGATATTTGTTGACACAATCCCCCCCAAACCGGTTCTAGGGGGGGATGTATGCATTTATTTGTTTGGTACATTTTTCTTTGATTGTATATACTTGTACTCCAACTTGTTTACTTCACTTCATTCATTCTATTTACTTCAAGTGTTAGCAAAAGAAAAATCTTCTTTCTCTCTTTGGTTCTCTCCATAACCGGTTCTTCAAGAGCTCTCAAAGGGATCATCATTTTTTTTTTCAAGCACAAGCATAAGCAATCTAGATAACATTCTTTATAAGGTTTTGAAATAAAAACCAAGAGTGTTTAGGATTAACCTTGGTTCTTTGCACCTCATCATAGTACTTGTAAGCATGTTTCTTTCATTTTCATGTTTCCTTATCATCTCATATCCATCTCTTCATTTTTGGAGCAAGCATGCATGATTGTGTTGTTTATACCATTTTCCATTGATTTTAGAGTTATATATATATATATATGGTCATCCTATAATTATCCCCTTGATATATGTTGGTCTTGATGATGATTAGGAACCCATGACACCCTAAGAAGGTGTATGGTAGGATTAGATTAGTTTTGGAGTTGATTTGAAGGGATTAGAATAGGTTTGGTACGAGAAAAAACTATATTCGATACGTATAAAATATGTTCTGTCCTTGTTTTGATTTTCTGGAAAATCCGACAATAGGTACGAAATTTTGGCCTTGATATTTAGAAAATATACTTTAAAACGAATCCGTGGCCGCTTGAACGGATTAAAACGGAGTTATAACGAAGAAGTTATGAATTTTTCAAGTTTGGCGACGAAATATATAATTTTCTGAAATTTCAGCATACTATTTTTATCTTGTACGAGTCAAAAATGAGCCTTAAGCTTCACAAATTATTTCGACTTGTCAAAAATATATTAGTATACTTTGATACGAAGCTAAGGACGTATTATACGTAGAAAACGGATTTGAAACGACAAAGATATGCACGTTTTCATAAAATTGCCGTAACTATTATTTTCTGAAAAACTATATTATTTTTACGATACAAGTGTTACGGTAGCTGAAACGACCATGTTGGAGGCTGTTTTTAACCATGATGTGGAACTTTTTGGAACGAAATGTCTTCTAGTAAAATCAAGATCACCGAGCATATTTTTCAAAACGACAAGCCATTTGTATAGCGGAGTTGTAATAAATTAATTACGGATGTTTAAAACTTGGCCGAAACTCACTTTTTACATAACAATTAGCCAAAATCACCATCTTTAACCCTTATTATCTTTATGTTCAAGACCTTTATGACGAAAACTCCTGAACTGAAACTTCTAGATTTCGATACAAACTTTCCAAAACCGCCGAGTTCGTTTCCTAACGATCGACGTACACTATTTTACGACTAGTTTTTCAAAGCTATTTTTGTCACTTTCATGAAAATTCCGACGACATTGTTTTATGACGAAAAGTGAAAATTACACCATAAATCATTATAAAACCATTGTAGGATGACATTTTGACGTAAATACTTGTAAAGTAATTTTTGAATGGTCAAAACGTCAAAAGAGTATTTTTCGACGATAAGTAATATTTTCAAAACTCGCAAATGGTATAAATAACATACGAAATGCATGCATAACATTACATTGCAACTCATTGCATATCATATCATTCATAATAGGTCAGTTTCGGGATTCACGCTACATTTCGGTGTAACCACTTTTGTCATTGCATCTACTCATCAAGTGAGTATCACATCCCCTTTTTACCGTTTTAATATATTTTGGGGCGAAATGCATGAACCATACTTGAATTAAATTGATTCTTACTTTTGTGAACTCTTTTGACTAGAACTTGTGAACTCGAATCAAATCCTTGAACTTAATTACGAATTTACGACTTGTTGGAATTTATTGAACCACACATGTTAGGGACCTTGACCTAAAGTCCTCCCATGTTCGGAGCATCCTTATAAAGTCTCCCATGTTCGGAGCATCGTTATAAAGCCTCCCCGGTCCGGAGCAGAATGTCTCCCTATGGGAACGGAGCATTTTCAATCTAAGTCTCCCTTGTTCGGAGCATATCTTTGGGGAAGTGGCACCCAGTGTATCTTTGGGAAGAGGCACCCAACCTAACTTTGGGTAGTGGCACCCAGTATAATTTGGCTTCATCAGGAGCATCCCTGAATTATTATATACGTGGTACTATATTGTGAACTATTATGACTGCTTATACTTGACTTTTAGACATACTACTTTTGGCAGTGGGTTGTGAACACACAGGTTGCAAGTTTTGTATGGGCGGAACTTGGAACTGAGTGGATTTACAATGCCTTTGCTTTGCGGACCATTTTTTTTTTTCGTCGATCGAAAGCTTTGAATATTTCTTACGAGTTTCTTATTTGCTAAACATGTTTACTCACCAACTATTTTCATAGTTGAACCCGTTTTTCTCTCATGCATTTCAGGTGATCGTTAGTAAGCTTTTTCTACCAAGTCTTGCATAATGAAGTTTTCACTTGTCACTACAAATCATTATGTAATAGAACGCAATATTTTGGGAACTAAACTTTGTAATATATTCGCCGATGTCGGCTAAACTAGTATTGTAATGGTGTACTCTTTCTTTTAAATATTAATGTTGGTATGTTCTATTATCTTGTGCTTATGTTCCCTTCCGTTACACCTCGTGTTTCCGCCTCCGGCGAGGGTGTGACACTTGTGATGCTCACAGTTTCCTTAAGACAAATTCGTCCTCTCCACGGTGCTTGAGAACCATGAACGTCTATCTCCCAGGATACAACAACAACGGATAACCCCGTTAGCACAAACGGGTTATCAAAGCGAACCAAAAACGTGTCTTCCCTCTATTACGAACGGATACACACACGGTCAAGATGAACGTTTAAACAATTGAAGAGGAGTGAGTTATGTTTTTCGATTGTGTGAAGACAAATGAGAAAAGCTCTCATTTATAAGGGGAGAAGAACAAGAAAAACGGTCACATTATTAATCACACTAATGGCTCATGAATTCAAATAAAACCATAAATTAATTTTATCCTTAATTCCCATTAGTATGTTTGATGACACCATCAATTGTCATTCAATACTTTGACCATATTTTCCAACAATCCCCCCCATGAATGAAATTGATATAAGGAAACAAATTTCAATGACTCGACATTGTAATAGAGTTTTGCAGTTGATATTTGCATAGGATAGGTAGGTGTTACCCTTTGAACCTTCCCTCGTGAAATATACTTAGCCTCCTAGCAGCCAGTAGAACTTGATGTCTTTGAACTGTCCGCTGTTTGTGTAGACGACAATATATATTCACACAAATATCTCCTTGACACATTTTGATTCTCATGGTTATGTTCGTTATGGTCATGAACTTTAGCCTGGTTCTGCAAGAGCTCTTAGGAATTGCGCCCCTACAATTCCCTTCGAAGCGACCCCACTTCTCTCTCACATAGGTGATTCTCCATTAATCATTAAAAGCCATATGCTTAACCTCATATTGTCACTATCATTGGAATGGACTAGGAAGTTTACTAACTCATCTCCCTTAAATAAATATGGAGTTTATTACTCCCCCACAGTGACCTCGGTTTATACAATTAGGTTGTCCTATTGAACCCAGATCTTGGGATCTCCAGTCAGCTTGGTTAGGTTTTCCTTCATATAAACTTTTCAAGGGCTTTTGTCCCATTCCTCTTTACGACTTTCTAACTAATTCTCACATTAAGATTTTCGCAAGCGGATCCGCAATGTTTTTTCTATGACTTCATATTGTCAAAAGGGATAATCTATGCTGAGAGTAGTTGTCGTATCGACATAATATGTTTGTACAAATTTGAGTTTCGTTCAACTCTAAATATATCATGCTCCAGGTAATTCTTGAGTATTCCAACTAGGCAAGAACTTCATGTTTGTTGATGTCCTTTTGAACTCTAGCTAGGCCGGAATCCCCCACATGGAATTTATCTCAAGAATTTTGTAGAAAGGTTCTCTCTTTCAATGAATTAAATCTTGTTTTTAAGATTTTTCTCACAAGGATATGACATCAAGATCATTAGTAATTTGTCACTTCACAAGTTTCATACTAATGTATGCACACCTTTTGAATGTTTTATGTTAATTATTTTTCGTATCATAATTAACAGATTCCAAATCTAGCAGGCTATAGACCAAGGAATCAAGCGTATGACAGAAGATGCATCATTATGATTACCCATAGCTTCATCTACTAACATTCTTCTTTTAGACAAATCACCACCTTAAACCACACATGTTTTAAGAGGATCTCATAAGTTATATGTGTAACTCCTACACTTATAACATGTCATTCCAATTCACTTGTGATTATATATAATCACATTTAATCTCTTATCATTATATGATTATCACAATTTATTATGTGATTATAATCACATAAAATCAATGTGTAATCATTTTACACAATCAAAATATGTCCAACTTAGCGAATGGACAATAGCTCACATTGGATGACAATCACACCGTTCAAGTTAGTTACATAAACAAACGTAATTTGTTATCATCTATATGTGTGTTCTTTCTTGACATTTCACAATGTCCTACACGGTTATATTCAACACATAGTCATTTCTTACATATGACAAACCGTTCGATTATCATAATTATGAGTTATAACAAGTCTTGCCGATTATTTATATTTCTAGAATAACAAGTAGTTTGATTATTCGCAACAATATTCACAATAGAATATTTGCAACATCCAAACTTTTCAATACTCAGTACAAAACCGAGCGACTTGTTTATCATTTCTCATAAAAAGCCTTTTTTTTTCTTAAACCAAGACATATGAATGAATATTCATCACTCAAATATGACTACTAACATAAGTGTCATGCCAATAAATTATTGTGATAAGGTTCAACCACATTTATCACCTATAACATGGCATTAATCAAGTAGCATACACCACGTGTATTAATCAAGTAAAATCAACGCATGAAGTAATAATTCTTCATTAACAACATTGTCTTTAAACACATTCACGCAGAAAATAAGCCTTTTGGTTGCTGAAATTTTAAACATTTTGGTGCTGAAATTTTAAGCATTTTGGTGCTGATTTTTCACGCAGAAAATAAGCCTTTTGGTTGCTGAAATTTTAAGCTTTTTGGTGCTAATTTTTTACGCATGAAATAAGCCTTTTGGTTGCTGAATTTAATGCAGAAATTGGCAGATTGGTTGCTCAAATTTAAACTTTTGAAATTTAACTTTAAAAGGCTGGACATAAATAGTCTTGGTGTTGTTTGGTTCGGTGGTACTGGCTTAGTACTATGACAATATACAAATTGCTTGATTTTGTAACAAGTATCGAGAGATGTTGCAACTATTCAGTAGTGAATATTGTTGCAAATAATCAAACCATTTGTTATTCTAAATGAAAATAAAGTCGAGACTTGTTGTAACTCATGTTACTAATGGTTTGTCATAGTGAAATATATGCATCAATGTTAACGATAACCGTTAAGACATATTGAAATGTCAAGAAAGCTCACACATATTGATAACGACAATTTATGTTGGTTTATGTAACTAACTTGAATGGGTATAATTGTCATTCATAGTGAGCTATTGTCCATTATCTTACATCAGACATATTTTGATTTTGAAGAATGATTACATGTTGATATTTTGTGATCATTATCATGTAAAATGGGGATTACATATGTTTATATGATCTCAAATGAATATGAAAGACATGTTGTATGTGTAGGCTTTACACAAGTACCAACGTTTGTGGTTTAAGGTGGTGACCGGATCTTGTAAAAAGAATTTGTATTATAGAAGAATGTTAGACGAAGCAATGAATAATCAGAATGATGCATCTTCTGTTCATACGCTTGATTCCTTGGTCTAAAGCATGCTAGACATGGAATTTGTTAATTATTATATGGAAAATAATTAACATCAAACATTCAAAGGATGTATACACAAATTAGAAACTTGTCTGATGATAATTAATAATGTTATTCGTGTCATATACTCAAAGAGTATCTCTTAAACGAGATTGATGTTGAAAGGAAGAACCCTTTCTACAAGATTCTTGAGATAGGTTCAATGTGGGGGATTCCGGCCCAGCTAGAGTTCAAATGACACCAATCAACATCTATTAAAAAATAGAGATGGAGGTGTTACCCATTTGAAATACTCATGAATTATTGGTAGAACCACAGTTACAGTTTAGAGCAAAACGTAACAACTATTTGATGGGTAATTAATGTTATTAATGACCATTTTTGAGTGGCTATGTATTCACTCTTGAAGTGACCACTATATGTCTTCTAGACATAAAATATAGCTAGGTCCACGATGGAATATAATTTTATCGCGATAGATAAATTTGGATAAGAGACAAAATGTCTATGTTTAATATGAGATGACGCACCAACATCGCCTATAATGGTAGTTGTATACATTGTGATAATCATTAAAGAATTGGCAAAGCTTATATCACAATGTATAATAGTGAGTCAAGACATATTATGTCGATACGACAACTACTCTTAACATGAGTTATTATTTTGACAATGTGAAGTCAAATGATAACAATGCGGATCCGCTTATAAAAGGCTTAAGCTGAGAGTGAGTTAGTGATAACGCTACACGCGTCGTTCGGGGTCAAGGAAACTTCCTTTTCTTCGAGCAAGTTTTATAACACCCTAGGCAGTGAACCTAATCGTTGTAGTGTAGTAATTAGGGTAAGCCACGGGTATTGATATCGTTCTCTAGGGGAATAGGAATGCTAGTAAGGAGTTACTACGCTAAGGTTAAGGTTGAGGAAGATTATTTTTTTATCTTTTTATGTTTTATGAAAATGGAAAGGTACGAATCTCGGGTATTGGATTTGGGGGGTTGGTATTTCTACCGATTACTCTACTATTATCTAATTATCTAAACTAAGGTTGTGGGAGTCTATGTCTAATTAATGTGTGCTCGTATGATAGTTTAAAGATGTGTTTACTTAAGTTGTATTACTCCTTAATTATCTCCTATTGATGGTTGAGTGTCACGTCTTATTCCTAGTTTCGTTGTGAGTCTAAAGTTGTAGGGTATGCGTTTCTCCCTAACTCTTTGAACTTACCAAAGGGTCTTGTCTACAAACCCACTAGGGATTATAAACTCCTACTCTAAGGCGCTCTTTGGATGGTTTAGCCTACAACTACTCAGGTAATTATATTCTAAGGTTCACAAAGATGAATCAAGCATTAAGTACACAACGAATGACCTATCGCATTACTAGATCATTAATCAACTAAGATAAGAAACAACCAATCAATATTCAATAATTAAGTTTCATACTTCCTAAGCAAACACACAAATAAATTAGCCGGACATGGAGAACATGCAAGCATACACACAAATAATCAAAGACATAATTGAATTAATGAAGTAAAGACTTATCTTGATGTAAGATAGGGTTTAAAACCCTAAAATACTGTACAAGACACCTTAGGTTCGGTTTTAGGTTTTTACTCCAAAGACTCTCCACACAAAGACTGAAAGATTCGGATTCTATATATAAGATTACAATTGCGACGGCGTCACCTTATGTTTAGTGACGCCGTCGTGTCGCCGCCATTAGGGTTTCGTCTTGGCCACGTTAACCTTGCGACGGCGTCACCTTATGTCCGTGACGCCGTCCTCTTCAGCTTCTGACGTCGTCTGGATTGCATCTAGGCCGTCTGAGTAGCGACGGCCTACTCTTTTACCACTGGACGTCGTCGCTTGAAAATACAAGTTTTGGGTTCTGGCCCGTCACAGAAATCTTGGGACGGCGTCGCCAATAGCACTTGACGCCGTCGCCTTCTAACTTCAGCAACTGTGAGTGCCTCGATTCCGACTTTGGCCATTTTCTTCATATATTCGCGCCTTTTCGTCCAAATAAGTGCCATTCCAGCATTTTGCCTTCACGAGACTTAAAAAGTGAAAAGAAACGATATTAAGCAATAACGGATACAAAAGTGATCAAATAAGGACTTAAACGACCCCTCAAAATGGTACCTTTTAAAACCTTATCAAATATCCCTACACTTGTTATTTGCTTGTCCTCAAGCAAATGTGCTTTTAGCCAATTAATTTATAAGTTAGGGGTCATGAAGCATTAATTCAAAACGGTCCACAACACATATAAGCCCCGCAAAAGTCATAACAAGCACGGAAATTACATACTAGCACCTCACATGGGGTGTTTGGATACTCACATCTCTCTCGGGTGTATATATGAAATATAACAAAATAGGAAATGGAAGATAAACACTCATTAACCGGTCCTAGTACATATATTACCATAGGCTTGAGAATAGATCATACCTTCATCGCTTTGGCGTAAGCACCTAGGAAAGACTATCAAAGAGGTCTTTTAAAGGGTTGTAATGTTAGGCTTACGGTAGGGAAATAAGGGTTTGGTGGGATAGGCTATTTAGTGGTGGTAAGTCAAAAATCTTTATGTTAACTGCATATGAAGAATGGCGTTGCTAAGCCAAAACTCGACACTCTAAACTCTAGATAACTGAAATAAACAAACATAAATTTAAAAGATAGATGTAGGATGGTAGCCCGTTTTTTTTTTTTTTTTTTTTTTTTTTTTTTTTTTTTTTTTTTTTTTTTTTTTCTTTTCTCTTTTTCTATTTTTTTTCGATTTTTTTTTTTTTTTTTTTTTTTTTTTTTTTTTTTCATACACTTTTACTCTACCATCCTCTACGATAACATCAAAATACTAGGGATTTATAGGCACATCCCTACACTTGAGTTTTTATTACTCTAACACTAATTTGACCCGATTTGAAAAGATCAAAACACTTGGGGTACATTATTATGCAAACAAAGGGAATTTGAATTTAACGTTCCCTTCTCGTCATTTCATAAACTTTAACTTTTCCCATGAATCCCAATCATCCCAAAACTGTATACAAAGGATATGACTCGACTTAGCAACTTATGCAAGCAACTAGATAATTGAACTAAGGGTTTAGGGTGATAACAAACATTTGCACTAAAAGTGAGTGCATAAGGGGTAGGCTAAGGCGATTTGGGTGTATATTTGGGGGTGGGGTGTAAACAATGCTCTTCATTGATATTCCGGAAAAACCGAAACATCACGAGAACCGCGAAAAGGATAGGCTCTGAGGGGTTAACTAGGGGTATCGTGTACTAAAGATGAGTACAACGCAAAGGGTGTGGGGAATTACTCAACCGATGTGGAAGAAGTAATTATATTACAGGTATCAAACAAGGGTTATCCTAATGCCTCTTATCATTTAGTTATTCCTAACTACACAAGTGTAGCCTCACTTGCGATCTCGGAATGCATCACAAAACAAGTTCTAGAATCTAATATACTACCGGTTCACACTCTAAGCATTAAAGATGAATGCTTTAATTCCTACTAATCTAAGGGAGATCCTCACATTTTGGTGGAATTTGGGTGGTAAAGGGTTTTGTGCTAGTCATGCAACTTCCTATCCATGAGACGCTTTTGTTAAGACTAATGGCCCACTCCTATATGTCATGAAAATTTTTAAATTTGGTGCCAAAATTACCTTAACCGACATTTTCTCATGGTTTATTACACAATCACAATTGGACAAAGCAAATAGTCAAGGATAAGCATAGTTTCAAAGTTCCCGTTTTATTTTCCCTCCCTACACTTAAACTGAACATTGTCCCCAATGTTCCCCGAAAGTATCAAAGTTATGATAAAAGAAGGTAATTAAAAACGAAAGAAACTAATACTCCCCTGATTAGCTCGGTAGGATCCGTGTAAAGTGGTGGTTAAATTCTTTTCAAGAAGAATTATTGCGTGAAAAGCTCCTTACAATCTTATGTAACTTCTTCTTGACAAACTAACCTGCACACTTGAAGAAAACAAACGAAACCTTCACGTAAAATCGGCGGTAATAATATATATAAGACTCGATTTAAACTAGGATATAATGCTTGTGGAATGGATGTTTACAAAATTTCTAAGAAAATTAAGACTTGGAAAATTTCAAAAATTTATAAATAGCTCAGAAAACGAGAAAAAAGTAATCTGATGTTTTTACTCCTTCCTGACGCCGTCAGGTTGCAATCCTAACGCCGTCAGGTTATCCTGACAAAAACTGGTCTGCGATTTTCTGGAAAAAATTCTGGAAAATTTACATCTTTAGAATCCGGAAAAATTTCTGCAAAAACATCCATTATGACTCGATACAAGCATTTGACTCGAACAAACAAACATAAATATCTTTTAGTTAATTGTTATTCTCATGTTTACGTTTCTTTTGAAAACGTGTGTAATCCTCCCTACACTTATCCCTTATGTAAAATACCTTTATATGCAATTAAGACGATGTTAAAAACAAAATAAAGCATTTTTACAAATTTAAACATGAGGATAAACAATTAATAAAAGATATAAGATACTAATAAGCAAACAATTAAACATGGGTTGCCTCCCACGAAGCGCTTTTCTTTATTTAAGAGTCTTGTAGCTAGACTCATAGTCGTGCTCCTACGTTTTCTCATTACCGCCCTCTTCTTCTAAAACAATATCCTCATCATTCACCATTTCAATATTATCCAATTGATAATGCTTCACCCGTTGCCCATTAACGGTGAATTCTCTTCCATCATGGTCTAGTAGCACCACCGCCCCATTGCTCATCTGTTTTTTTACTGTAAAGGGTCCATACCACCTGGATTTGAGTTTTCCTGGGAATAATCTTAGTCTCGAATTATACAAGAGCACCTTATCCCCTTCTAAAAACTCTTTAGGATTCTTTATTCGTTGATCATGCCATCTTTTTGCCCTTTCTTTGTACGTGATTGATGATTCGTATGCTTCCAGCCTCAGTTCATCTAATTCTTGAAGTTGCAAGAACCGATTTGACCCTGCTTCAGAATAATCCATATTACAGGCCTTAAGGGCCCAATATGCTTTCTGCTCAAGCTCGATAGGGAGGTGGCAAGCCTTTCCGTACACCAGGCGAAAAGGGGTTGTCCCGATAGGTGTTTTGTAGGCAGTTCTAAATGCCCAGAGTGCCTCATCCAGTTTGAATGCCTAATCTTTCCTATTTTGGTGGACCGTTTTTTCAAGTATCCGTTTTAATGCCCTGTTTGTGTTTTCCACTTGTCCATTTGTCTGAGGATGATATGCAGTAGAAAATCTATGTGAGACGCCATACTTCTTCATCACTTTTTCCATTTGAGCATTGCAAAAGTGAGTCCCTCTATCACTGATTAATGCTTTGGGAATCCCAAATCGTGCGAAGAGCTTTTTAAGAAAGTGAATAACTACCCTCGCATCATTAGTTCTAAGGGCTTGAGCCTCTACCCATTTGGATACATAGTCGATAGCTACGAGAATGTATTCATTTCCTCCGGAAGAGGGAAAGGGTCCCATGAAGTCTATTCCCCAAACGTCAAATATTTCGCAGACTTAGATATAGTTCTGAGGTGACTCATCCCGTCGTGAAATATTTCCTGATCGTTGGCATGCATCACACATTTGAACTAATCTCTTAACGTCTCGAAAAACAGTAGGCCAATAGAATCCGGCGTCGAAAACCTTTCGTGCCATGATATTCACACCGTGATGTCCTCCAGATGGTCCCGCATGACATTCCTTCAGAACTCGATCAATATCTCTACCGGCCACGCAACGTCGAATGATTTGATCGGGACATATACGGAAAAGGAAGGGTTCATCCCAGAAGTAATGTTTTAGCGTGGTGAAGAACTTCTTTTTATCTTGTTTGGTCATGTAATTTGGCAAAACTCTACTGGACAGGTAGTTAGCATAATCCGCATACCATGGCTCAATCTCTTTAATCGCCATTAGCCGTTCCTCGGGAAAAGAATCGCGAATATCGGTGTGATCCATCTTCTCAAGATCAGGGTTCTCCAAGCGTGATAGATGATCAGCAGCGAGATTTTCAGCCCCCTTTTTATCTCGAATCTCAATGTCGAATTCTTGAAGTAATAGGATCCACCTAATTAGGCGAGGTTTAGCATCTTGTTTTGAAAACAAATAGCGTAAGGCGGAGTGATCGGTGAAGACGACAGTTTTAGAGAGAACGAGATATTGCCTGAATTTGTCGAAGGCAAAGACAACGGCTAAAAGTTCTTTCTCAGTGGTTGTATAGTTCTCTTGTGCTACATTCATGGTTTTGCTAGCATAGTAGATTGGTTGAAAATGCTTTTCCTTCCTTTGGCCGAGCACTGCGCCGACAGCAGAATCACTAGCATCACACATGATTTCGAATGGCTGAGACCAATCAGGGGTGACCATTATAGGTGCTTGAGTGAGATATTTCTTTAATCGGTTAAATGCTTCCTTGCATTCTCTAGAAAAATCAAAAGGGGCATCCTTAACAAGAAGCTGTGTCATTGACCGGGCAATTTTCGAAAAATCTTTAATAAACCTTCGATAAAAACCTGCATGACCAAGAAAGCTGCGAATGGCTTTAACGGTAGTAGGATAAGGGAGTTTGGAAATTGCTTCGATTTTTGCTCTATCGACCTCAATTCCATTCCCCGAGACTTTATGCCCTAAGACAATTCCTTCTTTTACCATGAAATGACATTTTTCCCAATTTAAAACCAAATTAGTTTCCTCGCATCGCTTCAACATCTTCCTAAGGTTGGAAAGACAAAGGTCGAAAGAATTTCCAAACACCGAGAAATCATCCATGAAGACCTCCATGCTGTCCTCAATTAACTCGTGGAATATGGCCATCATACATCGTTGAAAGGTTGCGGGTGCGTTACATAACCCGAAGGGCATTCGCTTATAGGCGAACGTTCCGTAAGGACATGTAAATGTAGTTTTCTCCTGATCTTCAGGAGCAATTGGAATTTGGAAGTATCCTTAAAAGCCATCAAGGAAACAGTAGTATTCGTGCCCTGCTAACCTTTCAAGCATTTGGTCAATAAATGGCAGAGGAAAATGGTCTTTCCGGGTGGCATCATTCAACTTTCTGTAGTCAATGCATACACGCCACCCAGTAACCGTTCTTTGCGGCACCAACTCACCCTTCTCATTTTTTACAACCGTCATCCCTCCTTTTTTTGGAACCACTTGGACCGGGCTGACCCATGGGCTATCTGATATGGGGTAGATGAGACCTGCATCCAGAAGCTTAATGACCTCTTTTTTCACTACCTCTTTGATGTTAGGGTTAACCCGCCTTTGCGGTTGAACGGTTGGTTTGTAATCTTCCTCCATGAGAATTTTGTGAGTACAGAATGTCGAATCGATTCCCTTAATGTCAGCAACACTCCACGCAATCACTCCTTTGTACTCTATTAAAACTTCTAAGAGCTTCTCTTTCTGAATAGTGGTTAACGAAGAGCTTATGATGACAGGGAGTTGGTCCTCCTCTTGAAGGAAGGCGTATTCCAAATGACTTGGGAGATCTTTCAGTTCTAAGGTAGGAGGCTCTTTGATCGATGGTTTTAGCTTGTTTTCCGGCCTTTGAAGCTCAATAGGTTCAATTTCATCCTGACGAGGATAAAAGGACACAGCTCCAACCACCTCAGTTTCTTGGTCGTCGTATATTATGTTGTTATCATTATTCATGAATTCGTTTAATAGATACTCGTCAATGCAGCCATCTATGTCGTCAACAAATTCATCAACTTCTTCAATTAAATATACGGGGCGACCGCAGGAAGAAGAGTGTCTCATAGAATCCTTAATGTCGAAAGTTAAGCTCTCGGATCCTACTCGTAAAGTAAGTTTACCATCATGAACATCAATGATGGCACGAGCTGTAGCCAAGAAGGGTCTTCCAAGGATTATTGGGACGGAATTATCTTCCTCCATTTCTAAAATTACGAAATCGACTGGAAAATTGAATTCCCCCACCCTTACAAGAACGTTCTCACAAACTCCAATGGGATACTTGATTGATCGATCAGCTAATTGAATACTCATCCTAGTTGGTTTAAGCCCTGAATATCCGAGTTTAAGAAACAGGGAGTGAAGCATCAGGTTAATGCTTGCCCCAAGATCTGCCAGGGCGTTTTTCATAGAAAGTACCCCTATAGAGCAAGGAATGGTAAAACTGCCCGGATCTTCCTTCTTCTTGGGCATGCTCTTTTGGATGATAGCTGAACATTCTTCTCCTAATGATATCAATCCTTCAAGCTTTTTCCGATTAGATATCAACCTCTTGAAGTATCTACCATGTTTAGGGATGTGATAGAATACATCAAGGAGTGGTATGTTGACGGATGTTTGTTTCAAATAAGACAATATTCTTTCATTGTTTTCTTCAGCCTTTTGATTCTTTAGACGATAGGGATAGGGAATCCGTGCGAGAGTTGGTCGCTGGGCTGGTGCTGGTGTTTGTGGGGGAGGATCGTGAGGAGTTGGAAGAGGTGTGGGAATCGCCTCATTTCCTAACTCGGGTTCCCTTGTGATGGGGTTCCGGTTGGGATGTGGGGGATCCTTGGTAGTAGTTCCTGATCGAGTAGTGATTGCGCAAGTTGGATCGTGAAGGGTTGGGCCGGGTCCACTCATTCTTTTGTAAAGATTAGTGAACTGACTTTCTAATTCAGCTTGCTGCTCTCGGATAAACTCCTCAAGACCTTTCAAGAGTGCAGCCCCTTCCATGGTGAACTGCCCGAGTTTTTCTTCAAAAGGATCACGGATGGTGTACTCAGGTCCGTCCTTTCCTTCCGTTCTCCATTCTAGATTGCCCCAAGGATCACATTCATCGTTTTGATAGAATGTGAGGAGTGAAGGGTCATCATAAATATCATGACTAGAGAGGAAGACGCTTTCTCGGTGTGTGTCATCGCACTCATCGCTCTCGTGCGGTCCTCCACATATGTCGCATATGAGATATGGGTTAGTCATCCTTTTTGGTTCTGGTGATTTTATGAGGTAAGCTAGTTTCTTTTGTGCTTTCTCAATTCGATAATCGAAGGATAACTCTTCACTTGAGAAAGTAGAAATGCTTGATGCGCTTTCTTGCTCATTCCAATGGCTGTCTTGATATTGGATGTATTCCTCTATTCGGTTCCACCCTTCTTCTGCGGTGAGGTTCGCGATTCTTCGGCCAGTTGAGAAATCAATCCCTTTTTGATCCTTTCGGGAGACATTGTCGTAAAAGATTTGAACAAGCAACCAAAGGTTAATACCGTGGTGTGGAGCTTGTTGAATAAGATCTTTGTAACGACTCCAGGAGTTGGTGATAGATTCTCCATCGGGTTGATGAAAGTGCAGAATTTTGCTCCTAACTGCTACAGTTCTTCCAGGAGGAAAGAACTTTTTGGTGAACTTAGTTGTAAGTTGTTCCCATGTGAAAATGGACCTTGGAGGGAGCTTATCGAGCCACTCATTGGCTCGCCCTTGAAGAGAAAATGGGAAAAACCGAAGTCTAGATGTCTCCTTAGATGCTCCGTGGCATAGATAGCATCAACAATTTTTAGAAACTGTTTGATGTGGTGAATTGGGTTTTCACTGTGGGATCCATGGAATTGACATGCCTTTTGGATTAGCCAAATATCAGATGCATGCAATACCTCATTGATCTGTTCCGAGGGATAGACAATGGCACTGGTGAATCCAGACGCAGAAGGGTAGGAGTATTCCCCAAGGGTTTTCGCTTTAGGAGGATTTATGGGGCTATTGGCTGGAGTGGCAAGAACTTCCTCGCCATTTTGACTCAGATTGTCAATGATGATGGTTTCAGGAGATTGTGGGGAATGAGGGGATTCTTCATCAGATGTAACTTCATCAAAATTGATGGAAGTGCCTTGAAGTTCTGAATCATGGAGAGCTTTTCTTCGCCTATTGAGCTCTCTTTCGGGTTCTGCAAATGGTTCAAGAAGAGTTTTGGTGGAACTGCGGGTTCTAAGTTGCTTAAGGGGGTTTGTATGGGGACGTGGTTGTTGATTATCACCTTCCATGATGAAAAGTGATGGGGTTACGAACAAAAGTCACGAAGAAGGGGGATAGACTAAGAGAAAACTAAAAATTGAAAAGAGAAAAAAAAAAAAAAAAAAAAAGTTTACTTGATAGGAATCAAGCAAAGAAACCTAAATGAGGTGGACTACTAACTAGCTATTCTATTCCCCGGCAGCGGCGCCAAAAACTTGATAACGCTACACGCGCCGTTCGGGGTCAAGGTAACTTCCTTTTCTTCGAGCAAGTTTTATAACACCCTAGGCAGTGAACCTAATCGTTGTAGTGTAGTAATTAGGGTAAGCCACGGGTATTGATATCGTTCTCTAGGGGAATAGGAATGCTAGTAAGGAGTTACTACGCTAAGGTTAAGGTTGAGGAAGATTATTTTTTATCTTTTATGTTTTATGAAAATGGAAAGGTACGAATCTCGGGTATTGGATTTGGGGGGTTGGTATTTCTACCGATTACTCTACTATTATCTAATTATCTGAACTAAGGTTGTGGGAGTCTATGTCTAATTAATGTGTGCTCGTATGATAGTTTAAAGATGTGTTTACTTAAGTTGTATTACTCCTTAATTATCTCCTATTGATGGTTGAGTGTCACGTCTTATTCCTAGTTGTGTTGTGAGTCTAAAGTTGTAGGGTATGCGTTTCTCCCTAACTCTTTGAACTTACCAAAGGGTCTTGTCTACAAACCCACTAGGGATTATAAACTCCTACTCTAAGGCGCTCTTTGGATGGTTTAGCCTACAACTACTCAGGTAATTATATTCTAAGGTTCACAAAGATGAATCAAGCATTAAGTACACAACGAATGACCTATCGCATTACTAGATCATTAATCAACTAAGATAAGAAACAACCAATCAATATTCAATAATTAAGTTTCATACTTCCTAAGCAAACACACAAATAAATTAGCCGGACATGGAGAACATGCAAGCATACACACAAATAATCAAAGACATAATTGAATTAATGAAGTAAAGACTTATCTTGATGTAAGATAGGGTTTAAAACCCTAAATACTGTACAAGACACCTTAGGTTCGGTTTTAGGTTTTTACTCCAAAGACTCTCCACACAAAGACTGAAAAATTCGGATTCTATATATAAGATTACAATTGCGACGGCGTCACCTTATGTTTAGTGACGCCGTCGTGTCGCCGCCATTAGGGTTTCGTCTTGGCCACGTTAACCTTGCGACGGCGTCACCTTATGTCCGTGACGCCGTCCTCTTCAGCTTCTGACGTCGTCTGGATTGCATCTAGGCCGTCTGAGTAGCGACGGCCTACTCTTTTACCACTGGACGTCGTCGCTTGAAAATACAAGTTTTGGGTTCTGGCCCGTCACAGAAATCTTGGGACGGCGTCGCCAATAGCACTTGACGCCGTCGCCTTCTAACTTCAGCAACTGTGAGTGCCTCGATTCCGACTTTGGCCATTTTCTTCATATATTCGCGCCTTTTCGTCCAAATAAGTGCCATTCCAGCATTTGGCCTTCACGAGACCTAAAAAGTAAAAAGGAACGATATTAAGCAATAACGGATACAAAAGTGATCAAATAAGGACTTAAACGACCCCTCAAAATGGTACCTTTTAAAACCTTATCAAATATCCCTACACTTTTAAAACCTTATCAAATAAGATTATAAATCTTTCGTCATGTTCTTATCCTAACCAACATCTGTTAAGTTACCCGTCAAAACATATCTCTGAATATACCGATAAAGAAAACTAAAAAAATAGTGAAACTTAGGCCCCCCTCCTTATTAACCCCCTTTAAAAGTCCACCATGTGCAGATTTCATGAATTACATTGACAATGCAACTTACACTTAACAACCGACTAAAAAAAAAAACTTGGATGGCCCTCATTTAGTTGTCTACCCAAAAAGAGATTATTTACACACTTTATTTATTGATTAGCACACTTTCAGTGTACAAGCAGTTTTAGCAAAGTTTAAGCTTGATACAACTACTTAAAACATGAGTTGGAGTGTCCCAATAAAAAGTATATGTGTGCAAATTAACACATACTTTGGCGAGGTAACTCAAACCACATTTTCGGTCATTTGGAATTATAGACATCGAGTTTGATTCGATCTACAACCATTAAGGAGAGACACTATGGATGGCTAGATTAAATCTTTGTCTCGCTCCTGGATATACACTAATAGAAGTAAACATACAAATCAACAGATTGTCAGAATTTATGTCGTGTTAAAGTTAAGATAACTTTATATAATTGGTTTAAAAATATTATATATACAATTATGAGCTTATCAAATATTATAAAAGAGATGGCCAAAAAAGATACATGCTTATGAGTATATTAGTATATTACAATAATGGTTGATAATATTTGACGAGCTTATCAAATATTATAAAAGAGAGTAGCTTATGAGTGATCATGTATAAGGAACGGATGGTGCTTGTACTTCACGAGTTGATTACCAAATTGTTGAAGACTTTAAGTTATGAGTTATTTTGGTTGTGGAGATGTATCGAAAGCGCGGCTTCATCGGCTTTCTTTTCAAGCTTTGTGTGGCAACGGGTTGTCGAGGTACGTAGCTAAGGTGTGTTTAATTTTGCAGGAATTGGCGATAATTGATTAATATGAAGTTTTGTTTTTACATGTATGTGTTTATTTATTTATGCTGATACATGATCATAAATGAGCATATATATATATATAGTGTTGTATTCTATGCAGTACCAATATTATATACAGTACTTTACAGTACCAATTTAAATCCATATGAACCATTAGATTGATTTATCAATGGCTATGATGAATTGTGCCATTAATGTAATTAATTAAAAGATTAAGGCAATGCTTGTAAATCTAAAAGGGTAATTTAGGTATTTTGCATTATCCCTAAAAAATTGCTGGGTGAAAGCTAAAGACACGCAACGTGGTTTTTCAAAACAACCGATGTACGCAACGAACTTTCAAAACAACCGATGTACGCAATATACTTTCAAATTTGGAACAATGTACGCAATATGACCGGTGACTAATAGGTTATCAGGTCAAAAAGTTTGAAAAATGGCAGAAATAGTCCCTGTGGCTTGTGTTGACTTTCACACGTCATCCCTTGACTTTATTTTAGGTTAAAAAAGTTTCAGAATTAGTCCTTATGGTCATTGCCTTTCAGATTTAGTCCGTTTTTTCTGTTTTCATCCGTTTTTGTCCGTTTTTCTTACGTTTTGTCCGTTTTTCTTACGTTTTTATCGGTTTTCATCCGTTTTTCTTACATTTTTCTTAGATTTTTGTCCGTTTTTATCCGTTTTTCTTACGTTTTGTCTATTTTCTTTTGTTTTCGCCCGTTTTCATCCGTTTTTGTCCGTTGTTCTTACGTTTTATCCATTTTTCTTACGTTTTTATCAGTTTTCATCCGTTTTGTCCGTTTTTCTTACATTTTGTCCCTTTTTCTTACGTTTTTGTACTATTTAAACATATTAAAAATGTTTCCAAAATGGAAAAAAAATTCCAAAAAAAATTTCAAAAAAAAAATTGGAATTTTTTCCCAAATTTGAAAAAAAAAAAATCCAAATAAATTTTGAAAAATAAAATTGGAAAAAAAAATTCCGAAAAAAAAATTTGAAAAAATTTAAAAAATTTCAAATATTTGAATAAAAAAAATTCAAATATTTGAATAAAAAATTTCAAATTTCCGAAAAAAAAATTGGAAAAAAAATATTTCCGAAAAAAAAATAAAAAATTTCAGAAAAATTGAAAAAAAAAAATTTTTTTCAAATATATATATATTTTTTTAAATCTTAAAAAATAATTTTTTCTTCAAAATTTTTTTTCTTCAAAATTTTCAATTTTGACATATTGAAAAAAAAAATTCAAAATTTTCAATTTCGAACAAAAAACCATATTTTTTCAATTTTTTTTTTTTAAAATTTTTTTTTGGAAAAAAATTTCCAATTTCGACATATTGAAAATTAAAAAAAAAAAAAAAAAAAAATCAAGATTTTTTAATAAATTTGAAAAATATTTTTAAGATTTTTTGAAGATTATTTTTTTTAATTTGAAATTTTCCAATTTTTTGAAGATTTTTTAAAAATTTTGAAAAATTCCAATTTTTTTAAGATTTAAAAAAAATATATATTTGAAATTTATTTTTTTTGAAATTTTTAATTCAATTTTTTTTTTGAAATTAAAATTTTTTTATTTTTTTACAAATTTTTTTTTCGGAATTTTTTTTTCCAATTTTATTTTTCAAAATTTATTTGGAATTTTTTTTTTCAGATTTAGGAAAAAATTCCAATTTTTTTTTTGAAAATTTTTTTGGAATTTTTTTTCCATTTTGGAAACATTTTTAATATGTTTAAATAGTACAGAAACGTAAGAAAAAGGGACAAAATGTAAGAAAAACGGACAAAAACGGATGAAAACTGATAAAAACGTAAGAAAAATGGATAAAACGTAAGAACAACGGATGAAAACGGGCAAAAACAAAACAAAATAGACAAAACGTAAGAAAAACGGATAAAAACGGACAAAAATCTAAGAAAAATGTAAGAAAAACGGATGAAAACCGATAAAAACGTAAGAAAAATGGACAAAACGTAAGAAAAACGGACAAAAACGGATGAAAACGGAAAAAACGGACTAAATCTGAAAGGCAATGACCATAAGGACTAATTCTGAAACTTTTTTAACCTAAAATAAAGTCAAGGGATGACCTGTGAAAGTCAACACAAGCCACAAGGACCATTTCTGCCATTTTTCAAACTTTTTGACCTGGTAGCCTATTAGTCACCGGTCATATTGCGTACATTGTTCCAAATTTGAAAGTATATTGCGTACATCGGTTGTTTTGAAAGTTCGTTGCGTACATCGGTTGTTTTGAAAAACCACGTTGCGTGTCTTTAGCTTTCACCCTGTAATCAATTATGATACAAGACCAGAAAAGACATATCCAAACATAGAAATATACAAACACAAAACAAACGGCTTCTTGTTATATCAGGAAAAGCTAGCAGGAAATAGTTAAAATAATAACATTATACATTATTATTATTGTTTTAGTGTCTAGATATGAGGCAACTAATTAAATCTACATGGTCCAAGTCCACCATCACATATGAGCCATGAATTGTTTGTTTATTCAGAAATCAAATGAGGTGATGGAAGTTTAAGGAATAGTGATGTAAAAGATTTCTATAGACAGAACCCCAAAATTGGTTTGATATAGTATATCCAAACGGATATCAAATGGAAGGCCAAGATCTAAGTTTCTGCGGGTTACTAATATGAGGCTAGTATAAGTTTTGGGTCAGTTTTCCCCCAGAAGGACAATAGAAGTGAAGCTTGACTCATTATAGAAGGAACAATGTCTAGTAAGGTCCAAAATCATCTTTCACATACTCCATGCAATTGCAGTGTATATGGTGGAGTCATCCATGAGATAATTCACACCATCTAAGACGTTAAGTTTTTCAAACTCTTGGCTAAGACACTCATCACCTATGTCCGATCGAAGTGCTTTAATCGTCTTGCCCTTTGATTATGTACTTCATTTTGACATTCTTTGAAATCCCCAAATCTTATCGGCGAGTAATATAAGGTTAAGAAAACTTTACTTTATTATCATTTATCGCAAGAAAGCTATTAATATTACTATATTTGTTATTAATGAAATTTCTCAAGAGTGACATAAAGTTCCTGATTTGAACCATTGATCTAATTAGAAACAAAAGTTACCAAAGTAACTTACGGTAGTATTACATCTAAGAAACATCTAATCAACAGAAAATGATTCATTCATTTCAAGTACGTACTAGAAGATATTGGTGAGAACAAAAGCAAATACGGCTTAGATTAAAAAAAATTATAAATTACACAAAATATATAATGTAAGGTGATGACATAGGCCATAGGGAGTTGAAATTTGCTTTTCCTTTTACAATCTATTTACTCTATTTTCATTTTATCACTTTTTTGTTTTAGTAATGTTTTTCTTCTAATAATGTTTAAAACTTTTATTAGTCTATAAAATAAAAAATATATTAGTCGTAAAATATAAACCTTGTCATAACTTCTTATTTGTATACATTTGCCAAACTTCTAATGTGTTTAGAAATAGACCATAACATGTATATCTTCAAAACTTATTTAAGTAAAAACCAAAATTGATCTCATTGAGATCTTTTTGTCGTAAAATCGAGCCTGGTTATCTTGTTTGCATTTAGTGTATGGTTAATTTTGACATCATCCAAGTTTTATTGAGTCTCAATGCGGTTTTGTTTACATTTCAAACATAAAAACGGTGTGTTGTGGTTACTAACTCATTGATCATTCGATCATCTTGGTCAAAGCAACAAAAAACTCAAGACCGAACGTGAGCCTATATCCTAGCGGCCCATTTCTAAAAAAAACGACGCTTTAATCTTCTTCAATTACCCATTCTCACTACCATTTATGCATTTTGTTCATTTTCTCAGCTAATCGAGTAATTGTATGTTTCAACTGAAAAAAATATCATTGAACCCGTATGTTGTACGATTCAAACTTCAATCGAACATCTAAAACAAGGAATAATATGTTACTACCGAAAAAATTGAGCCCCCCCTAACATTAATTCCTGGCTTCGTCCCTGCAAAAGCCAGTAGTATTTCACAAGATTTATTAATATACATTAACTAGAATGAACTGCAACAAATAAAGACAATACGGATAAATCTGGTTAATGATCATAGCCATAGAGACAAAGTCAATGTCCATTAGTTTCTCCGGGGTAGGATGACGCTAAGGCCAACAGCTATCCCGAAAAGGAGTATCAACAATCCTGTAAAATTGATAATCAATGCTTCTTGTTCGCGCCATAGGCCTTGAAAGATAAATTGTTGGGTCAATCCGGTCTCAGCAGTCACTCTAGTCATGAAAAAGATAACTATGCCAAAGAAAGCATGCCATGGAAGCATTCCAGCTCTTCTTGTTTGCTCGGCACGCGGATACCAAAAAGAAAAGAATCCCAACAGCCACTGTGTGACGTCATAAGTTTTAACTAATAGTTAGGTATTTTTCAAGTATATAACTGACAATAATTTAGATAGTGTTTTGAGATCAACCTTAAAGCCGAATAAGGAGATGGTGGATAAGCCGATCCACACATATAGTGTTCCTACCATTGGTTAGTGTCCTAAATGTATCTGGTCAAGTTTTGTCTTGGTTCCGTTCTTGTATATAAGTATCAAAGATCATTTGGCATAGCGGTGTGTGATTGGCCATTTAGCCGTGAGTTCATTTTATTGAGATTTAAGACATAGGGCCATAGGGGGTGTTTGGAGTGCAGCTCCTCAATTTCCTACAGATTGTAAATTATAAGAATAGAGTTGTTCTCCGTGTATGGTGTTCAGGGGCACGTATATTGCGTCTTATATCAGCAACATATACATATTACTTATCACACGCATAAAATTGTAATTGATTCTCTTTTGGGATGTCTTAAACAGATACTCGTTTCTTACATTTTTCTTCTTAGTAGATTTTGAATTTTCAATTATTTATGTCATGTTCAGGGGGTATATTTATCTTAACTACTTTATTTATTTGTACTAATGTCAATTAATAATTTTCTGTGTTACTATTAACTGTTTTACTTCATAGTTGTTTTACTCTGAAAATTAGTATGTAAATGTGTTACTATACGCCCTAGATTCAAGGTTATTATACGCTTTATTACAAGGATATAATAATTGGTCTTTTATTTCAATTTTTTTAGTAATCTGTAACTCGTATGAGTAAAAATAATGTGGGAAATAGTTACACTGACTTAGACAACGCGTACTAGTATTAAAATCAAAATAGTTGATGAATATTATATGACATATAACTTGACTTCCAATTGCTAAATGCTAAAAGAATAGTCTCTCAAGTCTCAACCCAGGCCCACATTGAATGAGCCTACTTGACTCTCAGTAAACTTTTAATTAATTGATTTAAAAATCACAAAAGATAGTGTTATTACCAGAGTTAACAAATTTAACATACCTTTCTCAGAATGGCTAGTTTCATTGCCTTTGCCTTAACCATTTCCCTTGCCTTCAATATAGCAACATCCCAATCAAATATAACCCGAGGTTCGTCGTTAAGTCCTAATGGCGCCACCAATGCATGGTTGTCGCCATCAGGACTATATGCCTTTGGTTTCTACCCACAAAAACATGGTTATGCCCTGGGTATATACATTGCCCAAATTTCAAAAAGGACCGTGGTCTGGACTGCCGGCCGTGACAACCTTCCACTTTTAAATAATGCTACTTTACAATTCACAACCAACGGAAGGCTTGTTATAGAACAGGCACAAGGCCAACAGATTAATATGTTTGATGCTGGGGGTGCTTCTATTGCATCCATGCAAGACTCTGGCAACTTTGTGCTCTATGATTCTCAAGGGACGATACTCTGGCAAACTTTTGACAACCCAACGGATACCCTTTTGGCTAGACAACACCTTGCAGCTGGCAAAAGGTTGTTCTCAAGTATCTCAGAGGTAGACCAGTCCATTGGCGTCTTCAGGCTCGTGATGCAACTTGATGGGAATCTCGTGCAATATCCGAATGTTAGGACTCGAGATGCTTCTTATTGGGCATCTAACACACCTGGGACAGGGCCTAATGTGACACTAAATCTCGATTCTGATGGTTTTTTTATTTATTACAAAACTCAACTTATTTGATTAGGAATTTAACGCAAGGAAGATATCCTAGAAGCAAAACAATCTATCGAATGAAAATCGATGTTGATGGTATCTTTAGATTGTACTCGCATGATTTAAGAAACATGAGTAAGAATGGATCAGTCATATGGGCATCGTCGAATAACAAGTGTGCAGGAAGGGGTCTTTGTGTAGAGGAGATCCGGTAACTTTTATGAATGTGGAGGAGTGGGGCATTTTGCTCGTTACTTTCCCAATGTTCAGACGGACGAATGCTGCTGGGGGAGTGCAGAATAGACCAGCTGAAGATGGAAGAGTGCACGTTGTGGAGCCTAGAGCCCGGGAAGCTCTAAAGGCAAGTGAAAGTCGGAAACATTGCGGGGGTTCTGAAGCTTAGGAGAGGAGACAGCTTCGCTGTCGTTAGATTGTGTGGCAACGTGAGCCAACGCCAGCAGAAAGGAGGAGGAGACGGAAGGCTGTATTCCGAATCTATGTCCGAATTGGACAGTGCAAAGATGATCATTGATGCTGGGAGTTCGGATAACATAGCGTCCACGGAGATGGTGGATCAGTTGGGGCTGGGGAAGTTAAAGCAGGACGTATGGTGTGAGGTCGTCCCTATGTATTACATATCCTACTCGAAAGACCATGGTAATACGAGTAGGGTGTTATATTGTGAGGTCATGAATGACGATGCTCGATCCGATGTTTACTGGGGTTTGAATTTGTTAATCCGGAGCTGTAGAGTATGGGCTGCCAGAGGAATTACACCGCAGAAAAGTGCAAGATGAATGATTCGGGTACTTTTGTTAGAATGGCGATTTTATCTAATGCTCGCTGGGAAGAAACCACATATGAAATTCCAGAAGCAACAACGACACAAGAAGAGTGTTCGGCTGCTTGTTTGAATGACTGCAACTGCGAGGTGGCGTTGTTCAGTGGACAAGAATGCAGATTGCAAAGGCTCCCTTTAAGATTCATGGAAGTAATTGATAGCGAGTCGAATGTTGGTTTAATTAAAGTATATGTAGCTTCTTTAAACAATGGATCAGATCAATCTAACCCTTCGATTCATGTCAAGAAAGTACGGAGAATGGGGATCTTGGTTACCGGTGTTTCACTTATTTCAATTTCCTTACTTGTTTTGCTATTTTCAGGAGTATTAATTTATAAGGCTCGATTTTGGGCATACCGAAAGGTATCTGATAATATAAACTCCCAGCTATTAGAAAACGTGGGGCCCCGGGCATTTTCATATGCCGAGTTAGAAAGAATCACCAACGGTTTTAAAGAAGAATTGGTTAGAGGATTGTTTGGGATCGTCTATAAAGGTATCATAAAGAACTCGATGAAGGTGGTTGCTGTGAAGAAATTAAAGGAAGAGTTGGCTTAACAACGCGAAATAGAGTTTCAAACGGAAATGAAAGTGATTGGAAGAACTCATCATCGTAATGTCACGAAGTTGCTTGGTTATTGTTACGAAGGTTCTGAGAGGTTGCTTGTTTATGAGTACATGCCCCAAGGATCGCTTGCAGATATACTATTTGAACCCAAAAGAAACACAGTACCGTGTTGGGCGGAAAGAATTAGAATGGCGATTGATATTGCTCATGGGATCCTTTACCTACATGAAGAATGTGAAACACAGTACCTGTAGTATTTCACAAGATTTATTAATATACATTAACTAGAATGAACTGAAACAAATAAAGACAATACGAATAAATCTGGTTAATGATCATAGCCATAGAGACAAAGTCAATGTCCATTAATTTCTCCGGGGTAGGATGACGCTAAGGCCAACAGCTATACCGAAAATTGGGTCATGCCAATATGCGACTTCTTCAATCGCTATCATCCAAATATCTAGTAAGAGATCTACCAAAATTAAAATATGAACATCAGTTTTGTGATGCTTGTAACATTGGAAAACAAGTCCATGCTAGTCACAAAGCTAAAAACATGGTCTCTACAACTAAGTGCCTAAAATTACTACACATGGATTTATTTGGTCCATCCGCTATCCAAAGTTATGGAGGAAACTACTACACTTTGGTTATAGTGGATGATTACTCTAGGTACACATGGACTAATTTTTTAAAGAATAAAACTGAAACGTTTGATTACTTTGAAATATTAAGTAAGAAAATCCAAAGATAATTAGGAAGTCCTATAGTGTCTATTAGAACGGATCATGGTAGGGAATTCGATAATGAAGTGCAATTTGGAGCCTTTTGTGACACTAATGGTATTACTCACAACTTCTTGGCTCCTCGTACTCCACAATCGAATGGGGTAGTTAAAAGAAAGAATAAAACCCTACAAGAAATGAGTCACACCATGTTAAATGAGCAATCCATACCTCAAAAGTTTTGGTGCAATGCCGTTGATACATCAACATACATACTTAACCGAATCTTAATTAGACCATTTTTAGGTAAAACTCCATACGAGTTACTTCGAGAGAAAAAGCCTACGTTAGAACATTTTAGAGTCTTTGGTAGCAAATGTTTTCTACTTAACACTAAAGATTACCTTACAAAATTTGATCCTAAATCAACCGAAGGTATCTTTTTAGGTTACTCTCCTAATAGCAAAGCTTATGTCATATTAAATAAAGAAACAATGAAGGTTGAAGAGTCACTAAACGTAAAATTTGATGAGAGTCCACCCAAACCTAATCTACCTCTTGTCGATGACGAGATAGTCGAGAGTGAAGCTATAGAAATAAAGAAAAATACAAACAATGAAGATGAACCTTTTAAATAATGAAATCATCAATATTAAAGAGTCTAAAGATCACCCCGTAGATAAGGTCATAGGAAAGTTAAACGAAAGAACTTTAAGGTCTCAAGTCCAAAACCAAAGTAGCTTATTTTGTTTTGTCTCAACCATAGAACCTAAGAATACAGAAGAAGCCATAAAAGATGAAAGTTGGGTAATGTCTATGCAAGAAGAGTTAAATCAATTTGTTTCTAACGATGTTTGGACACTCGTCCCTCCACCTAGTAATCAAACCATAATAGGAACCAAATGGGTATATAAAAACAAGTTAGATGCAAACGGTGTAGTGTCTAGAAACAAAGCTAGACTCGTTACCCAAGGGTATAATCAACAAGAAGGAATAGACTTTGATGAGACCAATGCCCCCGTGGCTAGATTAGAGTCTATAAGAATACTTCTTGCTTATGCTTGTGCTAATGATCTTAAGCTTTATCAAATGGATGTCAAAAGTGCTTTTCTAAATGGTTTTATTAATGAAGAAGTATATGTAGCTCAACCTCCGGGCTTTATCAATTTCGAAAAACCTAAACATGTGTATAAGTAAAAGAAAGCTCTTTATGGTCTTAAACAAGCCCCAAAAGCTTGGTATGATAGACTCAAGTCATTTTTAATTAAAAACAACTACACCATGGGGTTAGTTGATAATACACTTTTTACTAAGAAAAAGGAATCACATATAATTATTGTTCAAATATACGTGGATGATATTATATCCGGATCTACTTGTCAAGACATTTGTGGTGATTTCTCTAAAATCACGCATGACGAGTTTGAGATGAGTATGATGGGAGAACTAAGTTTCTTTCTTGGACTACAAATCAAACAAGTAGAAGATGGTATCTTCTTTAATCAATCTAAATACATAAAGGAGATGTTAAAGAAATTTGGTTTAGAAGAGTCAAAACCCTTAAGAACACCAATGTCATCGGACACTAAACTTACAAAAGATGAAGACGGTGAATCCGTTGATAACACAAAATACCGTGGCATGATTGATAGACTTCTCTACCTTACGGCTAGTCGGCCGGATATCATGTTTAGTGTTTGTATATGTGCTAGGTTTCAAGAAGATCCTAAAACATCACATCTAGAAGCGATCAAAAGAATATTTAGATACATTAAGGGTACGACTCAATTAGGATTGTGGTATCCTAAGGGTATGGGAGTAGAAACTATTGTATATGCAGATTCTGACCATGCAGGTGATTATGTTGACCGAAAAAGTACAAGTGGTGTATGTACTTTTATGGGATGTTGTTTAACATCTTGGTTCTCAAAGAAGCAAACGGCATTGGCCATATCAACAACCGAAGCCGAATATGTCTCCGCCGGCAAAGCATGCCAACAAGCACTATGGATGAAACAATCGTTAGTTGACTACGACATTCATCTAAATGACATAGCCATTCTATGTGACAACAAAGGTGCCATCGACTTAAGCAAGAATCCGGTATTGCACTCCCGCACCAAACATATAGAGATTCGTCATCACTTCTTAAGAGACAATATTCAAAAGGGGAACATCTCTGTTGAGAAGGTAGCATCCGAAGACAACATAGCCGACGTCCTCACCAAACCGTTGAAGCGGGAAAAATTCAACCTACTTCGTCTTGGTCTTGGTCTCATGGAACAATTGTCGTAATTAGTTTTTAAAATCTACAAGGTATGTAAATACTAGCCTTCTTTTTTTCTGAGTTTAGGATCTCTATTTCACACACAACTCACAAACAATACGGGAATTTTCAAAATCCAAGATAGGTTTCATTTACAACTCGTACTTTCATAATTTTCTTTTACTTTTTAAGGCAAGTTTATTTTACAACACGTAATTTCATACCTATTTTTTTTTTGGATAAACGTTTTCTTCAAACAAAGAAACTGTGGAAACGTAGAGGGGGGTGAATACGTTACCGTTTAAAAACTTTAGATCTTTAGTATCAAATCGCTTATGAAGCTTGTTATAATATGAAAGTACCAATTATTGTTTCTGACTAATATAAAGCATGGTAAACCAAGTTGTCACACAATCATGAACATCAAACCACATCACAAACAATAGTATAGTGCAAGTATAAAAGTAAAGAGATAAAGAAAGGAAAGTGCAAACCGAACACGAGGATTTATAGTGGTTCGGTCACGGATCTCCTTTCCGCCCTACTCCACTCCCCGAGTACCCAACTCGAGAGTTACTTCACTAAATCAACAAGCTCCCTTCTCGGCGGAGAAAACCTTACAATCGTCGCTTACACTTTTTCCGGTACAAAGCTAAATACCGGGTTCTAGTTCGAGGTAGAACCAACCTAACGTCGCCTATACAATATTTCCGACACTAAGCTAGATGTCGAGTTCTTTTACAAGGGTACAACCACTCCCAATATGTTTTATGGCCCAACATAATAAACCTTGTGTTTTATGGCACAAACACATAAACCATCTAATCTAGTTTGGTGAAAGTGTTGTTATGATGCAATGATGTTTACACTAATGATCCATGACACAAATGTCTAATGGATATGAATAACTACTTCTAAATGAACTTCCATTGATAGGAAGCCTTCATGATGAAGATCACAAGTTCCCTAAACTTCTTGTGATAGATCTTCAACTTGTGGTGAGTGGGGATGGCTAGATCTCCAAGATTTCCTTGGTTGATCAAAGAGTATGCTTACAACAAAGATGAATGTTAGAAGCATTATGATCATGATCATTAGGGTGTTTAATGTATGTTACTACATTGTTAATGATTGATCTAAATGTATGCAAGAAGGTGGAGAAGATGTGCTTTGAAGTGGTGAAGAAATGGGAAAACAATGGGCTTCTATTTATAGCCAAAAGTGGACAGGAGCGTCCACGGACCACGGACCCCTTAAAAGGGTTCCGCCCTTTATGCAATTTGGTGCCGTGGGTGCCTGACACAAAATCTAAAAAATCTTTCTTCAAATCTTTCCAAGATATTACCAAATCTTACTAAGATCACATTTGATATATTGAGTATCAATCTAACCAAAATATTCAAGTGATCTTCCAAGGATTTCAAAGATGATGCATGACATGATGTAACATGTATTTCCATTTTTAGATTAAAGGTTTATCAAGATAAACTTGTAAAATGTATTATGTAACTAGTTAATAAAATGTCTAGTTACCTTTTGAAATACTTGTGAATGCAACATGTAAAATGAGGTTCGAAATAGAATGGTTAACCTATTAAAATACTTAGTGACTCTAAATGTATTTTAAACATTCTAAATGATTTGTTAATGGGTTTGATCATAATGCCACATAACAAACATGTACGAACCTGTGTTGTAACATACGAGGACTTGAGACATCGAGAGGTGTTGAATGTATGTTGAGACAAAGTGTGATTACAAGTAACTTGTACATTTTACGTTATGTATTACAAGTTACATGTTTGTTGTCACACCCCCAAATTACCTGTTTTGCAGTGGAATGGAATTCCTGGGGATTGACTGTCATAGCATCACAGTTACAGATATATTGAACGACCTAAAGTGTCGTTTGGAAAACACATCGTTTGATTTAATAAAACAATCAGAGTTTACAAAGTTCAGGTCCCAAATGAAAATCAACTTGTGCGGAAATAAGTTTGTTACAATTCAAACGATGTTTAAAGTGAGTAAAACCCAAGTGAGACGCGTCGTCACCGCGACTCGAAGATGTGTCCACATGCATGCCATGAAGTATATGCCTTAGATACCTGAGATAAAACATGCTAAAAAGTGTCAACACAAAGGTTGAGTGAGTTCATAGGGTTTGTGTTGAAATGTAAAGCCTTTCAAAATCGTTTATGCAGCAAAGGCATCGTAAATCCACTCAGTTACAAGTTCCGCCCATACAAAACTTGCAACCTGTGTATTCACAACCCATTGCCAAAATGTATATAGTTTATGTTCAAGCGCATGATGTCAAATGAATTCACATAATAGTGCATGACTTAATGTATCAATGTTTACTTGACATAATTATACCAAGACATTCAGTTCAATGAAAATCCCAAGACATCCAGCTCAATGATGTTCCCAAGACATTCAGCTCAATGATAATCCCAAGACATTCAGCTCAATGATAATCCCAAGACATTCAGCTCAATGATAATCCCAAGACATTCAGTTCCAGGATAATCCCAAGACATTCAGTTCCATGATTTATGATATAGGATATGACTAAACATTCAGTTCAGTTAAACATGTAGTTTCAAATAATCATGATAGTTATAAAAATAGTTGAGCATGTATCTCCCCCCAAAAGTAATTCAAAACAATTAAAAGAGTAGGGGCTATGACTCACTTGGTGGAATGATGCGAAGACAAAAGTGAGTACACCGAGATGTAGTGTGATACGTTAATCTTGACCTATTATGAATGATATGATACGTAATGAGTTATGATGTAATGTTATGCATGCATTTCGTATGTTATTTATACCATTTGTGAGTTTTGAAAAATAATACTTATCGTCGAAAAATACTCTTTTGACGTCTTGATCATTCTTAAATTACTTTACAAGTATTTACGTCAAAATGTCATCCTACAATGGTTTCGTAATGATTTATTGTGAAATTTTAACTTTTCGTCGTAAAATAATGTCGTCGGAAATTCTTGAAAGTGACAAAAATGGCTCCGAAAAACTAGTCGTAAAATGGTGTACGTCGAACGTTAGGAAACGAACTCGACGGTTTTGGAAAGCTTGTATCAAAATCTAGAAGTTTCAGTTCAGGAGTTTTCGACATAAAGGTCTCGAACGTAAAGATAATAAAGGTTAAAGATGGTGATTTTGTCCAAGTGTTGTGTAAAAAGTGAGTTTCGGCAAAGTTTAAACATCCGTAAATAATTTATTACAACTCCGCTATACAAACGGTTAGTCGTTTTAGAAAATATGCTTGGTGATCTTAATTTCATTGGAAGACTTCTCGTTACAAAAAGTTCTACATCATAGTTAAAAACAGCCTTCAACATGGTCGGTTTAGTTACCGTAACACTTGTCTCGTAAAAGTAATATAGTTTTTCTAAAAATAATAGTTACGGCAATTTTTATGAAAACGTGTATATCTTAGTCGTTTCAAATCCGTTTTCTACGTATTATATGTCCTTAGCTTCGTATCAAAGTATACTAATATATTTTTGATAAGTCGAAATAATTTGTGAAGCTTAAGGCTCGTTTTTGACTCGTACAAACCAAAAACACTTTGCTGAAATTTCAGAAAAATATATATTTCGTCGTCAAACTTGTAAAATTCATAACTTCTTCGTTATAACTCCGTTTTAATCCGTTCAAGCGGCCACGGATTCGTTTTAAAGTATATTTTCTAAATATCAAGGCCAAAATTTTGTGCCTACTGTCGGATTTTCCAGAAAAACAAAATAAGGACAGACCACTTTTAATACTTGTCGAAAATAGTTTTTCTCGTACTAAACCTATTCTAATCCCTTCAAATCAACTCCAAAGTTATACTAATCCTACCATACACCTTCTTAGGGTGTCATGGGTTCCTAAACACCATCAAGACCAAAATATACCAAGGGAATAATTATAGGATGACTCTTATGTAATAAACTCTAAAAATCAATGGTAAAAATGGTATAAACAACACAAGTCTTGCATGTTTGCTCCAACTATGAAGAAATAAATATGATATGAAGATGAAATATGTAAAATGATAGTAATATGCTTACAAGTAAACTTGATGAGGTGCAAAGAACAAAGGTTTAACCTAAACACCCTAGGTTTTTATTTCAAAACCTTAATAAGAGTGTGATCTAGATTGTATATACTTGAGCTTTGGAAAAACTTGATGATCCCTTGTAACCCTTGTGATGAACCGGTTTTGAAGATGAAATAAAGAGAGAAGAAATAATTTTTGCTAACTTGAATTATGAGAGATTGAATGAATGAGTGAATAAAGTGGTGGAGTACAAGTATATACATTCAAGTTAGAAAATTTTACCCACCTTGACTACCTCCCCCCCATGGCCGGATATGGGGGGATTGTGTTTCACAATATATTTTTTTTCTTCTTTTATAATGTGTAATAAAATTGTGTAAGTAATAAGTTTGTGTAATAATAACTTGTATATAAAATGTTAGTGTATTTAAGGTAATTTTTGATAAAAGAAATTTTTAATAGATCAAAGTAGAGTATAATGAGATCATAAAAATTGTAAAAATACATTCCTTGTAAAATTTGAGTGCTATAATAATTATCGTGAAATTTTTAAGAAAAACGTCGTAATAATATAACTTTAACGATTTATATACAAAATAAATTTAAAGCACTAGGTAAACTCAAAATATAGTTTTTTATAAACTAAATGTAAATATAAAAATATGTCGGGATCATTTTTGGAAGTAACGGATTAAATATTCAAAATAATAATTCACGCGATAACGTTTATCTAATATAAAATTTACGCGTTAAATGTGAAATGAAATGTCATGAATGAACTAACATGATGCAAATGATGTTAATGAAAGGTAGACTAAACTTAGTCCATATGAAATGTTCGTGATGATATGATCATGAATTCGCCGCTAAACCATAAAGGTTACGCGAATTTGGAACACGTAAACCTAGTTTACGATAAATGTTGAAATTGTGAAGCATGAATTGTTTTAAGAAATGACCTGAAATTGCGAGTTGTCACATTTGTCATCAATCAAAACAAACGAGACTGTATAGATTAAATATCGTAATATTTGCACTAACAATCTCCCCCTTTTTGATGATGACAAATATATGTAAACGTAATAGAAAGTAAAATGTAAAAGGTTACTTGTATCCTTACTACCTTTACGTTACCTTCTCCGTTTACACTCTTCTCCCCCTTTTGTCGAAACAAAAAGGGCGTGTCCTTGGAGTTTAACTTTATATCTCCCCAAAAAGGCGAGCTTGCATCATCCCTAGTGAAGTTAAACCCTCCACTTCAATCCGTCCCTTGTTTGGTAGCGGATCCATGGATCAAATAAAGAGGCTTAACCTACATCAAGGTTAGTTTTATGCAACAAAAATTATGAGATATATATGAAAATGAAAAATGCATAGCAATGTTAGCCTATTTTCTCCACTTTTTGTCGAAGCACAAATGCTTGTTTGAAAAGTGAGAATGATGCTAAATGCGTGCATGCTCCCCCTTGACGGTTGCTCCCCCTTGTTTGAGGCGTCAGGGTATGACTAAAAACCTACAAAACAAATATTAGTGCAAAACTATATTCGTCATTGGACGAGTAAGTGTTATACAACAAAGTGTGTATAAGATGCATTCAGTAAATTCTTGACGGAAGCTCCCCTTGCTCTAGGGCGTCAAGATGAACCTTCAAAATAAATATTAGTATAATAGAAGCTTTGTCTTTAGACAAATATGTCATATACAACCAAGTGTATAGACGATGCAATATGAGTGCTTAAAGGATATTCCTCCTTGTTCTAGGGTGTCAAGAAGCACCTAAAATAAGAAAAATAATTGATGCAAACTTCATCCTTAGATGAGTAAGTTATATACAATCGAGTGTATATGATGATGAACCTACAATGAAAAACATTAGTGCAATATATTTCATCTTTTTCACACAAAAAAATGAGATGTATATATGTGATAAATGATATAATCAAAGATCTCATGAAGTGTAGTCTCCTAATTACAATCATAAGAGAAGTGAGAATATAATATGATAAAAGCCTACAAAATAATTTCTAGAAAGAAGATATGAAGTCTTCCACCGGGTGTGCCACTAGTGGTGCTAGTGTTGGTGTCGGTTTACTAGTAGGATTCATGTGGTGATGGTAGATGACTTGACATTTACAAAAGCAAGTTTTTGCTAATCCATGGTGGTGATGATTAGTGAAAGTGGTGATGGAAGGTGGTGGTGATTAGGTAGGAAGCTATTAAGGAGTTAGAAACTCGTATGTATAGCAAATATGAAAATATGGACTCATGCAATCCTTTCGTCATGTCAAGTGACCAAAGCTAAGAGGAAAAAAAATGTGAATGGACATTGCATTTCAATGATGCATAAGGGTTATGATTTGAATGATTTATTGATGCTAACAATCTATTATTTTGAGCAAGTTCTCATATGCTTCAACCCAAGAGTAATCAATAATGCGTTCTATCTAAGAATATTATAATGAAGATACCAAAAGATATAAAAGTGATGAAGATAAATTCGTTCATTGATTGACACGAATTATAAAAATGACCTATTCTAGGTGACAATGGGCAAGGTAGTATTAGCATGGTTTTGACCGACATGGATGATTATCACTTTGAAAAGAAGTGAAGACAATATGGAAAATACTAATAATGAGTACCTATATGAGGATGAGAATGACATCATATGAGTGAGAGTTGGATGGACTGATATGTGCAAAAACACATATCATTTCTTTATCAAATAAAACCCAAAACAACCAAGAAAGAGCCGTTTATTTCTAATATTTGTGGTTTTCTTGAGTTTATGCATGTGCAGGTACGGATATGTTAAAACACACAAAAAGGAACCAAATCAGACGTAAATCCGAGCACGAGAGATCAAGTTGAGCTGAGCCGGAAGGTCGGGATTGTGCATTTTGGAAGATTTTATTCTCTGAGGATGATTTTTAGAAGATATGATCATATTTGAAGAATTGTCAAGATCAGTCCCTGGATTTTGAGTATTTGGCAGAATAGACCCTTCAAGTTTCAGAAATTGCAGAATCAGCCCTTGGTCTATTAAAGATTGACAAGAATGACCCTTGAAAGACATTTTCAGAATTTACACTTTTGGTCCCTGAAATTCGGGTTTGTACATAAATGGTCCTTGAGATACCACATGGGTTCTTATTTAATCCTAAGTCCAAAAATACCTTGGCCCAAGTTTAAGCCCAAACCCAAAAACACTTACCCGGTTTATCCTACCCGTGATATCTGACCCATTTACCCAATGGTCCCCGGTCAAAGGTTACTTAACCCGGTCAATAGAAGTTGAAATATATTAAATAAACCAAAGATTCACGCGCCAAGTTTTTTTTCCCCCAATTACCCAGCAATAAGAACCCTAAAATTACCCCGCGTCAATTGGTCAACTTTACTGTAATTAAGGGCATAAATGTACTTTCATCTGACACCACTGACACATGGGGAGTGCCAGGTCAGCTATCCGTGTGCTCAATCTCAATATCTGCTCTCTCATTGGTCGAAGATGCGTGGAATGATTGATCCTAGGGTGGATATTGATTGGGAAATGAATTAGATGATCCAAGGGTTGAGAGAGGCTCAAAAGAAGCACAGATGGGACTTCTGGATCCTTCCATGAGCTCATGACTTCAGCTATATAAACCCCTGATTCCACAGAAGATGTATGTAGGAGTAGGATTAGAGTAGAGTGTATTTCTGAGTAATTTTTACTTGTTTTCAATGTCTTAGTTTAAATTCCAGTTATTTCAATTTCCTTTGTACTCAAACTCTATTAATACAAGTTTTTATTTTAGCTTAAATTCTCATCACTGTTTCATCATTGCATTTCAGCTTATTGATATTCTAAATGGTTACTTGAGTTCTTATTAAAGTCATTTCAGTTTGTTTACTCAGAATTTACTCTCATTTTCTCTTGGTCAACTAAAGTCAACAGTTAGAGTTTTGGTTAGAAATGGTTCTGGATTGCTGATCTGCTGAGGATATGGGTTAATTATTTCAGCATTAGGTTGATAATAGGATTAGAATAGTGGTAAATGTTTAAAACTGCAAGCCACAGTGGCTGGACCAATGTAAGTTGATCATCATCAGAAGTTTTATTTCTTATCTGCTCATTTCTGTTTTTATCAGTATTATAAATCAGGTTTGATTTTATGTGAATTAGTTGTTTGGATTGGTTCATATTGGTTTGATTTTGCATACTGAATCTTAGTTATAAGTCTAGGATAGATCAGATCTTAGAATAGTTGTTGAGATTTGCATTTCAATATTTAAATCAGTGTTTGGATTAGTACATAATTTAGTAATGGAGGTTAATGTGCTGCATAAGTTTAGTTGATTTAAGTTTGTTTAGGTTCTATTATCTCATATCAGTCATTATTTTGCATCAATACACACTCAAAGTCAAATTTACTCTATAACTGCTCTCACTTTCAAAACAGTTAGGATCAGATGTGTAGATCTTGCATACTAGTTGATAAGTAGTTTAACTAGCTTATTTCAGTTGTACTTTAGCTTATTTCATCATCATCAGATCTTAAATTGGATTCATATCTCAGATTAGTCAAAATACATTTCTGTCCTCAATAGTCAAAGTGTACAAAACAGTTTTTAGCTCAACTTTGTTGAGCCTGCATATGATTCACAATAGCTTATTAGGGTTTATAAATTTGTCCAGTTGTAGTTTGATTGGTGGTCTTGAGAACCACACTTTTGGATTTCTCCTTAGCTTATTATATAAGCTTGTGTTTAAGCTCAAACATAGGGGTGAAGAACTGTTTTAAGTTAGAATCAGTTAGCTCATTTCTTGATTAGAGAATCATTAGAGGTTAGGAGTAGTGTTAATTAGTTGCTTTAAGCCTATTTTGGTATAACTTAGCCCTGTTACTCATTTGGTGTACACTGGTAGCTTATTGCTTTCTTAAAGTAGCTTATTTAGGTCCCATTTACACTACAGCTACAATATCTTACACATAAGCATCATGTTTTATATTTTTCATAGCTTTAGAATAGTATTTTAGAAATTTTCCTGAGTTTTTCATAATTTTTAGCTACTGTTTACTATTTTTCTTAATTAAAAACAGTTTTTAGTCATTTTTAAATAGCTTTTATTGCAATTAATTCAGAAAAAGTTCCAAAAAATAATTTTTCAATTTTCATAGATTAAGATAAATACAAAAAGCAAAAAAATAATTTTTCTAGATTTTTCCTAGCTTATTTTGTAATTTTTAGCCAATTAATTAGATTTAAATAGTTTTAAATTCATAGAAAATAGAAAAATAATTAGAAAAATACAAAATTAGTTTTGAAAATTCTCTTTAGTTATTTTAGATTTTATAAAAATAGTTTCATAATTTTCACCTTAATTTTCATAATTTCTAGTATTTTAAATTAGTTTTAAAAGTTAAAAATTAGTTTTTAATTCAAATAAATTCAAGAAAAATCCTAAAAATTAGTTTTAATTCATAAATAGTCTTCTAATATCATTTTTAGTATAAAAGTAATTTTAGGTATTTTTTAGGATATTAATTAGACGTAGTTGCATTTTTATTCGCGTTTCGTTTTAATCCCGTATTTGCATTTTAGTATAGATTTGCGTAGTTTGCCATAATTCTTAGGTTTTCCCCATAGATTTTAATCCCATTTACTTTCCTTATCCCGTAGTTTAGAAAACATCATTTTATCCCCTTCTCTTATTCAAATCCCGATAATCGCGACGTGAGTTGGAAATTCCATTCAACCCTCGTTCGGAACGATTTCGGTGCTCAAACCTAACAAGTTTGAGTTACCCAACATAATACACACTTCTCTATTATTGATTTTTATCAAATCAATTTTTGGCGCCGCTGCCGGGGAGGGCATGTAGTGAGTTTTCGTATTCCGTCTCGATTCGCGTGTATTTGAAGATCCTTCCCCGAGTGAAGTTACCGTTGTTTTTGTAAATATCCCTTTTATAAAAACCCAAAAAATTTTCCTTTTCAAAATTTGTTTTCTATTTATGATTTCTAACTTTAAAAACCCAAAAATAATCTTCGTTTTCCTCTGAAATGTTTAATTCTTATTTCTTCACCCTCTAAATTGTTTAATTCTCCACAATGCTCGATTTCGCACCCTTTGATCCCCATGATCCTCGGACCATGGAGGATTTCTATCGTCCTTCACTTATCGGTCGAGGAGGACCGATCGTTCAGGGAACCAAGTTTAGATTGAAAAATCGTATGGTTCATCTTCTTCGACAGCATTGTCAATTTCATGGATATAACGACGAAGATGCTAACGAGCACTTGAACAAGTTTTTATCTATCACTCAATCTATGAAGCAACGTGGCGTTTCTCAAGATGATATCCGATTGAATCTCTTCCTCTTCTCTTTAACCCACGAAGCCGAATCTTGGTTTTATACCTTTGAAAAACATTCGATTCATACTTGGGAAGAGATGTTTCGCAAGTTTCTTTCAAAATACTTTCCATATTCGAAAACGATGCAGCTAAGGAAAGAAATTCTTAATTTCCAGCAATTACCCAAGGAATCCATATTTGAAGCTTGGGAAAGATTCAAATCATTATTACAGAAATGTCCCGATCATCGAATTTTGCTTCTTGATCAAATCCTAACCTTTTATCATGGTATCACTACGATTGATCGAGACAAAATCATGTTGGCAGCTGGTGGAAATCTCATGCGGAAGACACCTCAAGAAGCTTACGATTTAATCGAGAATATAACACAACATCATTATCAGTGGGATGCTGATGTTCCTTACGATTCTACCACTATGTTGAGTGATCATTATTCCGAGAAAATTTCCGTTATAAGTGCACAAATTGACGTCTTTGGCGAGCAAGAAAGATACAGTCACCATTATCAACAAAGACCGAGTTATCCGCCCACTTTTTACTATTCAGATTCTGACGATAGTGATGATGATGAACCGTTTGAAGAAGAGAACTTAAAGATTGATGTCGATTCTTCGAGTGGCATTCCCACTCCCATTTGCGATCCTATCATTTCCGACTCTTCCCCTTCACTCACGCCGGTTGAGAGAAGTGACGTCGTTTTGGAAGAAGTCGATGATCCAATTTCGCCGGAAATTGTTGAAACCGATTGTGATCCGCTTATTAACGAACCTTCGGATACCTTGTCAATGGGGGATAAAGAAGTCAAATGTACTCCTCTTGAGAATCTTGATGACCTTGTTCCAATCCCAAGGGTATCTGAGACACCTTTTGATTCGATTTCAGAAACTTTCAAGATGACCTTCACAAATCCTTTGTTTGACTTCGATTCAGAATATACTCTCAATTTTGACAATCAAATCTTTGACGAGGAAAGTGATGAGTCCGACACGGAGACTATAATGGAAAAGGTGCAAATTCCAAGCTCACAAAGTACCGCACAAATCCCACCTCCGTTTGTCTCGATTGATGAAAATAAAGAAGTAGAGCCGTCTAAAGGAAATCCTCCGGAGCCCGAGCTCAAGGATTCGTCTCTTGATTCACTTCTCGAGGAGTTCACCAATGAACTCGCTCGCATCGATCCTCTTCCACCGGGAAGTGAGGACGATGACGTTGATTATGAAGCCGATTTAAGAGAGATTGAAAGTTTGTTGAATGAAGATCCGTTAAATGAGCCGCCACGAAAGATAAATGATGATTATCTCGAGGAGTTCTCCGGTGAACTCTCTCATATCATATCTCCTCCAGAATATGATCGTGTCTATTTTGATCTTGAGAAAGATTTTAGTTTGGGGGAAGAAGAGCTCTCTCAAAAGAGTTTCGTTATCGATGGCATCATCCCACCTCTTCCTCCCGATGTTTTTGTTGAAAATTACCCTATGAGCTTAAATGATCAAATTCAAATTAAAGATTATATGAAATTTGATTTTGAAGATGAAGAATGGATCTTAATCGTTATCAAAATCTTTATTCCATTTCTTCCATATAATGTGATTTCCCCTCTTTTTCACTCTTACGGGAGTGAGGATACCATCTTTGACCCCGGTATCACCACTTTTCCTTTTTAAGAACCATGGGTATCTCATCGGAGTGGAACTTTCTTATGTTTCAATGTTTATCCGAACCTCTTGAACGAAAGTCCGATGGAGATTATCTTTTCCACTTGCTTCCCCAAGGATAAATGAATTCGGGGCGGGTCAAGCTAACGACTCGACAACAAAACAAGCGTTTCTATCTTCTTTCTATTTTCTTTCTAATAAGTGACGTGAAGGGGTTAGCCTCTTCGATTTCTCGTGTTTGGTTGTTTGTGATGTTTTTGTCTAGGATTTTCCCGATATGAAGACTCTCGTGCTCGAAGTTTGTCTTTTCTCCACTCGAGTTTCATGATCGATGCTGATGGAAATCCGATATCCTAATCTTATCGACTAACGTTTATCTTTGAGCATACTTAATAAACGGCTTTTAGATTTTCGTGATACCCTTCCTTTAAACATTGAGGACAATGTTTCGTTCTAGTCTGGGGTAGGGTAATCTTCGATTTGATTTGTCCGCAATTGCTTATTTCTGTCGTGTACTCTCGCAACCCCGTTTTTCCTTAGAAAATGAAATTGTGCAAAAATGAGCAAAATTTAAAAAAATTTTGTAAGCTTTTGTAAAGTCTTTTTGATTGAAAAGTTGGCTAGTCTCTTAGACAAGAAGCTATAAAATGCGAATTCTAGCTCACAAGGCCAAGATTTTGCAAGTTTCCCTGATTGACTTTAAATATGCATAACTTTATTTCATTAGACGAAGCATTTTCTAAGTTAATATATGTTTTGACACCTTGTTGACTTTCCGCTGGTGAGAGTAGGAATAGAATTCTGACTTGACCGGGCGTGTTGAGCCCTAGTTGTTCCCTTAACCTTAGGTAATCTAAAAATTATCGGCTAAGCATCCGCGGATCTCATTATTTGGGATTTTAAATTTGCGGAGATCGAGAAATGATAGAGTTACTTATGAGTTTAGATGCTAAACGTGGAGTAGTTGGTTCTCTTTAGAGCCCATCGAAGGTACTTATGGCTTTTTGTTCCCACAAAATTGTTTCACCCCATATCTGTCTAATAATAATTAGAGATGTTGAGTTTTTGGCGATAGTTAGTTCTTTACCTTCTTAAAAGAATCTTTGTTTTAAAAATTGGGTACACATCAAGGATCCGTAATAAATAAGAAATAAGTGATAAGTGAAAAGTAATAAGTAAAGTTGTGAGCTGCGGTGTCGAGATCGGACCCTTGGATCTTTAGCCGGGATTGAGTGAGGTCTTAGCCTAGCCAGCCGGGATCCTCATTTCATGAAGCCTATAGTCTTGGAATTACCCCGTGAAGCTCCGTGGTTCACAGCTCATATAAGTAAAAGTATATGTAAAAAAAAAAAAAAAAAAAAAAAAAAAAAAAAAAAATTGTATGATGAAAAAATGATGAGAAAAGTCAAAAGTATAAGTGAATAAAAATTCCTTGATGTGGACCTCATTTTTGAGACAATGGTTCTTGAGAGAAGGCGGATAACTAATTATCGACTTAGCTTTATATCTTTATCAGAATAAAAAGTTATCGAAACGAGAAATTTGAAGAAATTCATTTCTCACAAAAATAAAAAAATCTAGAGGAAAATAGGAAAATGGGAGCAAAAGGTAATTACACAAGTAACTTCCATGGGTAGTGTTAGCATCTAAAATCATATTTAACAATGATTTCGATTTTACGCTTAGTTTGGGACTTGTGAAAAATCAGGGACGATGTATTCTATCCGTATGGTCACTTCACGCTGTGTTGTGTTTCCTACTCCGTGATCCTAACGTGTCGTTTGAAAAATGTTGGAGTTATTGATCGACATGAAAGTTCAACAAACCGTCTTTCATAATCGGAATGTGCTTAATCGTAATATCTATATATGTGAATTAAAAGGTAAACGGGGCGTTTTTAGAATTAAGGGCTTCTTAATCTCTTTTGAGGAATCTTTGCTACTTCTTCATAGGTTTAGTAGAAAGAGATTGAAATCCTTGGTTTTATAAGCGTGAGTTGATTGCATTGCGTGAGGACACGACAATGGTCTCGTCAACGTGTTGGAGATGGCTGTTTTGATTAATATATCGTTTGCACTGACAAGGACATGCATGATAAGCGAGAAAAGGATAAGATCCTATGATGGTGTTCTAGATAGTGAAGTTGTAAGGTGCTAGTTTAAGGAAAATACTATATGTGGAGATGAAGACGTTTTGTAAAAACACATGATGTGTTTTTCACTTGATGAGGTATTGGTGCGAAAAAGGTTGAACTAGTTGTGGTTTCATGAACCGGTTTTAGCTAAGTGGTGTTTACCTATCTGTTGGTATTGTAGAGTCTAACAGACATAAAATTTGACAAAAGACAATTATGTGATTGAATTTCTCTCCCCCTTAATTGGTGGACATCCAACATAATGTGTAATGTATCAAATAAGGAATGACAACAAAGTGTTTAGGAGGTTATTCGGACTAACGAAAGAGATGAGCTTAGTGATGTTTTTCTGGATGATGGTTAGCATACAATGAACTTCATCCTTAAAGTCACGTACCTCTTCTCGAGATGATCGTATGATGAGGCATGTGGTTTCCTAATAAGAAGTGAAGAGGATTAGAGTATTGTTATAACTAAATAATGATGAAGGTGATTTTTGGAAAGCGGAAGCAAAAATGAGATTTGGAAAGAGGTCGGTTGAAAGACAAAAATGCAAAGCCAACCCTCTAGAACTTAATTCTATATGCTTTTAAACTATATGCAAGTGTAGGGGCCCCATGAAGCATAGTACTAATCTACGTAGCAATAAAGGGGATTATGCAAAATGAGCATATAAAAGTTAGAACCAATTGAGATAACAAATAATTTGTTATCAACCTACAAAACAAATTTGTTAGTGATAAAAGATGTTAACATGATAGAAATCAAATGATAACATATTATATAAGCAAAAACAACACATTGCACTTAAGTAGACAAGAAATCACCATACAAGATAGCATCAAGACAATCATATTATGCAAGAATACAACTTTATTCAAGACATTTCATTTTGAGATTGTTTTGTCGTTAGACTTAGACGTTTAAGCATACTTGGCTTATAAATTAACACAACAATCTATGTGATTAATTTGTAAGATAAAAAAAACTTCTAAAAGTTTGTCATACCAAAAGCACTTTGACATATTATATGTGCACACGTAGCAAACAAATAATGTGACAAGAAGCAAAAGAAACAAGATGAAAGAGTCATGCAAGCCATGTTTAAGACATAACAATTTGAAGCATGTATCATTTAGATCGTACTACACATAGATATAATGAATGCCAACTAATAGCTTTCAAACACAAATATATCATATCAAAATTATCACGTATCAAAATGACATATTATGAGTTCATAAGCAACATGTTAATCATGCTAAGGATAATTCAAAAGTAAGTATCATGCAAATAAAGTTTAGGTTTTAAACGTTTAGTAGCATGAAACAAGGATAGAAGCATTATAAAGATAAAACCGTACTAAGGTTTACACATTTGACTAGTTATCAAACACTAGGATAATGTCAAATAAACTTATCGTATCAAACAAGAACATGTAATCAACACATGTAAGTGTAATGCAAGTTGTTTTAAAAGAAAAGTCATATATACTACTTGTTTGATTAGTATTCCTAAAGCGAGGCAAACTATCAATGTTTTAACACTTACTTTAGGCAAGTATAGGAATACAGATTTTTCAAGTTGGAGAATGAATATGAGACTATTACTAGCGGTGCTCAACTAAGGCTAAACACGACCATTTTTACGGGTGATTCCACATACCCAACTTCTCTCAAGGAAGCAATTCAACCGTTAGGTCAAATTGAGTTTCTAGTGCAATAGGTTCTCCAGTAGTCATTCTCATGTTAGAAAGATGGGAACTCCTAATTTTGCATATTAAAGTGCATAAAATATGATAGTTTACCAATACTTGGCTTAATGTAACTTAACTAATATGCAATATAACTAGGGTGATGAAGACGTCATGTTATACACATGAATTTTAACAATGGTGTGTTTGATAAACAATGTGTTTTAATCTTGTGTTTAGAATCTAAAGTTGTTCAAATTACACAGCTAATTGTATGATCTAATGGATGACATTTTTTATGTTGAGTTGAAGTGTGTACTTTAAATGTGAATTGATCATTTTAGACTAGATAATGGAATATGTTAAACTAAGAACGTTCTCAAGAAAGCTCTTTGGTATTTTATTTAACAAGAGTCTAAGTGAGGTTACCAACTTCAATAGATCTTGTGTATGCTCTAAAGATGTGTAGTTTTAACCTTAGATGTGTATTCGGTTTGAGCAAGATTAGGTTATGATGTACGCTTGAAAGGAAATAGATACAAATAGTATCTTTCAACAAATGAGATTATCCCATGGGATAAAGTTATCATGCTTATGAAAACAAGTATGACAAGATGAATTGGATATACTAGTTCATAGAACTTGTAGATGTTTGTTTCAAGATCATTTAGCCAATGAGGTGTAATGAAATCTCTTGTAACACAACTATTTATGTCGCAAGAATGATGCATAGGATATACAATATCCTTTTAACAAGATGAAATCTTAACGCATGAATCTTAGTCATAATGTTCTTCAAAACATCATGTTTTCCTAAATGAAGATATGAAGCCAAAGTGTTTGAATCGGATAGTCCCATCTAAATAAACTTGGTCTCAAGATTATATTCACTAGATGATGACAAGAGGAATTCACTCGAGTTTCTTATGTATACTCCTCAAAAGTCATTGTTGCTGATGTTAGCTTTGAGATTGCATTTTAACATATGTTGTTAAAATGTTGATTTGAGGTTTAACAAAATTTATGCAAAAGTTTAACGACGAAGTATTACTAATACTTTGATAATTTGTGAAGGTAGTACTACTTATACCTGGTGGAAATTGACAACAATTACCAAGAGCACCATGCTTATTTGATAGTTGAGGTTCTAGCCATAATGAATTATCTAAGTCCTTATATGTTGGAAAGGATGTTTGAGTTTGTTCAAACGTGCATTTGATTTAGTACAAGTGTTGGACACAAGGGCTTTTTGAGCAATACACTCAACGAATTCAAATGATGGTAAGGATGGTGGATTGGTTGATCTAGGTGGTAGGTCTTCTAGTGTCTAAATAAGGATGTGGTGATGTAGGGGTTTGTTGTGCTATGGGAGTACTTAGGTTGAATATTTGTCCATAGATGTTGAACACAAAAAATACGGATACTAATTCTTATGGTTCATTGGTTGCTACAACTAGTGGGTGAAGTGCTTGAAGTTTTGGTTATGTTTATGAAGCTTAGGGGCTGAGGTATAGGTTCACCTTGAAAGGGCACGTTTGATTTAAAGTATACTCTTGGAAGTTCATGAGCAATACGGTTAATGGTGCCAAAAGATGGAAGAGGGATAGTAGGTGTCAGAGAGGGATAAGTGGCACCGTGGGTTGTTTGTTTTGGATAAGTGTTTCAACATGTGTTGTTAAAATACTTGGGTGTTGATTTTTCGGATATGACTTTTAATGACTACAATCGTAAGTCGCATATACTTGAATATTTCAGATGAAATACTTAAGTTGTCAATCCTAATTTGTTGAGATTATAAAGCTTAGATTGAACTCAAGGATAACAAGACTTGATAATATGTATTTAACATATGTCTGAGTTATGACTCGATGTAAATACTTATCGTCTTGAAGGATGACACATTATTTTCATGTTAACCAGGTGAGGCAATACATGTAGATACAAAACAATATCTATAGTCATATGTTAGACTTGTGTATGATATCTTTGCAAATAATGAGTCCAGGTTTATTAGTCTCGGTAAGTCATCTAAGTCATCCGCAAACGGGTGAGGAGATGTTGGTGGTGTTGCACAAAGTTTGATAGGTACAAGCTTTGGAGACTTTGGTAGTGAAGGTGTTTTGGATGATGGTGGGTGATTTTGGTGGTGGAGTTGGAGTACTCAAGTTTAGAAAGTTCACATCTTGAATGGGTGATGAGATGTTGAGAAGTAATGAGTCTGAGGATGAAGAGTTCAAGATAATGAAGCAACAAGATCGAATGCTAATCCTAGTGGTTTTCTTAAGTGGCTTATTTGAGGTTGAGGATTTAGTCATTTTAACTTTGCTTTAAGAAATGCTAAGCTTGAGGAAAAGTAACAGTGAAGGTGTGAAAATGACCATCCTGAATGTGTCGATTTATGGAACAAAGGATTTACGGATTTGATGTTAATCCATACAAAGATGGTAGTTTAATGAGATGGAAGTGTCTAAGATCATGTCAAACATCCTAAGTTAATCCATTGAGGATGTGTTGAATGAGATATGAAAGATAAGTATTAACAACAATCCTAGAAACGAAATTTGGTAAATTAGATTGCGAGATTTAGTAAAATTCAACAACTTACCTGTAGGATCCACGGCACCATTTCTTTACACAGGCGGAACCCTTAAATTGGTGCCGCCTGGTCCGCCTGTACAGGTATGGCGGTACCAAAATGCATAACAGACGGTACCAACATTTTGGTGCCGTCTGATCCGTGGACACCAGAAAAGTTCACAGACCCATTTTTTAGGCATCGGGGAGTTTTCCGAAACCTAAAATTTTACTTAAAACATGTGACATTAATTACTTCTAGTTAGGAAAAGTCGATAAGACATATACAAACATAGTGGAGCATAGAATTTGACCAAGGGCTAACGATTTTCACATAAAAGTGAAAATGGGTAAAATTTGATAACACACTTGTGCTATCCACCTGCATAAACCGGTTAGCATAAAACATTATTTTAAGTCATGTTATCATCCTACAAAGTAAAAACAAACAAATTACATCATACAACATTGTTTTTGTCCTTGTACCAAACACTCTCTTAAAACCTTCATTTTTCAAAGTACTTGACTAATTTACTTAGTACTCATTGCTAAGTGAGTTATGACATTTCATAAGTTATGCGAGATGTTAGTATAACCTATGCAAAGGAAGTGATCTAATTCTACAAGCGATGGTAAAACAATTTTCCAACTTAGTGCACAAAATCTAGCAAATATCCTATTGTACATAAACAAGAAATCGTCAAACAAGCGAATAAATAACATGGCAAGATTGACACTTATATTATGCAAACAAATAAGTGTAAACAACAATTTGAAAATAAGCAAGCAACATATATGCAAACAACATAAGCAAGTGGTCATTTAGCATAGCATAACAAGAAAGACACTTTTCGTCATTTTGCGTTTAAACATGACGATGTATACCAAGCTTGATTAGTTTCCTTTAAACATATTACCAAATTAATTAGTTTCAAAAGAAGTTGTATCAAAGTTCTAAGAATACCAACTTAAATTGTTTGATTCAAAAATTTGAGTTTTTATGTTAAAGCGAAACTTAATATTTTAGACATACTATAGTATTTGGTCTATTTTACTTATTTAAAATTAGACTCAGGCCATGAAAGTATTTTTAAGTGAAATTAGACTCAATTCCCTTTAAAATGATAGGTGGCTCGACTCGTACGGACTTACGGTTAATTAGTTATGATTTTTTGAAGTTGCCCAAAAAACTGCATACTGTACAGACGGATTCCACGAAACCAAATAAAGGGATCCGCCCTTTATAAGATTTGGTGTCGTGGTCCTCTGAGACAGATTCACCAAAACTAGTATTTGACATAGAGAAAACGTGTGTGACTTACTAGATTTCATAGTAAACATATAATACACATATTTAACAACATATCTACTTATGTAACTTATCTTAAACATTTACGGAGGTGATTTTTCAACTAGATTTATGGTTATCCCAAACACTCCTTTAAAATCATATTTCTTCGTAAATTTTATATGAGCACACAATATAATACTTACAAGTTCTTTCAACAAACTTTTATTTTATTTTTCAAGAAAACCTTCAAGCTTGTATACAAAGTTACATTTAACAACAAAATTTCTAAGTATAACAAGCAAAGCATTTTTCATATTATTTTTCGCTTCAATGGTAATTTGATACATGGATCGTACTCTATTTTAAAAACCATTTGTTTTGAAAATACGAGCTACGTAGCTCTGATACCAATTGTGGAAACGTAGAGGGGGGTGAATACGTTACCGTTTAAAAACTTTAGATCTTTAGTATCAAATCGCTTATGAAGCTTGTTATAATATGAAAGTACCAATTATTGTTTCTGACTAATATAAAGCATGGTAAACCAAGTTGTCACACAATCATGAACATCAAACCACATCACAAACAATAGTATAGTGCAAGTATAAAAGTAAAGAGATAAAGAAAGGAAAGTGCAAACCGAACACGAGGATTTATAGTGGTTCGGTCACGGATCTCCTTTCCGCCCTACACCACTCCCCGAGTACCCAACTCGAGAGTTACTTCACTAAATCAACAATCTCCCTTCTCGGCGGAGAAAACCTTACAATCGTCGCTTACACTTTTTCCGGTACAAAGCTAAATACCGGGTTCTAGTTCGAGGTAGAACCAACCTAACGTCGCCTATACAATATTTCCGACACTAAGCTAGATGTCGAGTTCTTTTACAAGGGTACAACCACTCCCAATATGTTTTATGGCCCAACATAATAAACCTTGTGTTTTATGGCACAAACACATAAACCATCTAATCTAGTTTGGTGAAAGTGTTGTTATGATGCAATGATGTTTACACTAATGATCCATGACACAAATGTCTAATGGATATGAATAACTACTTCTAAATGAACTTCCATTGATAGGAAGCCTTCATGATGAAGATCACAAGTTCCCTAAACTTCTTGTGATAGATCTTCAACTTGTGGTGAGTGGGGATGGCTAGATCTCCAAGATTTCCTTGGTTGATCAAAGAGTATGCTTACAACAAAGATGAATGTTAGAAGCATTATGATCATGATCATTAGGGTGTTTAATGTGTGTTACTACATTGTTAATGATTGATCTAAATGTATGCAAGAAGGTGGAGAAGATGTGCTTTGAAGTGGTGAAGAAATGGGAAAACAATGGGCTTCTATTTATAGCCAAAAGTGGACAGGAGCGTCCACGGACCACGGACCCCTTAAAAGGGTTCCGCCCTTTATGCAATTTGGTGCCGTGGGTGCCTGACACAAAATCTAAAAAATCTTTCTTCAAATCTTTCCAAGATATTACCAAATCTTACTAAGATCACATTTGATATATTGAGTATCAATCTAACCAAAATATTCAAGTGATCTTCCAAGGATTTCAAAGATGATGCATGACATGATGTAACATGTATTTCCATTTTTAGATTAAAGGTTTATCAAGATAAACTTGTAAAATGTATTATGTAACTAGTTAATAAAATGTCTAGTTACCTTTTGAAATACTTGTGAATGCAACATGTAAAATGAGGTTCGAAATAGAATGGTTAACCTATTAAAATACTTAGTGACTCTAAATGTATTTTAAACATTCTAAATGATTTGTTAATGGGTTTGATCATAATGCCACATAACAAACATGTACGAACCTGTGTTGTAACATACGAGGACTTGAGACATCGAGAGGTGTTGAATGTATGTTGAGACAAAGTGTGATTACAAGTAACTTGTACATTTTACGTTATGTATTACAAGTTACATGTTTGTCATCAATCAAAACAAACGAGACTGTATAGATTAAATATCGTAATATTTGCACTAACAGAAACTTTTTCAAAATGTTTTCTAAAAGGATACTCCTTCCCGTATCACTTTTATAAAAGATATTTCTCACGTCTAGGACAAACCTCTTTTTTCATTATTAATACAAAGAAAAACCCGTTTTCATTGCATCTCATGTCTTTTGAATGCTAAAGAGAACACATAACTAATATGTGTTTTCGGGTACATTCATTAAAGAAAAAATAAACTAGGAGCACTCGGGTTATCTCACATAATATTATGCTTTTTCACTTCTAGTCTATTTTTATTTTCTTTTTAGGAGTCGAGATAACCGCAACTCCAACAACTCCAAATGGTTTGCATATAGGCACACACTAGGCACAAATGTTTCCAAAAGGAAATTTGTAAGTTGCCTGAGTCACCAGTACCACAGATCCCAGCATTAACGCTGGACGGTTCCCTCAAGGGAAGGATCCGTGAGACAGAAGCTGAAATTCTCTTCTATTTTTCTCACTTTGGCTAAAACCTCTATATTTTCATAATTTTACCTTTTTTTTTACTAATGAGTATGTTACTTAATGCTTGTGCTCTCATGATCACATGCCTTAAATTCATATCTAATCAGTAGATTTTAGTCCACATTTTGGGTCAAGCATTCATTACAATGCATTATTTTTTCTATAAATAGGGTTCCTAAAATGCTTGCATCTTCATCACTCTCAACCTCACAAACAATCATCATCATTGTTGGGTTCAGTAAATACCCAAACCCCTTAATCTAGGATTTGAATAGAAAATAGCCCAAGTATTTAATCCGCTAACACAAACAGGTCACTAAGTGCATAGACTCTCAGTGAGTCGTCTTCAGGATACTCAGTAAGAGGCAAAGAAGAAGTCTCTCCACTCAGTAAGGCGGAACTTAAAGGGTGAAGACTGAGTCAAGAAGAAGATGATGGATTCAGTGAGTGATGACAATAACTCACTGAATCCCTAAGATTCCTCTCCAACTTCTTACACTGAAGACAAACTGAAGTAGAAGACTGAAGGATGTAAAGACTGAAGAAAGAGCGGGACAAGGCGGGAAAGGTTGAATCAGATAAGACGAAGTCCTTATCAACCAAAGTCAACTTTCCCTGAATGGCAAAAGATCAGGCTCAGTGTCATCACTGAACTTAGGAAAGTAGTCTTGTCTCTTACCTAGAATAGTCTTTGTAAACAGAGACAAAATACATCAGTATTTTGTCTTCTGTGTGATGTCAGTTTGTCACTTAGGAAAGAGTCAAATACCATACATGTATAAATAGCATAAGAGATGGAGTGAAAAGGTTAAGCTTGTGAATTGTAAAAACACACATACACGCAAGCCATCTTTTCACTCCTCCAAATACAACTTAGTTCCTGAGATAGCTCAGTGAGCTCTAAGAGTTGTGCTCAGACTTAGCCTGAGCTTAGAGAGGAATCACCCAACTTTGTTATTTCAATCCCAAGTACTATTCCGCAAGTACTTGGGTAACGTATTCTTTGTTGATTTATTTCTAATAAGAATATGATGTTGAAAAATACTTAGTGTGTTTTCTTTATGTTAATTTCAGTCATAGTTCACTTTTAACTTGTTTTATAAACTTAAACCGTTTTAAACGATAGTGAACGGGGAACAACAATCATGTCATCCAAAAGATCTTCCAACATAGATTAATCAACTAGTGCAAACAATCTTTTTCAAGAAATCCAAAACTTTGTCCTACCACCTTCCGTAGTACCACCATCCAAATCTAGAAAAACCGCACGGATTAGCATCTGGCCTTGTTGTTTAGCCAAACCACTGTCAAATAGTTCATCACCAACTACTCTTTCACCACCAAATGGTTCCATAGTAGCACCTCCCTCATCCCCAACAAGCACACCACCATTATCACCTATCAAGTCTCCACCTAAAGTCACTCTATTGGAACTCCTTAAGACTCCAACAAGATCCCAACAAACCAACCCAAAAGAACTAGTCTTTTTAACACCTCCCACATCTCCAAACACAGTTTACAATGGTCTTGTAACTTCACCACCTTTAGCTCCCATTCTCTTACAAGAACATCTAGGTTCTTTTCCACCACCACTTCCAAACATTCCGGACAGTGATCTATATTTTCCAACTTTTCCACCACAACTTCCGCATCTCACAAATCAAACTAACCCTGAAAACTTCCGCACACATTACCCACATCATTTACATTGTGAAAATTGTCAATGCACTAGGGATCTTGCAATAGAAATTAAATAAGAGATGCGATTCATACTTAACCTCATCCTTGATCGCATCAACATCATCACCCACCAAAACTTCCATCCATAACCCTATGCAAGCATGGAAGGAATCATTTTTCTCTAGTATATTTTTTGTTTGAGTCATTTTCGTTAGAACAAGTCTTGTTCTTAGTTTTACATGTTTGTATGTGGCATAAATACCACTACATTTTGTTATTTTATTACAATGCTTTGTTTACATACCTTGGATCCTAATCTTGTTTCTCATCAATCACAAGATCATTTATGCATGTTACTACTAACCTTTTCTTTGTAGGTTTTTATATTTTCTCACTTGACGCCCCATTCTAGGGGGAGCTACCGTCAAGGGGGAGTTAGAGATACGTGGACTATTTTTCCACACTTTATTTCTTCATTAGGGTCACTTTTTGTTTCGACAAAAAGAGGGAGAAGAAGTAAAACTTATGCTTTCAAAACAAACATCTAATCTTAATTTTTACTCATCTTAACATTATGTTTTGTCATCAACAAAAAGGGGGAGATAAAAACGTTTATTAATATTTAGCGATCTCTTTATGTTTTGTTGATAAAAAATATAATTTTATCATAAGTAAAATTATAAGGATACATGTTATTCTTGTAAAACATCTACATATATAGTCATTTAATACAAAGTGTTGTAATAGTTTATTAGGATGGGTAAAAACTACAACCCATGACCCATACCCATGGAGTATATCTATAACCCATGGAGTTATCACATACCCATTGTCTAGATGCATTACATCTATTAGATACTCATGGTCCAAAGTCTAGGACCCATAACCCAAAAACCCATGGGCAAACAGGAGCGTCTCACGGATCCCTCAAGTTACACTAGACGGATCCCTCGGGCAAGGGATCCGTGGGATCCGTGCAACATTGGCAAGAATTTGCCTATAAATAGAGAGTCATTTCTTCATTTTAAGTTACCCCTCTTATTACAAACTCTCTCATATATTCTTACATTCTTCTAACCTAAGATCACTTGATTTAGAGAGTAGTTCTTCTTTCTTTTGTGATTCTCATATAGGTCCTTCTATAAGGCGAGATCACGAGCATTCTACAAGTCATCCAAGCAAGGGGTCCTTGATTGATTTGTTCCTCCATAAGATTTCGGTAGCAAAGATCTTGTATTTCATATTTCACATATTTGTTGTGTTATATTAGTGTTGGTTTAGTCCTCCATATTACGGACTCGGTATTTAGCTTTGTACCAGAAAAAGTGTAAGCGACGTTGTGAAGGCTTCTCCGCCAAGTTGAAGGAGTTTGTTGACATAGTGCTTGAACTCTCGAGTAGGTGACTCGGGGAGTGGAGTAGGGCAAGGAAGGTGTCCTTGTAGCCGAACCACTATAAATCAGTTGTGTCATTTCTATCCTTTACTTTACTTGCTTTCTTTACTTGCATTACTCTTAGATCTATAATTTATCTTCATCCATACGATTTTACATAACATCGAATCTAAAGTTTTTGAAACTAACTTAAAATCGGCAAAACTATTCAAACCCCCCCCCCTTCTAGTTTTCCACATTAGTTTATCACTTCTTACCCGTTTTTATCTTGTGCATCATGCTGCCCCAAACACATCCTTTTGTCTACAATAAATGGCTAACTTGAATTCCTACTCAAACAAATGGACAAGGGTCAACAGAAGACCCTATGCCCATGACAAACAGTGGCATCAGAGCAAAAACTGGGGACATTTGAGAAGGAATCAACAACTTGATTTCATCTAGAGAAAGATTAAGAGAGATAGTCAATACCATTTAAGGTCCTGCATAAAGCAGATTTCTGAAGGCTGCAGAGACATGCTAAAGAAGGAATTGAAGCAAGTTATGCAGTACAACAACACCCTAAACCAACCACAGTCTAAAAACCTTGAACACAACAAGTACAAGAATTACAAGTGTTTCCAATGCAAGAAGTTGGGGCACATCATCAAATTTTTTCCTATGGACAACAATGATAAAGACATGGCTGAAAAGACAGACACAAAGAACCTTGCAAAAGGAAGAATGGAAGGTTTTAAGACCACCAAGCCAACTGTGCCAATCAAATACCCAGAAAGCATCCACTTCTCCACAACATTCATGATCAAAAGAACTGATCATGCAAAATGGGATGATATCTGGTATGTCAGTAATCAATTAGATAGGCATGTATGCTATAAGTTGGATTTTTTCTGTAATATTAAGGAAGAGTTCCTAGTCAAAGAATTAGAAAAACAAAGAAAATTTCTATTCACCTATGGAATTGGTGAAGTTTTAATTGAAGATGGTGGCCAAGGTTGTTTAGTACCTGGTGTGCATTATGCACCAGAGGTTACCCTAAACATACTTTCAATTGATTTGCTTGAGAAACAAGGTTTTGAGGTTAAGTATGATGGCACCAGATGCACTTTGTCCTATATGTTCAATAACAAGGAAACTGAGTTCTTTGATGAAGACAAACTGAGATCATTGCAGAACAAGTACTTAGAAGATTACTTTGGATCACTGACTAAGAAGAAGGAAGGCCTATAAGGAGACTTGATCAAGATCAAAGGAAGCCTTTATTCTACAAAGGTTCAAACTTTTAATGACTATGTAACTTTTCTCAATTTGATCAAGCAGGATGACATTGTAAGCCAAGAATGGGACTTCTTCAGAAACAGATTCAATAAGGTTTTAAGATGGTTCAACATTCACTACCTTGAGAAACCACTTCCTGGACCAATCCCTCCAAGTATAAAAGGAGTACATGTTCAATTGTTTGATTTATACAAACTAATAGAAGGATCAGGAGGATATTTGAGTGTGAACTTTTGTCAAGAATTTGACACTATTGGCGAAATTATGGGGCTGTCAAAAGGAAATGGAGAAGAAATTAAAGAATGCTACATGAGATATTTAAATTTCTTTACTTTTTACTTTAAAACTGCAAGAGCACCACAACAAGGACACAAGGATATCCTTGAAGAATCTGCATGGAAGACGGAAGACAAAGACAGAGATTGTCTTAACCAATGGGACATTGGTGGAATTGGTGCACTTAACAGAAGGCCTGCAGTCCTAAAAGAAAAGAAGACATTGGAGCATTTTGGTGTCGAATTAGAAGACATAGGAGACAGTCAAGAACAACCAATCTTATCACACTCCATAAGAGGTCAGAACCTACAAGGAATTTACTCAGGACCATCAACATCAAGGCTGCAAGGACATGAAGACTCAAGCAACAGCAGCACTAGTGATGGTTTCACAATCATCACTTAAAGGACAATCAAGAATTGAAGGCTTATAATCTTGGGAGGGAGATTGTTGGAAAACAAGATCATAACCCTTCCTATGTTATTAAGCCTTTGTAATTAAAACCTTAGTATATGTTTTTAGTTAATATGCAGTCCTATCTACATGTAAATATGGGTCTGCAGGATTCTAGGAATGGGTCATATGTATTCAAATTCGGCCCATATGAAAGTTAATTGACAGTTAATATAGGTATTACAGTTATTTTTCAGTTATGTAGGAAAAGGCATGTTTGTTGGTGAACCATCACAATGGTTCATCACACCTTTTCATTTAGTATAAATAGTTTGTAACATACATTATGTATTCTCATTCAAAGTAATAAAAGTTTATCTTAGTTTATCACTTCTTACCCGTTTTTATCTTGTGCATCATACTGCCCCAAACACATCTTTTTGTCTACAATAAATGGCTAACTTGAATTCCTACTCAAACAAATGGACAAGGGTCAACAGAAGACCCTATGCCCATGAAAAACATTGAGATCAACCTGAAAGCCGAATAAGGAGATGGTGGATAAGCCTATCCACACATATAGTGTTCCTACCATTGGTTAGTTTGTCCTAAATGTATCTGGTCAAGTTTTGTCTTGGCTCCGTTCTTGTATATAAGTATCAAAGATCATTTGGCATAGCGATGTCTGATTGGCCATTTAGACGTGAGTTCATTTTATTGAGATTTAAGACATAGGGCCATAGGGGGTGTTTGGGAGTGCAGTTCCTCAATTTCCTACAGATTGTAAATTATGATAATAGAGTTGTTCTCCGTGTATGGTGTTCAGGCATGTATATTGCGTCTTGTATTAACAACATATACATATTACTTATCACACGCAGAAAATTGTAATTGATTCTCCTTTTGGATGTCTTAAACAGATACTGCGTTTCTTACATTTTTCTTCTTAGTAGATTTTGAATTTTCAATTATTTTTGTCATGTTCAGGGGGTATATTTATCTTAACTACTTTATTTATTTGTACTAGTCTCAAATTAATAATTTTCTGTGTTACTATTAACTGTTTTACTTCATAGATGTTTTACTCTGAAAATTAGTATGTAAATGTGTTACTATACGCCCTAGATTCAAGGTTATTATACGCTTTATTACAAGGATATAATAATTGGTCTTTTATTTCAATTTTTTTAGTAATCTGTAACTCGTATGAGTAAAAATAATGTGGGAAATAGTTACACTGACTTAGACAACGCGTACTAGTATTAAAATCAAAATAGTTGATGAATATTATATGACATATAACTTGACTTCCAATTGCTAAATGCTAAAAGAATAGTCTCTCAAGTCTCAACCCAGGCCCACATTGAATGAGCCTACTTGACTCTCATTTTTTTCAAAAGTAAACTTTTAATTAATTGATTTAAAAATCACAAAAGATAGTGTTATTACTCCTCTGTATGTTCTGATTTGTCTGACTGTGTTTCGGAGCAGAACTTGAATTTTCGTGAGAAAGGCGATGATCATCTGTGGAGCTTGATCTTTACTTCGAAGAAAATAAACCCAAGTCCATCTTGAGTAGTTATCGACAATTACAAGAATGTAGCATTTACCATTAATCGTCTGCACACGCATCGGGCCACATAAATCCATGTGAAGATGATGAAGCACATGTTGGGAGCTCCACAGTTAACAAATTTAACATACCTTTCTCAGAATGGCTAGTTTCATTGCCTTTGCCTTAACCACTTCCCTTGCCTTCAATATAGCAACATCCCAATCAAATATAACCCGAGGTTCGTCGTTAAGTCCTAATGGCGCCACCAATGCATGGTTGTCGCCATCAGGACTATATGCCTTTGGTTTCTACCCACAAAAACATGGTTATGCCCTGGGTATATACATTGCCCAAATTTCACAAAGGACCGTGGTCTGGACTGCCGGCCGTGACAACCTTCCACTTTTAAATAATGCTACTTTACAATTCACAACCAACGGAAGGCTTGTTATAGAACAAGCACAAGGCCAACAGATTAATATGTTTGATGCTGGGGGTGCTTCTATTGCATCCATGCAAGACTCTGGCAACTTTGTGCTCTATGATTCTCAAGGGACGGTACTCTGGCAAACTTTTGACAACCCAACGGATACCCTTTTGGCTGGACAACACCTTGCAGCTGCTAAAGGTTGTTCTCAAGTATCTCAGAGGTAGACCAGTCCATTGGAGTCTTCAGGCTCGTGATGCAACTTGATGGGAATCTCGTGCAATATCCGAATGTTAGGACTCGAGATGCTTCTTATTGGGCATCCAACACACCTGGGACAGGGCCTAATGTGACACTAAATCTCGATTCTGATGGTTTTTTGTACTTATTACAAAACTCAACTTATTTGATTAGGAATTTAACGCAAGGAAGATATCCTAGAAACAATACAATCTATCAAATGAAAATCGATGTTGATGGTATCTTTAGATTGTACTCTCATGATTTAAGAAACATGAGTAAGAATGGATCAGTCATATGGGCATCGTCGAATAACAAGTGTGTAGGAAGGGGTCTTTGTGGCGTAAACGGATATTGTGAGGTCATGAATGACGATGCTCGATGCCGATGTTTACTGGGGTTTGAATTTTTTAATCCGGAGCTGTGGAGCATGGGCTGCCAGAGGAATTACACCGTAGAAAAGTGCAAGATGAATGATTCGGTTACTGATGTTAGAATGGCAAGTTTATCTAATGCTCGCTGGGAAGAAACCACATATGAGATTCCAGAAGCAACAACCACACAAGAAGAGTGTTCGGCTGCTTGTTTGAATGACTGCAACTGCGAGGTGGCGTTGTTCAGTGGACAAGAATGCAGATTGCAAAGGCTCCCTTTAAGATTCATGGAAGTAACTGAGAGCGAGTCTAATGTTGGTTTAATTAAAGTATATGTAGCTTCTTTAAACAATGGATCAGATCAATCTAACCCTTCGATTCAAGTCAAGAAAGCACGGCGAATGGGGATCTTGGTTACTGGTGTTTCACTTATTTCAATTTCCTTATTTGTTTTGCTATTTTCAGGAGTATTAATTTATAAGGCTCGAGTTTGGGCATACCGAAAGGTATCTGATAATATAAACTCCCAGCTATTCGAAAACGTGCGGCCCCGGGCATTTTCATATGCCGAGTTAGAAAGAATCACCAGCGGTTTTAAAGAAGAATTGGGAAGAGGATCGTTTGGGATCGTCTATAAAGGTGTCATAAAGAACTCAATGAAGTTGGTTGCTGTGAAGAAATTAAAGGAAGAGCTGGCTCAACAACGTGAAATAGAGTTTCAAACGGAAATGAAAGTGATTGGAAGAACTCATCATCGTAACCTCACAAAGTTGCTTGGTTATTGTTACGAAGGTTCTGAAAGGTTGCTTGTTTATGAGTACATGCCCCAAGGATCGCTTGCAGATATACTATTTGAACCCAAAAGAAACACAGTACCGTGTTGGGCGGAAAGAATTAGAATGGCGATTGATATTGCTCTTGGGATCCTTTACCTACATGAAGAATGTGAAACAGCCATAATTCATTGTGACATCAAGCCTCAAAATATCCTCATGGACGAGTATAATTGTGCCAAGATTTCTGATTTTGGATTAGCTAAACTACTTGAACATGACCAAACTCGAACCTCAACATTAATAAGAGGAACGAGGGGTTATGTTGCGCCTGAATGGTATAAGAACCTGCCCATAACGGTTAAAGTGGATGTTTATAGCTTCGGGATTGTTCTTTTTGAGATTTTATGTTGTAGGAGGAGTGTGGAAAATAATTTTCCAGTTAATGAAGCCATTCTTGAAGAATGGGTGTATGATTGTTATGAAACGGATGAGTTATCGAAAGTGGTGAATGGTGAGGATGTGGATAAGCACGCACTGGACCGAATGGTTAAAATAGGACTTTGGTGCATTCAAGAGGATCCGGCCCTTCGTCCCTCAGTGAAGCAAGTAGTATTGATGCTTGAAGGGACTGTTAAAATCCCGGTACCTCCCAACCTTGCTTCATTCTTGAGTACTGTCGTTTAGTTTTGTAAAACCATGTGAATTACATATATTGGAAATTTGTGTTATCATTTCATCATCAAGTGACTTTATTATGTGAATTTACCAAGCCGATTTCGCTATTTCCATTATCTCAAATAAAGTTGCAATCCGGTTTTTGTTACTCTTTTAGTTAGTAGTATCACTTTATCCAAATATTTAGAGAGCACCAGTGTAAGGGAGGGTTAAGTGCCATTCGCCACAAAAATCAACCAATGGCGCTGCCGTTGCTGCACCGTGATGGCGCCATTGGTGCGCCGTTAGTACCTGCGTTGTTGCAAATGGCCGGTGTTGTTGGTATCTTTTTTATTTTTTTGCAAGTGTACGGGGTATTTTTGATAGGGTGTTTTATGGGACATACACGCACCAATAAGTGTTATTAATTTTCTTGCAAGAGAGAATATCTTAGTTATTGAAGTGTTATTGAGGAGCTGATGAGGTGGCGTAAGGTGACACACCAATACTTATCGGTGGTATTCCACACCTAGCTCTCTTTTGTGTTACTATTTAATTTTCTTCTTTTGTGTTACTATTTAATTTTGTGCTACTATTGTTAAATATAGGGTGAAGGCTGAGAATACGTAACAAACTTTCTCAAATATACCGAAGTACGTAACATACAAATTTTATTATTTATGTACGTAATATACTTTCAAATTTGGAACAATGTACGTAATATGACCGGTAACTAACAAGTTACCAGGTCAAAAGTTTGAAAAAGGACATAAATGGTCCCTGTGGCTTGCGTTGACTTTCACATGTCATCCATTGACTTTATTTTCGGTTAAAAAAGTTTCAGTAATAGTCCTTATGGTCATTGGCTTTTAGATTTTGTCCGTTTTTATCGTTTTTCTTCCATTTTTCTTAATTTTTTGTCCGTTTTTCTTACGTTCTGTCTGTTTTCTTTCGGTTTTGCCATTTTCATCCGTTTTTGTCCGTTGTTCTTACGTTTTGTCCGTTTTCCTTATGTTTTTATCAGTTTTTGTCCGTTTTTCTTACATTTTGTCTGTTTTTCTTACGTTTTTGTACTCTTTAAACATATTGAAAATTTTTTCCAAAAAGAAAAAAAAAATTAGAATTTTTTCCCAAATTTGAAAAAAAAAATCCAAAAAAATTTTTAAAAATTGCAAAATTTTAAATTTTTTAAAAAATATTGAAAAATATTTTTCAAATTTTTATAAAAAATCTTCAAAAAATATATTTTTTAAAAACATATTTTTTTTAAATCTTAAAAAAATTGGAAATTTTCAAAATTTTTAAAATTGAAAAAGTTTTTTTTTTCAAATTTTTCAATATGTCGGAATTGGAAAAAATTTCCCAAAATTTTTTATTGAAATTTTTTTTTAAAGATTTTAAAAAAAACATATATTTGAAAAATAATTTTTTTATTCAATTTTTTTGAAATTTTTTATTCAATTTTTTTTTTGAAATTTGAAATTTTTTTATTTTTTTTCTGAAATTTTTTTTTTCCTATTTTTTTTTTCAAAATTTTTTTGAAATTTGAAATTTTTTTATTTTTTTTCGGAAATATTTTTTTTCCTATTTTTTTTTTCAAAATTTTTTTGGAATTTTTTTTTTCAAATTTGCAAAAAAATTTCAATTTTTTTTTTTTGGAAATTTTTTTTCTTTTTGGAAAAAAATTTCAATATGTTTAAATAGTACAAAAACGTAAGAAAAACGGACAAAACGTAAGAAAAACATACAAAAACTGATAAAAACTTAAGGAAAATGGACAAAACGTAAGAACAACAGACAAAAACGTATGATAACTGGCAAAAACGAAAGAAAACAGACAAAACGTAAGAAAAACGGACAAAAAATGAAGAAAAATGTAAGAAAAACGGATGAAAACCGATTAAAACGGACAAAACGTAAGAAAAACGGACAAAAACGGAAAAAAAAAAAAACGGACAAAATCTAAAAGCCAATGACCATAAGGACTATTTCTGAAACTTTTTTAACCGAAAATAAAGTCAATGGATGACCTGTGAAAGTCAACGCAAGCCACAGGGACCATTTATGTCATTTTTCAAACTTTTGACCTGGTAACTTGTTAGTTACCGGTCATATTACGTACATTGTTCCAAATTTGAAAGTATATTACGTACATAAATAATAAAATTTGTATGTTACGTACTTCGGTATATTTGAGAAAGTTTGTTACGTATTCTCAGCCTTCACCCTTAAATATATGGTCAAACTTAAATATGATAAACTCTTTCTCTTGTATTTCTATTGATTATGAAGTTCACGGACTAAATGTGCAAGAAATATATCAAGTATATGTAAGAAGTGACAGATTTATTCATAATGTGAAATTATATATGTCCATGTAGGATCGTATATTAGTTTGATTTAGTGAATCGGGAGGTCGGGGAAGCTCATATGGTGAGTTAGTCATGGAGCAGCGAGGTAGAGAGGAGTAGAGAGAGAAAACAGGAAAGATAGGTGTTTATTGAATAATAATAGAAATGCGCAATAGAAACACCTACCGAGCTTATTTATACGCCTCCAAACACACAACTTTGTGCTATTTACAACTTTAGTCTCTGTGTTTGTGATTTATGATAAAACTAGTGTAGTTCCCGTAATGTCGTCACATTTACGTATTAGGAGCGATCCTAACAATCTTCCCCAATGTGTCGACATACGGGATTACTTACAACATTTCCTACCAGTACAAATACAAATAAAGAAAAAGTGTTCGTGAGTTCTTCAAATGTTGAGGATTTCCATAGTTGACGCTCATTATCTTCTTCTTGCACCCTTGGATGAGAACATTTCTTCACTTGTAGGAAAAAAGTCTTTGTGAGTTCTTCAAATGCTGAAGATTTTCATAGTTGACACTCATTATCTTCTTCTTGTACCCATGCATGATGAGAACATTTCTAGTAACGTCAGTTTTCCTACAGAAGGACAATAGAAGTGAAGCTTGACTTCATTATATAGAAGGAACAGTGTCTAGTAAGGTCCAAAATCATCTTTCACATACTCCATGCAATTGCGGTGTATATGGTGGAGTCATCCATGAGATAATTCACAGCTTCTAAGATGTTTTTCAAACTCTTGGCTAAGATACTCATCGCCTATGTCCGATCGAAGTGCTTTAATCATCTTGCCCGTTGATTATGTACTTCATTTTGACATTCTTTAAAATCCCCAAATCTTATCGGCTAGTAAGGTTAAGAAAACTTTACTTTATTATCATTTATCGCAAGAAAGTTATTAATATTACTAATGAAATTTCTCAAGAGTGACATAAAGTTCCTGATTTGAACCATTGATCTAATTAGAAACAAAAGTTACCAATGTAACTCAGGGTAGTATTACATCTCAGAAACATCTAATCAACAGAAAAGGATTCATTCATTTCAAGTACTAGAAGATATTGGTGAGAACAAAAGCAAATATGGCTTAGATTCAAAAAAAAATTATTAATTACACAAAATATATAATGTAAGGCTAGTGCAAAAGCCTGTAGTATTTCACAAGATTTATTAATATACATTAACTAGAATGAACTGCAACAAATAAAGACAAAACGAATAAATCTGGTTAATGATCATAGCCATAGAGACAAAGTCAATGTCCATTAGTTTCTCCGGGGTAGGATGACGCTAAGGCCAACAGCTATCCCGAAAAGGAGTATCAACAATCCTGTAAAATTGATAATCAATGCTTCTTGTTCACGCCATAGGCCTTGAAAGATAAATTTTTGGGTCAATCCAGTCTCAGCAGTCACTATAGTCATGAAGAAGATAACTATGCCAAAGAAAGCATGCCATGGAAGCATTTTAGCTCTTCTTGTTTGCTCAGCACGCGGATACCAGAAAGAGAAAAATCCCAGCAGCCACTGCGTGACATCATAAGTTTCGACAATTAGGTACTGTATTTTTCAAGTATATAACTGACAGTAATTAAGCCAATGTTTTGAGATCAACCTGTAAACCAAATAAGGAGATGGCGGATAAGCCGATCCAGGAATGCAAGGTGTACATATGTGGGAGGTTGACTTCATTATGAAACTTAAACACTGCATAAACTCCCACAATTCCAGCCACAAGTGCAATAAAGTGAAATATCAGATGGATTGCTTTCTGTGCTTTTCGCTTTGCAACTGGTATTGCCTTGTACACAATGATTGCTGATTCAAAGACCATTATCAATTAGATATCAGTAAAGTAGAAATATAGTTAAAAAAAGGTCCATATAAATTAATATGTTACCTTCCCCGGAAACTAATAGGAATCCAAGTATCATGAGAAGCGGATGCAACTGCAAAACGTAATGAAATGTTTAATACTTGATCAACCAGCTATGGAGTGTTTGAAATGATTTATTAACTGTTTATAAACTGTACGTTTTGAATAAGCAAAGTTTAATATACTTTTTCAAAGGAAGCTATATTCCTCAAACTGCTAATAAGCAGTCCTACTAAGCAATCCAAAACACCTACCTAATCTAACCACGCCATAAACACTAAAGAAATCAACACAAGCACAATATACATGTTAAGTAACAACGAAAACATACATTGAAAATCTTGTTTTTATGGAAATGAGACTTGAAAGCAAATCCTCCACGGAATTTTAGGAGCCAAACCAGGGTAAGAGTTGCAATAGATATCACCAACAGATGTACAAATACAGTCACAGGTGCAGCTGACAGATTATAAGTCGAACCACCTTTAGCCATGGACACACCTCTATGAAACACAAGCAGACTCAATAGCCCTGGTTATTGTGTGTTGTAATTAATCTTGGTACGTACAATGCCATATGTACACGAAGAATTCGATGAAAACAAAACAATGGTCTTGTTTTTATCACTAAATAAAATGGAAAATTGTTTTCTAACACCGATTTTTGTTATTTATTGATAACCATGATATGCTTATATGCTAAAAAAAATGAGACGGCCAACAACAAGAAAAAAACATCAATATATTCAGAAGGAAGAAGTTGTAACTTTTGACTGATAGTGATGAACAACAAGATTCCTGTAGACCGAATATTAGTCTGGTTTGATCCCAACAAAAACACAATCCAAATTGCTATGACAAGGAATGTAAATATGTAGTAGTCGATTGTCTTTTATGCGGTAGCACTTAACAAACTCTTTTATGATTTATAACTTTTTGCTTCAAATCTTTGAATAATCATCCAACAACAAAACTATAAATCCTCTGTAAATTAATGAGCGTTGATTGGCATGAGTAACTTATAAGACTAATTTTATGTCTAATAAAGATATTGAAACACTTGGCTAGATCAATAGTAGATATGAAAAAAAAAATTATATCGATAAATTAATAATTTATTAATTTAAAGAGATTTTACATATGGACATTAAATTTTCAAATCTAATATACTAGCTAGTTACAATGTATACTCATTAGAGACAAAATAAATTTGAAAAACAAGTTTCAATTAACATTTTATGAATTAACATTCACACTTTATGAAAAATAAAATTAACACTTTTTGTTGCAATACGAGAAGACAACACACCAACTCGTGCAATAAGAAGATTTTAAGATAAACTCAATATAGATTTGAAGTTCAACAAAAAACAAGTGACTATGGATTCATTTTTTACTAAACAATCTTAGGATTTTGAAGTGTCTCTCTCTCACACACACACATATATACATATATATGAAATTTTTAGTAATTATTAATTTATAGTTTCGTTGGGACTAATATATATACATTGGGGTTTATTATCTTATTATTTTATCGATCGGGGTCTAAATTTATAGTGGTCCCCGAACAAATTATTAATTTTATCGAGGTTATTAATTTATCGATTATTAATTTATAGAGGTTTACTGTATATATTTCCAACCAACTACTGACTATTAATCTATAGTTTGCTGACTAATTTGATATTTAAGAACTTAAATTATCTTTTTTTTTTTTGAAAGTTGACTATTATTCACAAAAGAACTTAAATTATCTGCTTATACATTAACTCATTGTAAAATGTCTGACATTTATGATCACATTTTGACCCTGGAATAAAAAGGTATTCGTCAAGAACCAGATAATTGTCGTGTAAATTTCTCTTATTACTTTTCACCATTGAAGAAACAAAGGCAGTTACAGAAAACAAAACCAACGAATAAATCTTTCTTACAAACAAAATACTATAAACAACATACAAGAAAATTCATTCAAAAGTATCGATAAAACCACAAAATGTGTTACTCAATATTAACAAAGTGACCAAGAGAGACCGAAAGATCAACTGTGATCCCAAACAAAAGGATTGCTAAAGCAAGAAAGTTGATCAAATAACTTTCTCTGTTATTTGTGAGCTGCAAGAATGTGAACTTCTGCATCAGTCCCGTTTCAGCTGCGCATATCGCCATGTATAACAACACTCTTCCTCCAGACACATGCCACGGTGCTAGCCTTCTTCGTAGAGGTACTGATACTTTTGGAAACACAAATAAACTGAACCCAAATAGCCACTGTCCAAAATATGCGATAAACAAGCAAACAAATGTAAGATTTACCATCGCATACTTATTTCATAAGCCTTTTAGTATATGAAGCTTCATATCAAGCTTCCAAAATAATTAAGTTAACTGAACATAAATATATTTAGCTATAAAATCATTTTGTAGTTCTTAACTTATATGTGTATTTAGCTATAAATGGTGGCGAAATTTACAATCTGGTTTGGGACAGATATTCAATCTGTAATAGATGAATTAAAGGTCCTCTTGATTAGTCATCAAATCAAATAAAATGGAAAAAAAAAATGCACACTACCTGCAAGATGAACATGCAAAATGTTCCGATTCCAATCCACGAATGCAAGCTATACATGTCAACAATATTCATCTTATCGTGGAACTTGAATGCTGCATGTATCCCCACAATGCCCAAAACAAGAGCCGAAAAGTTCAAGAACATATGTAGATACTTTTTTGTTTGCCTAGGTGCTGATACTGTCTTGTATGCCATCATTGCTGCTCCAATAAAATGTAAATATTGTGTTATATAACATCAACACTTTGTAGTTTGTACCAAATAAAGAAATTTAATAAAAAGTAATAATTACCTTCACCAGTGAGGAATATGAATCCGAAGAACATAAGAAAAGGGTGAACCTGCAAAGGAATATGATCAAGTCCATGAAAAAAAAGGTTCAAGCTTGGATAGCTTTAACTAAAATGAATGAAAGTAAGTTTGATTTACATTGAATATGCGATATGGATTCGATGAATCAAGGTCGAGTCCTTCACGATAATGCAGCAACCAAATAAGCATAAGGATGTTTGCTAATATACCGAAGAGGTGTGCTGATACTGTGATGTTGGAGGCAGTCCTCCAGAATGGCGTAACGACGCTGTCCATGGCAAATGAAGATCAGCTGGCGCTTCTGATTGCTTAACTATTTTAGGTATTATATGATCTACTTTAGGTCTTGTGAATATATAGTGTGACAAAAGTATCTAAGTCTATAAAGTTTGCTTGACATCATAAGTTTGGTATCAAGGGAGACTTGTGCTTTTGCAAAGGCTTCAACATGAAGGGGGCTTAAGCCAGCTAAAGGGAATATGTTCTAGGACACCCTTCTGGTTTAACAAGGGGCCCATCATGACCATATTTCGGGCAAAAAAGAGAAACTTCAGTTGTCATTTCATATAATCTTCATATGTACACCTTTTTTGGAGTTACAGCTTATCTTCTGTTACATTTTTGGAATCAAGTGTACTGATTCTTTGCTTCTGAGTATTAAGTTTGCCAAATTGCTGCAAAAATCCTGCAGTCGACGTACTAATCCTATGAAAACCAGTAAAAGTAATAGTTTGAGAATTAAGATACCAATCATACCATATGCTTCATATGGAACAAGCTAGCTATATATGTTCTTTGAACAGCAACCAAATACTTCACATTCATATCTGCACTAAAACTTGACCGCACAACCTATGGTTGCAAGGCCTTGCTAACCAACAGGTTGTGCATTATTTAGCTGGTTAAAAGGGCTAAAGGTTTGTTAATACAAATATCGTCATTAAACGTTATTTATATTTTTGATCTTTGCCTAAGTTTTGTTAACGACAAAAGTAAAATTTAATTTATAAAAGCTTAAAGCTTGTCAAGTTTATTAGATATTAAGACAAGCTTTCTCAAACAATATATTCATCATTCAAGCATTTACATTTATGATTAGTAACATCTTGATATGACTCTAATCATTATGTATGATAGTAGTTTGTAGAATGTGTTAGGGTCTTAAAACCAAACACTACTTAAGCATTTGCATATTTCTATAAATAGTAATACAACATTTGACATCATGTATTACATCATGGAAATCATTAGAAGATTCCATTAGATATTTTGTGAAGATTTGTACTCTTCATATCTTGCACAATCTCACTTAGATAGAGTTGACTTTAGGCAAGATTTGATATCTTGGCTGTCAGACCGGCGGTACCAAAATGGTACACGGGCGGAACCCTTTTAAGGGGTCCGCCGTCCGTGGACGCTCCTGTCCATTTTGGCTATAAATAGCAATGCCAAGCCAAGTAGTTTCTCATCCCTTTCTAACATACTCTCATACATATCTTCTCTCTAACCTTTCTAACTCAGTTTCATATCATATTAGTGATCTCTTTTGTAGCAAAGAAGATCAAGTCATATTCAAGCTTCAACGAGAAGTTGGAAGTCTTGTTTGTTTAGTGTTGTATGATCTAGTATTGATCCATACTTCATTGTTGTATCAAACCATCATAATCTTGTGAGTGTGAATGGTTAGTATTTTAGTCCTCAAAATACATTGTGTGTGGGAGTAGTTGTACCCTTGGAAAGAACTCGACATCTAGCTTAGTGTCGGAAATAGTGTAAGCGAAGTGTAAAGGTTTTCTCCGCCGGTGAAAGGAGCTTGTTGACTAGTGAAGTTAAACTCTCGAGTGTGAGACTCGGGGAGTGGAGTAGGGCAAGGAAAAAGAGTCCTTGTAGGCCGAACCACTATAAACAACTTGTTGTGGTTTGATCATTTCTTTCCTTATTTACTTATTACATATTGCTTGCATATTTCATTAACATACTTAAGATCAATATCAATTGATCTTTCAATAAGTTTCAAAACAAAGTTTTTAATTGGTAAACTATTCAACCCCCCTTCTAGTTTTCTACAATTGGTACCAGAGCCTCGTTGCTCAAGAATTTCTAAAATAACTTGTATTTTATAAACTTGAAACGATCCATGGATTCTGAAAACTTTAAAGAAGGGCAATCTATGCAAAGACCACCACTCTTTGAAACCAATGGATTTATCTATTGGAAAAACCGTTTTGAAACATATGTAAAATCAAAAGATATAGATCTTTGGTTTATTATTGTTAAAGGAGATTTTAGTTCTACAACAAAGGATATTTCCGTTGATGAACAAAAGAAATTAGTTGCTAAAAATAATGAAGCTAAAATGATGCTTTATAATGCTTTACCTAGAAAAGAATATGAAAGAATTTTTATGTGTGAAACCGCCAAAGATATTTGGGAATCTTTAATTGTTACACATCAAGGTAATTCACAAGTCAAGGATAACAAAATTGATCTTCTTGTTCAACAATATGAACAATTTGTTATCCCTGAAGATGAAACCATTGATTGTGGCTTTGCTCGTTTTAACACTATCATTACATCACTTAAAGCACTTGATGAATCTTTTCGTAGTAAGAACTTTGTCAGGAAATTTCTTAGAGCACTCCATCCCAAATGGAGAGTTAAAGTGACCGCTATTGAAGAATCAAAAGATCTCTCAATAATGTCACTAGACGAGCTAATTGGCAACCTCAAAGTTCACGAAATGGTAATGGAGAAAGATTCGGAGATCATCAAAGGAAGAAAGGAGAAGATCAAATCCGTTGCTCTTAAAGCAAAGGCGGAATCAAGCGATGATGGTGAATCTTGTTCCGATAGTGAAGATGAGGAGTATGCCATGGCCGTTAGAGATTTCAAGAAGTTCTTTAGAAGAAGAGGAAAGTTTGTAAGACAACCTCGAGAAGAAAATAAGTCATTCCGAAAAGATCGGGATGATAAGAAGATTAAAGGTGAAAGAAAGTGTTTTAGATGTGGTGATGCAAGTCATCTCATAGGAGAATGTCCCAAGCCACCTAAAAGCAAAACTCAACGAGCTTTTGTAAGTGGTGCTTGGAGTGATAGTGAAGACGATGAAGAATCAAGCAAGGAAGAGATCGCTCTAATGGCACATGAGTCAAATGAGGTACTTTCCGACTCTTCTTACTCTTCTATAGATGATGACACCTTGCAAAAACAATATAATCAATTGTGTGAGCTAAGTCTAAAAATCATAACTAAAAATAAATTTTTAAAAACCAAAAAGGAGTTTTTGGAAAATGAGGTATATGAGTTAAAAGAAAAAGCAAAACGACTTGAAAAAGGAAAAGCAAATGACGATGATTGTAAATCATGTCAAGAGCTTAATCTTGAAATAGAAAAACTAAAGCTCACACAAGAAGTTTTAATAGAAAATAATTCTAAGTTTAAAAGGTTTAACAAAAACATCGCTCTTGCCGATGAAATAGTTAAAATCCATAAAACACCAGGAGACATGAATGGGCTAGGTTTTAATGAAGTATTAATTCCAAAGAGTCAAAACAAAACGGCCGAAAAGGACGAACATTCTGTCAAAATTGCTGCAGTACAGCACGGACCAGACGGAACCAAAATAAGGGTTTCGTCCGTTGTGCAAAATGGTACCGCGGGTACTTCAGCAGAACAGAATGTTCGCAATACGGACCGTACTGAATTTGTTAAAGTAACAAAGAAAACCAATGATAATGTTAAACTAAAACCAGCCATTATAACAGGAGTAGGACTTGTTAAAAATGAATTTAGATCAAAAACTACTCAACAACGATATAAAACTTCTTTTGCCAAACGCCCCTTTCCTAAGAGCAACCACAACGCTCAACCTAACTACCAACACAACGGTTGGAATCAAAACTTTCCTAGACCATATCAAACTCCAGATTACATGCCATGGAACCCTTACCCATCATTTCCATACATGAATCAAATAAATGGTATGTTTAACCCAAACGGACCCATGAGATATTGGGGACCAAATGTTTGAGTTATTTGCTTCTTAGGTATGCTTGAAAGTTGGATTGGAACCTGATGAATGGATAAAAGATAGTGGATGCTCACGACACATGACGGGCAACAAAAGTCTCTTCTCATCATACCAAGAGTATGACGGAGGTAATGTCACTTTCGGTAGCAATCTCAAAAGCAAAATCATTGGCAAAGGTACGATTGCTCATAACTCTCTAACTATTGAAAATGTTGCTCATGTGGATAGGTTAGGATTTAATCTACTTAGTATTAGCCAACTATGTGATGAAAAGTATAAAGTACTATTTGATGAAAATGGTAGTAAAATACTAAAAGATGGTATCACCATAGCTAAAGGAGTTAGGAAAAATAACATATACGTCATGAAAATAGATAAAACATATAATGACAAACTTTGCTTAACAACATTAGACGATAGCTCATCTCTTTGGCATAGACGCTTAGGTCACGCTAATATGAGACTTATACAAAACCTATCTTCAAAAGAGTTGGTTAGGAATTTACCAAAACTAAAATATGACCAACACTTTTGCGACGCTTGCAAAATTGGTAAACAAACACATAGTAGTCACAAATCTAAAAATATGGTGTCCACATCTAAGTGTCTAGAATTATTACATATGGACTTGTTTGGACCATCCGCTATAAGAAGCTATGGAGGCAACTTATACACTTTGGTCATAGTAGATGATTACTCAAGGTTTACTTGGACGTTATTTTTGAAAACCAAAAATGAAGCTTTTGATAAATTTGAAATACTTATCAAGAAAATTCAAAATCTTCTAGGTGTCAAAATTGTGTCGATCCGAACGGATCATGGTCGTGAATTTGACAACGAAACTCAATTTGGAAACTTTTGTGATACAAATGGTATAACACATAACTTTTCCGCTCCACGAACACCTCAATCAAATGGAGTAGTAGAACGTAAAAATAGAACAATTCAAGAAATGAGTAGAACAATGCTTAATGAACAAAACATTCCTCAAAAGTTTTGGTGTAACGCCGTTGACACTTCTACATATATTTTAAATAGAGTCCTAATACGTCCTTTCCTAAACAAAACACCATATGAACTTTATAAAGGTAAAAAGCCAACATTAGGATATTTTAAAGTCTTTGGTTGTAAATGTTTTATTCTTAATACTAAGGATTATCTCACCAAGTTTGACCCAAAGTCTTATGAAGGTGTATTTCTTGGTTACTCTCAAACTAGTAAAGCTTACATTGTCCTAAATAAAGAAACAATGATAGTCGAGGAATCGTTGAACATAACATTTGACGAAAGTCCACCTCCCTCTAAGACATCACCTTTGGTAGATGATGACTTAGTTGAAAGTCAAATAATAGAAAATAAAATTAATAATAACAAGGAAGATAAACCATCAAATAAGGAAATTGTCAACATCAAAGAATCTAAAAGTCATCCATTAGAAAAGGTCATAGGACAACTTAATCAAAGAACCTTAAGGTCACAAGCTCAAAATCAAAGTAATCATTTTTGTTTTGTATCCACCACTGAACCAAAAACCATAAATGAAGCAATAAAAGATGAATCATAGGTAATGGCCATGCAAGAAGAATTAAACCAATTCGTTAGAAATGATGTTTGGAAACTAGTTCCAAAACCCAAAGATCAAACTATAATTGGAACAAAATGGGTCTTTCGAAACAAAATGGACGAAAATGGTGTAGTATCTAGAAACAAAGCTAGGCTTGTTGCACAAGGTTATAATCAACAAGAAGGAATCGACTATGATGAAACTTATGCACCGGTAGCTAGACTTGAATCCATTAGAATATTACTTGCTTATGCATGTGCTTATGACTTTAAATTATTTCAAATGGATGTTAAAAGTGCTTTTCTTAATGGGTTTATTAACGAAGAAGTGTATGTTGCTCAACCTCCCGGTTTTACCGACTTTGAGAAACCACATCATGTCTTCAAACTCAAGAAAGCATTATATGGCCTTAAACAAGCACCTAAAGCTTGGTACGACCGTCTTAAGACTTTTCTTATTGATAACAAATATACTATGGGATTAGTAGATAATACTCTTTTTACTAAGAAAAAGGAATCGCAAATTATTATTGTTCAAATATATGTTGATGACATTATATTCGGATCAACTTGTCAAAAACTATGTAATGATTTCTCTAAAATCATGCATGACGAGTTTGAAATGAGTATGATGGGTGAGTTAAACTTCTTTCTAGGACTTCAAATTAAACAACTAGAAGATGGTATTTTCTTTAACCAATCTAAATATATAAAAGACATGCTTAAGAAATTTGGTCTTGAAGATTCCAAACCAACTAAAACACCCATGTCCTCGGACACTAAACTCACCAAGGACGAAGAAGGTGAATCCGTAGATAACACTAAATATAGAGGAATGATTGGTAGCCTACTCTACCTTACGGCTAGTAGACCCGACATTATGTTTAGTGTTTGTCTATGTGCTCGCTTTCAAGAAAACCCAAAGGCATCACACTTAGAAGCATTAAAAAGGATTTTTAGATATATTAAGGGAACAACGTGTTTAGGATTATGGTATCCCAAAGGAACGGGTATAGAAACCATAGTGTATGCCGACTCGGATCATGCCGGTGATTATGTCGATAGAAAAAGTACAAGTGGTATTTGCACTTTTGTTGGACATTGTCTCACCTCATGGTTTGCAAAGAAGCAAACGGCTTTAGCCATCTCTACTACTGAAGCCGAATACGTCTCAGCCGGAAAAGCATGTCAACAAGCTCTTTGGATGAAGCAAGCTCTCGTAGACTACGGAATTCATCTCAACGACATTGTGATACTTTGCGACAAAAAAGGAGCCATCGATCTCAGCAAGAATCCCGTTCAACATGCTCGTACAAAGCACATTGAAATCCGTCATCACTTTCTTCGCGACAATGTTCAAAAAGGAAACATTTCAATCGAGAAAGTATCCTCCGAAGACAACATTGCCGACATCTTTACTAAACCTCTTAAACGAGAACCTTTTAATCTTCTTAGACTTGGTTTAGGGTTAATGGAACCAAACATGTAGGATAAACATAGCCTAAAACATTAGAATAGTCAAACCAAAACAGTTTTGCCTTGTATCTGCTACTGTAGCCACGGCACCAAACGACAACACGGACGGAACCAAATATTTGGTGCCGTCTGGTCCGTGGTGTCTACAGAAGCAAAACTGCTATATACATAACATCCTCTTCCTCACAACCCACTTTACCAAAACAAGTAAAACTTAAACCAAGCTCATTATTGACACATTCCCACTCACTAATCACTGAAGATAACATCATTGTAAGTATCCTAACTTCATTTCATCTCTTAATTCTGAGTCTAGGATTCTTATTTATACACAAAACTATCACAAATCATTACATGGGGTTTTATGTATGCTTTTATATCAAATATGAATTCAATTGGCAAATTGCATAACTAGTCATTCAAATTAGGTACTACATTATCATATTGCATAAACAAATCATGTTTCCCACTAATTGATAGATAATAAATATAAGGCCTTATTCAAACAACCAAACACCCCATGTCAAAAGTTTTGAAAAGCTTCTCACTTGTAGGAAAACATTTTTTCATTGCTAATACAAATAGAAACGTTAAAATTTTCATCACTTGCATGCTCTTGAATACTAAAGGTATTGCATAACTAATATGCACTCCCGGGTATATTCAAATGTAGCCACATTGAATTAGGAACATTTGGGTTATCTCATGGTATTTGCCAAACACCCCACTAAAACCATTTTGTGCATAAAATGAGTCGAGATAACCGCAACTCCAAATTGTTTTCATATAGGCACACACTAGAATCAAAAACGTTAAAATTTATTTTCATTTTTTAACATATTAATTCTTGTCCTTAGGAATAACCATGGTAGCCGCAAGATTCTATGATCACAAAGACACCCTTAACTACATTCCCAAACACCACAAAACCAAAGGACTTACCAAGGAACAAGTAGAAATATTTAGGGGTCTAGAATCAAGGTATTTCCATGAGGGTAGAACCATTCACCCATCCTTCCTTGAACATACTAATCTTCGTGAAGAACTAGCCGCCATTCAATTCGATTGTCTTCTTGACATTGATGAACCAATTTGTCCTAGGTTTGTGTTAGAATTCTATGCTAGTGTGACCGGTTTTAGTGATGAAGATGATGATGAATTTTGTCTTAGCTTTAGAATCAACCAAAATGACTACACCATCACCTTAAGCGAATTTGCTAAAGTACTAGGAATTCCCAACCGAGGAACTTGTGTCTACACGGATAAGTGGTCACTCACCGCCCTTGATGCAATCAACGACCGCACTTCTCCCTATCTAACCCGTTTGGCCGATAAGGATGTCATCCGTGAACACCTTTTTAACCCAAAAACTGATACAACCCGAGTAACCCGAAAGGGAAAAGAGGTAGACCGAGATCCATATGGAATGGAGCTAAATGAACTTAAGCACGAATTTAAGAAATGGGAGGAGTTACTTAGAGCAAACGTCATTAGCACCATAGGAAATAGGGATCACATAAACGCTTGTCTTTGCCACATGCTCTACAACTTGTCCACCCGACAACCATTCAACTTAGCCTACTACATAGCTAGGAGAATGATTGATATTCCAACTCAAGGATCAGTTGCTCTTCCATACGGGATGCTTCTCACCCGTCTCTATAGAAACTTCGCTCCAATTCCACCAACCCCAAAAGGGATGCACCTTCACTATGAACTCATCCCTCACATCTTTGTACCTTTGAGTGATGCTCGAGTTGCTAAGACTAAAGGCAAGAGAGCTAAACCTCCAACTCCTTCATCATCATCATCAAATAGCTCCGAGGATGGCCTTCCAAGCTCTCATCTTCCACCTCATGAGTATTACGCATCTCTTCCCGAGATTGAGAATGAATCAGCAGAATTCAAGCAAACTAAGGGAATGTTCAAGTGCCTTGGTAGGATGATGAACAAGATTTACAAGAAATTGGACAAATAAGGGTACTTTAAGGAGTGTTTGGAACAATGCATTATCGTTAATGTTTGATACTATTTAGTTGCTTTTATTATGTAGGATGATAATATAACTTGAAACAATGGTGTATGCTAACAATCTCATGCAGGGGGATAGCACAAGTATGCTATCAAATTTTACCCATTTTCACTATATTGTGAAAATCAATAAGCCTTGCTCAAAATCTATGCTCCACTATGTTTACATATGTGTTATTTACTTTTCCTAACTAGAAATGTTTAGTATAACAGCTTTTGAGAAAAATTTCAGGTTTCGGAAATTTCCCCGACACCTAAAAACGAACTCTGTCCATATTTCAGCACTCCACGGATCAGACGGCACCATAATTTTGGTACCGTCCTTTATGTAGTTTGGTACCGCCATACCTGTACAGGCGGACCAGACGGCACCCTTTTTAGGGTACCGTCTGTGTATGATTTTGGTGCCGTGGATCCTCCAGGTAATTTTTTGAATTTCGACTCTTTCGTGATTCCAAATTATCTTCCATCACTTATAAATCAATCTTAACTAGTCTATACTGTTATTAGAACTAGTATTATTTACTAAGGTATATAAGAAATCCATTTCCCACCAAAATTCAAAAATTTGAAAAATCCACCCAAGGAGCCCTTTGGCATAAAGGAAGGAACCAAATTTTTGGTACCTTCAAATCCGTGGGTAATCTGAATATTAGGAAATTCCACTCACTAGAACACATTTATTGCAAATCTTTTCTTCTTCACTCCATCTTCCTTGTATGGATTGACTTGGGTGATATGACTAGCATTCAACCCACTTCCAAATCATTAGGAACCTCATCTCTTCAATGGTTCAACATCAAATCAAACCATTTCTCAACAATTTCTTACCTCTATAAATTGAAAGGCTTTACCATGATCATCCTCACACCTTCTTCATTCTCACTACTATCTAGCAAATCAAAACCCAAGTTAAAAATGACTAAATCATCACCAAAACCTTGCAAGAAAACCGCTAGAATTAGCGTAAGGCCTTGTTGTTTTGTTCATCTTAGCTCATCATCCGAATCTTCACCACTCACAATCTCATCTCCCATTAGAGATGATACAAATCTTACCTTAGCTACACCCACTTCATCACACATTGTGATCACCACTCCACCACCAACAAAAACACCTACTTCACCTCCACCGGCACCCATCCAAACATCCAAAACACCCTCACCACCTTCACCAAGGTCTCCCACTCTCACTCCCATGGAGTTATTTTCAACTCCACCAACATCACCTAATCCTTTCCTAGAGGACTTGGAAGACTTGCCTCCTAGGCCAAGTCATCCACCACCATTGCCATCTTTTGGCACAATTGAGCGAATCGCTCATGAGTCACCTCGGTCATCCATTGACCCAAACGCCCCATTAGGGCCAAAACCTCTCCTTTTCCACCCCATTCACAAGGACATTCATGGTCCTTTATACGGGGATCATCCACTTCCATCATCAATGTCCCCTCATATTGAGGACATTCCGGAGTGCATGTGGGATGACAATCCCACTAGAGAGGAGATTCAAGCCGAACTCCACAACCTCCACCAATTCAAAGGCATGGTGGATTCTCACTTAAGTGAGACAATGCAAATGCAAAACGCTTTGCTTGCATCCATCATGACCACTCCAAACATCCCCAACACCACCAACACATCCACCATTCCACCACCACAACCTCCCCAAACATTCTACCCTCCAAGGCATGGTTGCTCAACTTGTGAGCAAACGGGCCAAACCGTGGAACGGACCCGTGTTATGGTCCATGACTTCCAAGAAGAAATGAGGTTCATCCTCAACCACATCCTTGAGCGTCTCAACGCTCTTTCCCATCCACCATCACTTTAGGATGGTTTTAGAATAGTCTTTCTTTTGTTTACTTTCTTAGGATAATTTTTATTTCTTGTACTAAAAACACATCATTGTGTTCTCTTTTCATGATCTTTACTCATGAAAAATTTTAACTAATGAATGTTGTTTATTATATTGTTGGTGTCATTACATAGTGTTTGGAAATGCTTGTGAATGATCATTATTACTAACATTTTTTTTGTAGCTTTATTTTCACAATCCATGTATCTTCCCATTAAAGCACCCAATTTAGGGGGAGCTTTGAACAAGGGGGAGATAATAGCTCGGGCTCATTACATTCCGCATAGCCTCTTCTTTTTGTTGAGACAAAAAGGGGGAGAAAATATAGAACTTTGAAATTATTTATATTTGACTTTTTTGAAAAAGTCAAACTGCATACATTTGACTTTCTAAAAGTCAAACAGGAACCCTCATTGATAATACTTGACTTTTCTTAAAAAGGTCAAACTGCATACTTTGACTTTCTGAAAAAGTCAACATCATGCATCAACTAGTGAATTCTTTGACTTTCATAAAAAGTCAAATTTTATACACTTGCATTATCATTTCCTTTTCAAGTTCTAAAACTAATATTTTTATAACTCTTGTACAAACTTTGTTTCTTTTATAAAAATAAAATTTATATTTTGTCCTCAACAAAAAGGGGGAGATTGTTAATACAAATATCGTCATTAAACGTTATTTATATTTTTAATCTTTGCCTAAGTTTTGTTAACGACAAAAGTAAAATTTAATTTATAAAAGCTTAAAGCTTGTCAAGTTTATTAGATATTAAGACAAGCTTTCTCAAACAATATATTCATCATTCAAGCATTTATATTTATGATTAGTAACATCTTGATATGACTCTAATCATTATGTATGATAGTAGTTTGTAGAATGTGTTAGGGTCTTAAAACCAAACACTACTTAAGCATTTGCATATTTCTATAAATAGTAATACAACATTTGACATCATGTATTACATCATGAAAATCATTAGAAGATTCCATTAGATATTTTGTGAAGATTTGTACTCTTCATATCTTGCACAATCTCACTTAGATAGAGTTGACTTTAGGCAAGATTTGATATCTTGGCTGTCAGACCGGCGGTACCAAAATGGTACACGGGCGGAACCCTTTTAAGGGGTCCGCCGTCCGTGGACGCTCCTGTCCATTTTGGCTATAAATAGCAATGCCAAGCCAAGTAGTTTTTCATCCCTTTCTAACATACTCTCATACATATCTTCTCTCTAACCTTTCTAACTCAGTTTCATATCATATTAGTGATCTCTTTTGTAGCAAAGAAGATCAAGTCATATTCAAGCTTCAACGAGAAGTTGGAAGTCTTGTTTGTTTAGTGTTGTATGATCTAGTATTGATCCATATTTCATTGTTGTATCAAACCATCATAATCTTGTGAGTGTGAGTGGTTAGTATTTTAGTCCTCAAAATACATTGTGTGTGGGAGTAGTTGTACCCTTGGAAAGAACTCGGCATCTAGCTTAGTGTCGGAAATAGTGTAAGCGAAGTGTAAAGGTTTTCTCCGCCGGTGAAAGGAGCTTGTTGACTAGTGAAGTTAAACTCTCGAGTGTGAGACTCGGGGAGTGGAGTAGGGCAAGGAAAAAGAGTCCTTGTAGGCCGAACCACTATAAACAACTTGTTGTGGTTTGATCATTTCTTTCCTTATTTACTTATTACATATTGCTTGCATATTTCATTAACATACTTAAGATCAATATCAATTGATCTTTCAATAAGTTTCAAAACAAAGTTTTTAATTGGTAAACTATTCAACCCCCCTTCTAGTTTTCTACAAGGTTTTCATGACGAGGAACAGATAATTTAGCTGATTAACATACATGATCAACCGGAACACCAGAATAGCATGGAAAGGCGACCCACTCTTAAAGCCCAAACCTTCTGGGTGAAAGGAGTAACAGATCCCCATAAATAACCAACAGCAAGCTTTTGACGCTCTGGAAGAAGCAAACTACAACCCAACAATGAACTTCAAACTGCTTACTGAAGACTACTTACATAACTTACAAATAATCATATAAACACTTTAGATTAACAAAATTCTAAACAATCTCGAATTTGCTTATTTGGTATATCAGAACACAATATGCAGACAACAGTACGGATAAGCAATCCCAATTCCCAAACACCCCTTTATAATGCGAATTATTCATGATCATGGCGTGAAGTGGTACGACATCAGGAAGCAAGTTAACCATACATGACCAAGAACCTCCAACAAGCCAACAACTAAGCAAAATCTAAAAGCCAGCCACAAACCATTCCTGATTGCTGCACAACGGACCTAACGTAACAAGACAGGACAAATAGAGCATCTGCCTTAGCAACTATATCAAGCTTCAAACACAAAGAATCTAGGATAGTACATCACTTTCTCTTTTTATACCAACACAAAAATCGAAGCGAAATATACATTTGATTCTTTGGTCTTCATACATTAACAAAAAAGATTCTAAACATGAACAATCTGTATAGAGTTAAGCACCATTACTTACTAAAAGTACATCAAGAATCCATGCCGCTTAAAGTTCCCAACTTTCCAACATTTCCCACAAAACCAAACAAAAACAGATCACTTACCATCACCTATATCAGGATTCATGAACACAATTTACAAATACAAACTTCTAAAGCTTTCACTTTTCAGAATACCAATTCATCTTATCTGCTACCTATACGAGCACAAAATCAAATTTAAATACACATTTGAATTTTTAGTCCTGATACATAACAAAAAAGATTTATAACATTTCAACATTGTTCCACATTCATCAATTACTATCTACATCAAGGATCTACATTACTTCTCAAGTTTTTTGAGTAAGGAAAAGTAAAGAAATAGGAAGTAAACATTTTTGCCCACTTTTGAGAGGAAACATTTTACTTCAAAATCAACCAAATCACGCTTCTTTTTCGGTCTTCTTCCTTTTCTTTTCCTCCTTAAGTGATACTCTACAACACAACCTTTTTTGTTTCACTTCATTTTCTTTACTTTCCTTCCTTAAGTGATACTCAAGAACCACACAACCCAAAACCCACAAGCCCACAGAGCTATCAGAGTATATCAATACAAACTCGTAAATATATATCAAAATACCATTTTATTAATGCTCTTGTACAAACACAAAATCGAATCAAAATACACTTTTGAATCTTTAGTCTTGATACATAAACAAAAAAGATTGATAACATGTCAACAATCCAAAAAAAGTTACACCATTGCTTACTAAAACTATATCAAGAATCCATATAAATTCGACAACTTTTTTCGAGATTTGCAGATACCAAATTACCAACCCCGTCACTTACTTTTCACACTCACACCATCTTTCCCGGCGATAATAACCGCAGTAGTCATATCAAGAAACAACCCATGTTCCACAACCCCTTCAAAAGCCGAAATCTCCTTACCAGCACTCCAAGCATCCTTAATCGGCGTCTTGAAATACAAATCCACAATATAATTCATATTATCAGTAACATAAGGCTTGCCATCACCATCTAACCTCAACTTAGCATCGCATCCTTCACTCTTAAACAACTCTTGCAACCTAACTAAATTATACTTCCAACAAAACTGCACAACTTCAACAGGCATAGCTAAACCACTACCACCTAGACCAGTAACAAGCTTAGAATCATCAACCACCACAACAAACTTATCACTAGCAGCTTCCACCATTTTCTCTCTTAACAAAGCACCACCTCTGCCTTTAACTAAGTTAAGATCAGGGTCAACTTCATCTGCACCATCAATAGCAAGATCAAGCTTAGGATGGTCATCTAATATAGACAAAGGGATACCTAGTGAAGCAGCTTGTTCTTGTGTTCTTTTTGAGGTGGGTACTCCTATAATGTTGGTAAGTTGACCTGAAGCTAAAAGCTGTCCTATTTTGTCAACTACAAAAGCAGCTGTGGAGCCTGTACCTAAGCCTAGGACCATGCCTGAGGAGACATATTCTACTGCTTTGTCTGCTGCTAGTTTTTTAAGGTCATCTTGTGTTAAGGGCTGCACTGGTGTGGGTGCTGAGAAGGCTTTGATGGTGAGGTGGCGCGTGGGGGTGAGAGTGGGGGAGAGAGTGGTGGCTGTGTGGTGGCGGAAGGTGGAGAGTGGTGGGCGCGTGAGGAAAGATAGGGAGGCCATGGTGGTGGTTGGTGGGTGGTGTTGTTTGTTTATCTTATGTTTGATCAGATCAAGTGTTTGTGTTGGGCTGACACTGTTTTGTACTTTTATTGAAACATAAAAGCTTGGTTGGGTTTTTTTCAAAAGGATGAGCCTTTTTGTCCACTACTATGTTTTAATGGATGTGTTTTTCAGTTTAGGAACCAAACTTTTCTTCTTCAAGATTTTAACCACTTTCTCTTTCTCAAACTTCATTTGGGCAATTGGGCAATCGCACAAGAGTGAAAACAAGCCAAGCCAAGCCAAACCGGAGCTCGACTCATTTAGTACTGGAGAAGCTCGAGTCGAGTTTTCACGATCCGAGCTCAAGTAGCTCACGTGTAACAGGGAACATTTACACCTCTACACCATTTAAAAACATTGATGATTATCATTTCTTGTACTAAAAAGTTTTAGGTATGCACCTTAGGTGCCGTCTGATTTCGACTTAATTGAGAAATTTGCTTAATCTGGTAATTGGTAAGCGTTTGTTTATTACAAACTTAATCCAACCTGAAAGAAAAGTTGGGCGGATGTTGCTTTTTCCATTAAATCGCTGATTTTCCATAATTATTGTCTTCGGGTATCTAGAAAGTCATTAGATTTAATTGCATAAATTTTCTATGTAGTTTGACAAATCTTCCTGGTCCAGGACTTCTCTTCTACAAAAATGGTCAATGTGGTTTGACAAGTCTCATTTGCAGGTCACATGCATTTATTTAACGGTGTTATGGAAGAGGGAGTGGATCCATAATGAACTAAATCTGTAAAAATATCCGACAAGGGACCAAATCCATAAGACTGGGCAAACAACAGGAACCATTAATGTAATTAACTCTGGTTATTACTCAGCATAATAAGATTACCAAAAAAGGTATTGAAACTACTTTTTTTTTTTTTTTTTTTTTTGACAGTTGAACATTATTCATAATGCTGAATCAACCCACCCCTATGACATGGAGGGGGCCAACCCAGAGCGGTGGTCGGTTGTCTGAACCGGATCCCGCCACAATCACTCTGGCCAGCTGCCAGGAAGAAACCATGACATACGTCGCCACAGGCATCCCATATCATCCCCTAAAGGATGGGATTTAATCCAGGCCGTTCCCCACTCTTTGATGGGTTTCGAACCTGGGCCTATGGGGAAACTACTAAATATGGAGTCTTAGTTTGGTATAAAACTACCAAAAATGAAGCCAAAATGGTATAAAAAGTTAAAAACTACCAAAAACAGTGTCTCCAAATGAAGAAAAAAAAATATCCTTTGAAAACAATGTCTCACGGAAAAATGTCTATAAGATGCTAACTTTACCCTATTGTAGCAACTCTTGATAATTTACTGGAACCTTTTTTAGTTACCAGAAACAGCTTCCTCGCTCTCTATCAGTTTGATAAAGTTGCTAACAATGGTCTTGCCTTCAGTTGTTATAATGCTCTCTGGATGGAACTGCACACCCTGCAATAAAGATAACACAACAATAAGAATTTCATCATATAGCATGTTTGGCTCAAGTCATTCTAATATTTCGATAGCAATAAGGAATTCATAATGCAGTATTTGATACTACTTTTCTCAATGACTAGTTTTATCGCTTCAGTCACGCTATTACTCACAAGAGATTAGAAAACTAAACTTACCAGCAAATGGCGATGCACTTTGTGACGAGCAGCCATAACAAGTCCATCCTCTGTCCAGGCTGTCATCTCAAGTACATCGGGAAAGGTGTCCCTATCAATCACAAGACTATGATATCTTCCAACAGTAAATGGGCTGCCAAGAAATTGTGACGTAAATAAGAGTAAGCAAAGCATAATGACCATCACCCGCAATACTAGAAATGTTGTGTTATGGTAACATCCATCAATGGCATCTAAAAGATAAGCAAATATTACTTCAGCTGAGTGTTAGTGGCTGGACGTACTTTGATATGCCTGCAAACAAACTGTCTTCACCGCCTTCATTGTGATAAACCAGTGAACTCTTTCCATGCATAACACCATAAGGAGAACGCACGACTTTCCCTGCAAAAGTTTCTAATTTGTTAGCACAGAAAAAGAAAAGAACATACAGTAACAGATGTAAAAGAGTTTGCTTTAAGTAGTATTCAAAAAAAGTAAAGATCACACTTGAATCAAAACCAACTTTATATAGCTACGAAATTGAGTTCGTTTTTCTACTCAGGAAGATTGAAAAGAAAGAAGAAAAAAAATCCAGTAAATAAAACTAAAGTATTTTGTAATGAATGCTTAAATCACCAGACATTAATGAACAATAGGGTTTTTGGCTAGAGTTTTGATGCAATGCAAGTCCATGTAATTGCTTTCCAAGAACATCTTAATTCGACTCTTCAAAGAGTGCCTACGTTGAAAAGATACAGGTGTAGGGATACACAATCCTGATATTTGAACACAGGGATTTGGGCATTTGGCAAAGTAAAGAAAATCAGCAATACTGCTGTTGATATGGAAACCAATAAAAGAACCAGATATCTGAAGTTTGTCTAGGATGAAAAGTAGGAAATTGAAGAAATATTGTTCTTTTTCCCAAAAAGAAAGATGCAATGTTTGACTTGACACTTCACTAAAATTCAATTACATACCTAAACGGCTGAGATGCCCTTAATAACAGAAAACTGCAAGAAGTTGTAGGCCACAATAATTTCATTAACAACTTTTACTGATACTAATAAGCAAACATGCAAGTTTGGGATAGAATCTTCTCCAAAAAGAAATTTTTTTCATTTTTAGGATAAAATGGTGTAACGGAAGTTAGTTAGTAGCACATCAATGTCCCACTACTCAGGACCACACAATCAATAACTTAACCATTTATGGGAGCAACTGATTAAAGAGACAATGACGCACTGAAGTAGTCAACTAGCCACCATGGAAAGAAGAATCTTATTGATACCTTATCCAGGTTTCTAATCATACAACTAGCATTCCACCAACTATTTGCAAGAAAACCTTGCTCTGTATTCAAGTCTGTGAAAATTGCGGGTTTCATTATACGTAACACCTCGCCATACTATTCACACAACCAAAAGTTAACTTTCTTAGACCTACGCATCACTTCCAACCTCTGGTAAGAACTATAACTAGAATTAAAGATTAATGAATTTTTCTATGCCTACTTGTCAGGTCGCACCCATCTAACGCACTCTATGTAGTCATGATTTCTGCTCAGTATAACAAACATTAACTGAACCTAAACATCCACACTACCTGAGTCCCTAATACCTCAAATTACTTTATATCTTTCCATCCATTCGACGAGATTATGAGTATAGGGCATCACAAGAAATGATACGATTTTACACTAAATGGTCCCGTTGAGGTACTACATTACAAGAAACAAAATCAAAGCTATAATGTCAGAACAGCTCACCTCCAAAAGCTTCGCCAATGCACTGTAATCCCATGCATACACCAAAAAGAGGTACCTCAGGTCCAAGTTCCAGAACTGTTTGTAATGATATTCCTGAATCTTGTGGTGCACCTGTGGAAAGAGAAATGCTTAATATGAATTTAAACTGATATTAGGATTTATGAAGGTATAGACGCAAAATAGGCACAACCATGATCTTACCTGGTCCGGGAGATATAAGAATTCCTCTAGGATTTTTCCTATAAAACACAATATCACATTTTTTAAATCATTAAAAAACATAGATAAACTCTGTATATGTGTGTGTGTGTGTGTGCGAGTGTGTGTGCGTGTGTGCCGCTATCAAATATAATCCTCATGCAAAATTTGGAAAAATTTAGTACAATCGATTAAGGTATGGGAATAATTACTTTCTTAGTTCATCCACGGTAAGCTCGTCATTTCGGTATACCTCAAAGTTGCATCCCAGCTCTCCCATATACTACAGATTAAGACAAGCTATTAGTATAACTAATTAAAAGTTAGCAATCGGACATGTGCAAGTAATTGATCACCTGAAACAGTTTGAAAAAAAGTAATCTCTGTTGTATATCTGTAATCAATGTAAAGTGACCAGATAAAATCATCTCATTGATTCACTTTTGCGGCACTCATCTCCAAAAATAAAATGATTATAATGGAACAAATCATGATTGACACTCAAATATTTCACTGTGGGACAATATTTTATATACAGAATTAAAGAAGAGGGACGAACCTGGCAAAGGTTATAAGTGAAGCTGTCATAATTGTCGATGACAATTATGGGACTGCTATTTTTTGCCATGACACCCATTGATCCTGAGGATTCTTTCTCAGAGATGGCAAGGCATATTCTTGGGACAACTCTAGTTCCCTTTGATCGCATACCACGTAAGGTAACATCATTTAAAGATAACTGTGAAGCCCTGCGGAGATTCGGTGTTTTCTGAGGCAACAACGAAGTTCCTAGTTGAAACGATAAAGCCACCATTGTTCGTATCTTCTACCAATTCTGCAACGGAAAAAGTTCTATATATAAATATACTTTTCACTTTGTAATATGCGTCCAGAAAAATACTAAAAAAATCGTGATACAACCCATTTTAGATATCATATATTAGAACATGGAACATTCTAAGTTTAAGATCAAAACCTAACGGGGTTAAAAGTTTATGCCTGTCAATTTCTAAGATCTCTTGAAAATAATACTGCTTTAACTTCGAAACATATGATAATCGCTTATTTGAAATCAACCAATCGTCATCTTAAGAATGAATTTAGGGTGTGTTTGTTTTTTTTTTTTTTAAAGTCTTACTAGCCCTCTTACTCTTAACAGTAAGAGGAGGGTAGACGTTTTGCTTGTTTGTTTTTTTCTTTTGAGTCAGACTAGTTAGACATATAACATCTTACTCAGTAAGAGGTGGGGGACATGTCTTACTGCCTCTTACTCGATAAGAGATTGAAGACTTGTGTTAATATAATATATTTGATGGTTTATTAACTATGTTATATTTATTATAAAAAGTCTTGTTTCATATTTACATAAGTTACTTATTATCGCATTGCGTTGGTTTAATAAATAAATTGCATAAACGAGCACTTAAAATCATTCGGACATCAATTATACAAAAACAAACAACATTATTTCGTTCAGATTTAGACTTTCTAGTCACCTCTTACTGGTAAGATGTGGTAGTCAGATTCAGACCTAAAACATCTTAATGAAACAAACACACCCTTAGTCACGTGTGCTAAAAGGATCAACCCTTCGATGTTTGGTAGGACAAAGGAACATATAACATTTTCCAACATAGATGTTCAAGTTAATTTATTCATTCTTCCGAAAACTCCTTGACTTATATTTGGAGTTAACTTACTGATGCAAACACGAAGAGTAATTACTTTATTTAATTGTCAACTTTGTTCTTTCCATTTATGCCTTCTACCTTTCAAATGACGGATAGCCAAGAACATTTGGGATAAACCTTACATTTTAGTTATCTCAAAACACACGAAAGCAGAAGAAAAAAAAAAAAGATATGAAGCTGTCACAACTTTGCTAAAGGAAGAGTTATAAAAGCCGTTATAAATTAAATCGGGTCCATTTAGATGATGACTACTTCCAGAGTACTATATCACCGACTCTTCAATACTAGGATAAAAGCAGCCACTTAGACTATAAAAACTGGAAAAAATAGTAATCCTAGTAAATCTTAATAAAACTAAAAATGGATTAACGAAAAAAGTTCCACTTTCGGCAATATAGGTTTTTAAAAGTTTTAATTTTTATGAGATTATTACAGTTAGCTATTTTATAATGATGCTTGTAACCAATTATTGTACAGATAAAAATAATTAATAATCAAATGTACATAATCAATCAAAGACCTAATTCTTTACCTCCTGTGAACAAGACACATTAGAAAATAATAATAAAGAATAACAAATTAACCCATTTAAAATCATAAACAAGTTGATCATAAATAATAACAACAAATCAACGATATACACATAATGAAATAGCAAATAAATGAATTAGGGTCAGTGTGTGTGTAGAGAAAAAGAAAGAACCTTGTATTGGATTATGGTAGCTTGAAGTCTGTTACTTTGAAAAAATGGGGACCTGAAATGGTGGGGTTGATTTTGTATCAGGGTTTTATATTTATATTACCATTTAATGTCATTACTTTTTCTTATATGACACAACTTTTTGGCTAAAATAGTAACAGTATTAAGGAGTACAGGTCATATTCATCGAATCCACTTATTCATTTACTCTCTTGTAATAAAACTAATATGAGGGCGGTGTCATTCATGTCATCGATAACTCACTCATACCTCACCACTCACTAATAATATCATTCCACCTTACTCATACCTCACCATACTTTTCTAGTGTCAACCATGATTCCATACCTCACTCAATTTTGTTTTAATATTTCATTAATATTTGTGCTTCACAATGCCACGCCGATTCGGCAATGTATACCGATTGGATCCCAAACCGAACCATACCTCACTCGAGGTAATGGTGTTGCCGCACGGTATGAGCTCATACCGAGCCATACCTTGCACCATTGCCACCACCCTGACCCATTATGTTTAACTCAAACTTGAGATAATCTTGATCCTAAATTAATTATATATCACTAAGAGGGTGTTTGTTTCCACTTATATATAAGCTTTTTAGCTTATATGAGTTCGGCTTATATAACATAAGTCACAATTTTGTAGCTTATTTTGACCCTTACGGACCCGTAAGGGTCAAAATAAGCTACAAAATTGTGACTTATGTTATATAAGCCGGACACGGCTTATGTTATATACGCTTACATAAACACCCCTTAAAAGTATATAAGAAATTTTGGTCAACTTCATATACTATCACCCTCACTTAAAGTTTTTCTTACAAATAAAAATAACAATAAAAATAAATAAATAAATAAAATGTTTAATTACTCCGTTAGTTAACTATATATCTTATGCAAAAAGTAAGAATGAGAAATCTCTAATGATAGAAATTATTCATGTAGTTTTAACCTTTTAATGATGTTTAGTTATTCTACTTTAGTCAAATAAAATCTTGTATTTACTTTTATTTGTTTCACTTCTTTTCAAAGGGGATCTAATATTGTTGTTGTTCTTGTTATACTGTGCATCTTTTTTATTGGAATTTTTTTCTAATATTATGTTTAAATGTAAAAAAATTTATATTCTTTTATGTTTTTAAGAAAGTAGGTTTTTTTCCTTATGAGAAAATGTTAAATTAGAAAAGTATGGTTAATTGAAAGAAGTGAAAAGGAAAAATGTCAAAATACATATTTTACTTTATTGTAAATAAAATAGAAAAGTTGATTTTCTAATTTTTCAGAGCTTGATTTAAACATATTTTTTGTTTTTCTATAAAATTTTATGATAAAGTAGCATTCTATTCTTAGCATTTTGTCAAAGTGAGTTATTACGGTTTTGCTTTACACATCATCCTATTAGTTGAAAGATATATTTAGGGGTGTCAAGAAAACTCGCCCGAATCTGATTAAGTCTTTTCGAGTCGGGTTACTCGAGTCAATAACCTTATTCGAGTTATTCGAGTCAACCTGAATGCTGAATAAAGTCATATGTGAGATTATTTGCCTAAATCAGGTTCAGGCCGACCCGATTGACCAGAATAAAGGTTTTATGTATTTGTAAAATTATTTATGCAAATTTATTAAACTAGACAACTCTTTTTGATTATTTTACTCATATTCAAGTGACTCAAATCTAAAGGACCCGGTCCGAATTGACACGAACCCGACTAACCTGGCGTCTAAATAGGGTTGGGTTTGGGTATGATATTTTTTGCCATAACCCGACTTTACCTGAACCAACCAACCCGATTAACTCCCCTAGATAGATGTTAGAGCGTACAACCCATGATTTGTATATCCTAAAACCACTGTATCTACAATGCATGAACCTAGAGATAATATTGCCATAAACAAACAGATGAATTGACAAGTCCCAAATCCTTCATGCCTAATTTCTACCATGTCGGAAATTTGGTATAGTTTGTCAAAACACCATTGACTGATTAATGATACGGTTAATTAAAAGATGGCAAAATTAAAATCTCAAAATCTCAACATCATAATTAAGCACAGACTACAAGCCCATATGCTAATAAATTCAAATTTATATTAAGCACAGACTACAAACGCAAGTGCTAACAGATTCAAAAGCAAAACTCTAGTAAAAACTTTGCTAAGAGCCAAACTTACTAAAATACCACAAATAGTTGTAAAACACTTCAAATTCTCAACCTGGCCAACACTAATATTGCCAGTTTCCAACTGTGTTTCAGATAATAATTGCATATCGATCTAACCAAAATTTGACTGAATAGTTAACAGGCAAAAAGTGTCGACGACGAAATCAAGCCCACTGCAGCACCCCTTTTTGCCCAAAGTTTTCAGTACAAGAAAATTCAGCAATACACGTTCACACAATAGATTCACTATTGACCATCTTGACCCTCCTCCTTGACAAGTCTGATCATGTCATCGATTCGAAGTATTGTTATAGCTGCTTCAGTTGCAAACTGAAACAAAAATAGAAACTTTTTAGATTCTTCGTTTACATTTTTATTGAGATTTATGTATATTGATGATTATCCAAAAGATTACCTGTAGTATCTTGACTTTGCTCATTGCAGGTTCAATCACACCGGCTTCCAAGTTGTTACGGGTGGTACCCTTTACTAGGTCCAACCCCATGCTGCAATTTATACAGAAATTGGATAATGAAAAAGAGACCGGAGAAGATATTCAGAGAGATAAGTAACAAAAGCTAAAGAAGAATAATATCACAAATTACCTTGATAGATGCTTCTTATCTGCCTTGGTTTGTGCAGTATGGTGATAGGCACGCAACTTGGCTACCAAGTCTGTAGCATCTTTTGCAGCATTCACAGCAAGAACCTGAATCAGTAAAATATGAAGCTTTTGCTCAATAATATATGAATTAAAATTATTTACCAGCTGTAACTGATGACTATGAGAATAAAAGTCTGCTTTAGCAAAACAAACCTTTGGAATGATCAACAATGATTCGGCAAATTCTGCGATGGCTAACTGTTCCCGAGATCCTAAAGTTGTAGCAAGATACTCCAAATAGACAGATAAAGCAGCCTCAACTGCACCACCACCGGCAACCACCTGTTTCAACAATTCACATATTTAGTAAATAAATCAAAAAATATATAAAATGTCATTTTACTAATATATCAAGTGATTAATTTCCTTACTGCATTAGATTCCAGGGTTCTTTTGACAATAGATAAAGCATCATGCATGGCCCTATCCATCTCATCAAGCATGAAGTCATTAGCACCTCTGAGTATGACAGAAACCTGTGGAAATCATTTATTAAATTAACTTAAAAACGGTCCGAACATTAGTATCAAATTTACTGATAATATCAGGTGTTTAATATTGATCTCTTTATTAAAAAAAAAATGAAGAAATATGACATACTGCACTTGAGGTTTTGGTTCCCTTTATCATTATAACATCATCATCTGCAATGCGCTCTTCCACCACTTCATCAGCTTGTCCAAGAAATGATGAATCATATGTTTCCTCTCCTTCCATGTCAGCAAAAGTTGACACCTGGAGCAAATCAAAAAATGAAAATCAATTTCAATAATAAAAAATCAACATAAAATAATCAAGTTAAGACTATTACCAAAGTTGCACCAGTTGCCTTTGCTACATGGCGTAAATCCTCCTTTCGCACACGTCTAACAGCAATTGCACCAGCCTCCACAAAGTACTGAATTTTAACACACCAAATATCATTAAAATAAGCCACAATTAGAGAAATTGTCAAATTGTCAAAACATTATCAAGTGTAAGGATTATACCTTGAGTGCCATGTCATCAATTCCCTTTGTTGTTAAAACAACATTGGCTCCAGCCTTGAGAATCTTCTCAATGCGTTCTTTCGTTGTATCACTTTCTCTGTAATAATAATAGTATTAGATGACAGATAAATAGAAATAATATATTGTTTTACGATAAACATTGGCATGAAAGTCCCAAAAATCTTTAAGTGGGGTCACCTTTGACGAATCTTCTCCAACTCTCGTGGGTCAGAGACTAAAACTTGAACCCCCAATTGCATTTTTGTCTTTTGGAGATTAAAGTCAAGACAAGCAATCCTTGCGGGAGAAACTTTCATTGGCATTCCTTGTGCTGCACGACCAGTGTTAAGTGCGTAGCCTTTTAACAGATAGCTATCTTTAGCACTTTTTCCATGAGCCTTAAGGACATTGATTCCCTGGAGACAAGCAACATGATTATTATTTAGAAATAAATTTTTGCAATGAAGCTTTATAATGATAGATTGTTCAGTCGACTGGATAAATACCTTGATTGGGTACTTGATTTCTCCTCGTGCATTTGTCATTTTAACTGATAGTACTGCTTCAACAACCTAAATAATGCAGCAATCCTGTTATATCTTTAGTTTTTGAAAAAACAATACATTTGCTTAAATAAATTTAAAAAGTGTACCAAGTTGGCAAAGAAGTCGCTGTCACTTGATAACAACTTTGAGGACATGCTTGTCTTAGCACAGTTTAGAAGAGTATCTTTTCCAAGCTTCTCAACCTATCAAGGGGAATATATCATAAAATAAAACTATCAAGAATCGATATTTGAATATTCTCAAATTGGTGTTTTAGAGCATTCATTACCTTGACTGCCAGCTTTTCTTCAACATATTTGCATGCTTCTCTCATTGCAAGCTGTCGAAATAACAATATTTGTGAGCACAAGATTAAAATCAAGAATTTGAAATCATTCAACCATAACAAGCACAATCAATGACGAATTCAAAACGAAGGGAATAGGAGAATATATTAAGAAATGATAAGAGAACTCACTCTGTAACCACTAATTATAGATGTTGGGTGAATCTTATTTTTGACAAGATCATTTGCTCTCTGCAAAGTTACCAAAAGAATATTTTTGTTAGAAAGATTTCTCAACGAGCTCCGGGTTCGAATATTGTTAGAAAATTACCTTAAGTAACTCGGCCGCTATGATGACAACAGAAGTGGTACCATCTCCTACTTCTCGATCTTGAAGCTCAGCCAATTCAACCAGTACCTACACATATCATAAACTTTACATTGATACAAAACAATAGCTTCAAGATATAAATACGGTAAAAAGAAAAAAGATGGTCATTAGGAAATAAATTCTTCAGATTCTACCTTGGCAGCTGGATGTTCAACATCCAACATCCTGAGAATTGTGGCACCATCATTTGTGATGGTCACATCCCCGATATCATCAACCAACATCTGAAATCCAAAATCATATCAGCTACCATCGCAGAAATAAGGTTTTACAAAAATGAATTGTCAATGACGAATAACAGAAGTGGCTTAAAATCAATATTAAATTGTAACTCCTAAATGGACCTATGCATATACCAAGATTAAATTGATACATGTCAAAATATCAACCTAAGGAAAAGATGGAGACTATAGGACAAATCAACATAGGCATATAAGGTGTTCAAACATCTCACTCACTATTCAAGTTGGACTAGCTATTGTAAACAAAATTTCCCACATGAACTCAAGAAGATGTGAGTCTCTAACTCGCTGCACCTTGAGGAGCTAGGGATTACAACCCAAGCCCAGAGTGGATCAGTGATCAAATGTGTGGATGGATTGTTCTCGACAATGAAAACGATTGATTCACGAATTGAAAGTTGCAGGTTGGAACAACATACCTTGATGATAGCAAATCAGTTCAAGTGTCAGGACTTCTAATCTAGTCTAAAGAATACTAAGCTACATATCTTCATATTCCAAAATAGACAACCCCTCACCCCGTCATAAAACATAAATCAGTCCAAATCGTAAATTCGCAGGATATGAACACCCTTTAACAATCGCTAGAGTCCTTAGCCATCAAAGAAATGCCATGGCTTGCTTACAAACGCGTTTAAAAATTTATAAACAAAGGGCTGCAGCCTTACAAGTTTAAAAATCAAAAAGACTTCATGTATTTTATCTATTCATATCATCATGAATCTTATCTATTCTCTGTCCGCACATTTATATTGCTATACCTCTCCTACTAAAACCCTTTCAAATGCTTTATAAAGTTGTCATATCATACCATGCTATCAATTCCTAAGCAACTTCATTTTACATACCTAACTTCACCATCCCTAAACTTTTCAAAGAGAAGTTTCCCAAACTTTAACCTTTTTCATTCAATTTCCTCATAAACCTCACCTCGCTATGGAATATTAATTTATGAACCACTCCATATTTTATTAAACCTTTTAATTTACCTATTATAATCGAGTCCCTAAAAGCTAAGATTATAAAATGCAAAAACAAACATATGTCATCACACACGAGTGTTTGTTTTAGCTTATTTGATTGGCTTATGATCTTCCTGGTAATTCAAAAACCCGATTAGCTCATTTATAGGGAGTGTTTGGATTAGCTTAATTTATGGGCATATTGACATCTGGAAAGGCCAGAAAGCTAACTTTTCTTAGCTTATGAGCATACCACAAGCCATAAGCTCAACCTCATAAACCCAACAAAGTAAGCCTATCAGCTTTTCCAGATTTCAACAAGCCCATAAAATAAGCTAATCCAAACACCTCCTAAAAATGTGCTTATTGGGCTTTTAAACTAGCAGGACGATCATACGCCAATCAAATAAGCTAAAACAAACACTCTAGTGTGAAGACGTATGTTTGTTTTTGCATTTTTTAATCTTAGCTTTTAAAGACTCAACTTAAAACCTTTCATAAATAAATTGAATTGAAAATAAGCAAATCCAAAAACACTAGCTCGAGAAGCAGATATTTCTAATAAGCTAATAATTTGAAGCAGAAGCATAAAAAAAAGAAGGAATAATTACCTTATCAAGACCAACAGGACCAAGAGAAGTCTTGACAATATTCGAAACAGATTGACAAGCAGTAACTACAAGAAAACCAATTAATCATTTTACATTTCGTATAAAAGATTTATAAAAAAAACAATTAAAACCTACTTACTGTTTTGTGTACGAACATCTTGACCAGATTGACGGTCACCAAGGATATCAAGCGGCTGTGATCCAAGAGACATTATCAATTAGATCTTGTTTGTTTTGTTTTAATTATTGGATCTATGAAACCCTAATTAGTGGGTTCAGAGTGTTCGAGTGTGTGTTGTAAAATGTAAACCCTACTACTGGTTACTTCGAATGTAGCGGGTTTTGTGGTTGGTTTCTTCTGTGGGTTTCAACACTGGGCCGTACCCGACCCGACCCGACCTTCCCTTCTAAAGGCGGACTAAATTTTATGCCCATGAATAAAGAGTTACAAAGCTCCTCATAATTAAAAGGTTGATATGTTGGGTGTGGTTGTTACCGACATCATTACCATCAACTTAGTGTTACATATTTTTGTATTTCATCATTAGCGTTATTGTCAACAAAGTGTAATAAGATCACAAACTCTACCAATCCAACATGCTCAACTTATATTTTAGAGGCATTTGGTTTAATTGTATGAGGAGAGTTATTTTGCATACCAAACTTTTCTCACATATCAAGGGACGCATCTCCACCATCCATGTAAAAGGAAATCAATTGCTGAGATTAAAAGCATTTTATTATTTCACCTATTTTTTATAATTTAAATATCTCTTAAACCGTTAATCGTTAAGTGAAAATATTTACACCATCGCGACGAGCATTTAATTATCTTTCTATAGACGGGCACTTTGATATACTTTTGAAAAAAGAAAAAAAATTCGTTTTTTTAACGTTTTTTCGTTATTTTTTTCGTTTTTTTACGTTACTGAAATTTGCATGAACAAAATCATATATGATAAAACACTAAATTGAATATCACATGTGATATTAGTGTTAAATCATATATGATATGTAATATCATATGTGATATTACACTAATATCACATGTGATATTACATATCATATATGATATTACACTAATATCATATGTGATATTCAAATTAGTGTTTTATCATATATGATTTTTTAATGCAACTTTCAGTAACGTAAAAAAACGAAAAAACTTAAAAAAAAACGTGAAAAATACGAAGAAAAAAAATTGTCGAAAGTATATCAAAGTGCCTATCTATAGAAAGATAATTAAATGCTCGTCGCAATGATATATTTTTTTTCGCTTAACGATTAACGGTTTGAAAGATATTAATATTTGAAAAAAAAAATGATAAAAGTGGGTTTTTTAAATTGTTATGATTAATCTCATCCATTAGATCAAATACAAATAAATGGTGGAGATTGATCCCTTGATATGTAAATAATCTTTTGTCCTCAAATGATCTTAAATCTAATTGTATTTGTATGAAAGAATAACTTCCATTACTACTGTTGTGGTTTGTTTTGTAAGTTTAGCATTTGAGAATGAGAATCAAACATTAAAACTAGTCATTATTAAAACCCTCATATAGTAATGAGTTTACAAACTCGTTCCATACAAATACCCATAGGCATTCCTCTTAAAAAAAATCAAACACACCATTAGCCATATAAGAGTTAGTTACAAGTTTAGTCGTGACTCGTGACAATTAGGCAATATCTATAAATTTTTAAAATCTGTTTATCGCATTTTTTATTAGTTTAAAAAAGCAAGCCTAATCTATGTGATAGACTTTGATTTGCAAATTTTATTTTTAGTGATGACACACTTTTAACATCGTAAGAATGACACTTGTAATTTGGTTAGAGCACATGGACAGTCATTCGATTATTGCAATTTACTCAAACAAAAAATGATAACTTGTTTAAAAATAAGTAGTGTTGAAATTAGAATTTAAAAATATGTGTATTTGTAAAAAGGGTGACATCCATTTTAATTTTTGGTAAATGCGAATAATTATGAAGTAGTCACGTCGATATTTTAAAAGGAAAGAGTTTTATCCAATTTGAATTGGTATGACGGTGCATTGAAATTTCATTAATTAATGGGTCAAAATGTCATAAAAAAAATCACAAGTACCTAAAAAATAAAAAATAAAAATGTCGAATAGTTGAAACAATATTAATTTGCTCACGCTTTTATTTGTAAAACATTTCTAAGCCATATGTGTTTGTAAGAATGTAAATTTAGTTAGTGCATGACTAAATATCTATATTTCATATAAAGAGAACAAACATTTGCTTAAATTTAAAGATTTAAAAATTAGTAATGTTGTTAAATTAAAGAGTAAATTACACCGTTCGTCCTTGTGGTTTGCGTTGACCGCAGGGTTTCGTCCTTTGACCAAAAAAGTTGCACCGTCCGTCTTTAAGTGTGAAACGTTATGCACCGTTCGTCCTTTGACCAAACGACGTTAAATTTGACTGTTAAAAGCTTCTCATGTGACCTGCACTTGAGGGTATTTTAGTCTTTCTAATTTCCTACTCACCTACATACTTTCCTACCCTATCTTTTTTATTCTTCCTCTCTTCGTCACCACCACAACAAAACCCACGGCATCACATTTTTTTCCGGCGAGGCATATCCGGCTAGATCCGACGTTATGGGTATGTGTGTCTGCAACTCTCACGGCATCACATCTACTTTTATTTCTTCTAAACCCGACCACTAAACTCATCCCAATTGAAGATGAAGTAAATTCAGATCTACTTTTATTTCTTCGAAACCCTACCCTAATTGAAGATGAAGTAAATTCAGATAATGGAGCTGATGGTGAAATTCCCCTTTTAAATTCAGATGCTGATGGTGAAATACCCGTTATGGATCCGGATCTGAACCCGCCATCTCCTGAAAATGGCTCTACTGAAAACGGATCCCCGGGTTCTCCAAGAAACCTGACTTTTAATGATACCAAGAGAGAGTACCCTGTTGACCCGTCTTTACCTGACATCAAGAATAGTATCTACTCAACTGACCAGTTCAGGATGTACTCCTTTAAGGTTCGACCATGTTCTCGTGCTTACTCTCATGATTGGACTGACATCCAGTTAACAGTTTATGTTATCAGTTTATGTCCGACCATGTTACCTGACATCAAATTTCTTTAACTTAGTTTTGGGTCATCTTTATTTCTTTTACGGACTAGCATCCAGTTAACAGTTTATGTTATATCTACTCTGGTATTATTATGATGGAGATTCTTAAAACCATTGCATACCATTGCTGTAGATGACTTTTTGTGTTATGAGTTTGATGATTTATTAAAAAATTGTTAATTGAATCAGTCACAGCTCAAGTTGAGATTAAACTAATATATCTTGATACTCTAGTTCTATATTACATATGCATTATATTATTCAATGTACTACCTCGAAAATTCCAATTAACCAACTTAATCATTTTGAAAATTCCAATTAACCAACTCAATCATCAACGCGAGAATTTTGACAAATCCTACACTGGACATTTGTTAGATTAATTTTTTTAAATAAATACAAAGTGAAAGGTGATTGTGATGATGATGTTAATGATAAAGATGAGTGTGGTGTGGATTTCAATGAGGAAGATGATTCTGGTGTGGATTTTATTACTTAGGTAAGTATGATTGTGATGAGTTGTACTTTAGGCTTATTGTATTGTAACTTTTCTTTCACTAGTTGAAAGTGGTGTGCAAAGAGAAATATTCAAATGAAAAGACAAATTTACCCTCATGTGACTTGCACATGAGAAGCTTTTAACAGTCAAATTTAACGTCGTTTGGTCAAAGGACGAACGGTGCATAACGTTTCACACTTAAGGACGGACGGTGCAACTTTTTTGGTCAAAGGACGAAACCCTGCGGTCAACGCAAACCACAAGGACGAACGGTGTAATTTACTCTAAATTAAATATGCCTAATTAAAGTGAACGCAATCTATTATCTATTATATATAATAAAATAAGCTTTTGTACAAGCCTACTAAGCACCTTGCATTAAAAATTGGTTTAATGCATTACCTTATTTAATTATTTTATGCATGACGTTTTTATAATAACCTATTTTGAAACTGATAATTTTATGCAATACGTTTTTAAAGTCAAGGTAATAAAGTGATTGATTTTCTATTTAATGTGTTTAATACTATTAGTCAACAAGGTATATCAAAAACTCTCTCTCTCTACAAAGAACATAAAAAGCTCCGTATACTGATCGTCTACACCTCCTCTTCAATCTTCAATCACGCTCCTCTACACCTCCATCTTCAATCAAAGACGCTCCTCCTTCTTCAATAAGTTTCTTCTTATTTTTGTTAAACCATTAATAGCATTCATTTCCAATTCTATAATTCGAAATCATCTCTTTATTTCAGTTTCAATTCTCCAATGTGATTCAATCTTCCTCTATACGATTCAATAATTTCGGTAAATTCTAATTGTATTGAATCGATTAGGTTTGTATTATTGCTGATTTTTTTTTTTATGTTTATGATGTGATTGAAAAGTTGAAAACCCATATATCCGATTGAAAAGTAATGAATTTGATTTTTTTGATCTATTTTTGTTTGTAGCAGGTTTTATATGTAACAGGTTTCAATGAGTTTTTTCAATTAAATTTTGTGTCGATCGATTTTGATATGTGTGATTCGATTGTTCTAATATTTTTTCAATTTGATATGCAGGTGTACAATTACCTATCTCAAAGTCCTGTTTAGATGATAACTGAGAGATAAATACAGGCTGGGTCTTTTCATCTATAATCTTTTTGGCTACTTTCATTGTAGTATAGTAGCAGTGGATGATAATATAATTTAGTACTATGATAATATAATTTAGTACTTAACACACTATGATTTTCATTTGTAATCTTTTTTACTAAAGGATTTTTTAGATACTGGAGTATCAAATCATAAATCTGTATGAAGTTGTTAAAATGTTAAGTTTACCAAAAAAAATCAACTGAGAACATAAGGTTAATTTGTAAAAAGTATTTAGAGCTATATGTATAATACCTTGGTGACCCTCTTTTTAACTGCCATCTCGGTAGTATCGCATATATTCAAATTCAATTTAGGGATTCTATTTGAATCATATACTACAACATCTCTTCATCCTCTACTTTTGCAATTCTTTATTCTCTTTTTACATGTGGTTGTAATTTGGATACAGGTTGAACTGAGTTGCATTTGTAATGAATTTTATGCACACTATGTGTTTGATAAAATTTTGAATAGCTAAATCTGTTATTTTTTGCATTTTTTTAAATTGCTTTTAGGTTGTTGATTTCACTCATTATCCTGATATGAAGCATATGAAGCGGATCTATGAAGAGCGCACATTATTGTCGATGAAGGTAAATTTCTTACAATTTGAATGAGATATTTGTTGTGTTTGTTTATGGGTGTTTAGATAAATCTTTGTCCACTTCCACTTACCCGGCTATTTGTAACTTTTGCAGCATTACAGGGTCGACTGGGTTAAACAGTTAAATGGTAATATTGTGAACCTACCATGTTTTTTTCTCTTATTGTTCTAATACTTTACTCCCAACGGGAGTCATTTTTGCATTATTTTGTGTGGAAGTAGAAAGCGTAAGGAAAAGGAAATCAAGAAGATAAATGCAGGACACATGTTGAAATTTTTTTGATCTCAAACAAATTGACGAAGCAATGTTGCGGGTGAGATTACACCTTTCCTTATATATAAATTTTACATTAAATCATTGAGATTGAAATGTATATTCATTTATCTCTATTTATACCTTAACATATCTACTTATCTATTTGTTGCTCCAACGCTTTATTGCAACTGCTAATGAAGCTAACTGTGGTATGGACCGTCAAACCTACCTTGGCCACACCAAGGCATTTTTTGTTGTATGACCATGCTTTATCAGTTAAGGCTACAACCTTTTGATATGGTATTCTTCATCCTTCAACTATTAGTTTTAACTTTTACGTTTAAAAATAATATAATGCATCTAAAAATATGTAATATCTCATTCGATTTGGTATTTCAAGAGGTGGGATACTATATGAGTGTCTCTTAATTTAATATTGGTCATCTTCTATGTTTGCGACTTAGGTGAGGTAATATCAATGAACCCATGAGAAATGGACCGCTTTGGATTAGGTTATTAACTATCAAAATGGGTAAAAGAACACGTTTTTAAAAAGAAATGGATCAAAAATCGTTTATAAATGAAATGTTAATGTTAACGTTAATGTTCTTATGAGTTTGGTGCCTCCATGACGTGTGTGGTTATGCTAACTAGCTTGGTGCATTAGGTCTTGCCCGGTACATACCTAAATGATTCTAAATTTATAGACCTTATTGGTCATTATATGGCATAATAATAAGAAAGAACTAAATGGTATATAAAGTTTGTTTGGTCTTGGCGACATATGTAGATACCTATATTCAAGTTAATAACGTAAACAGAATACTGTAATAAAGTCAGATATATATAATAATCGCTTATGCTTATGTGAAACAGAGTTATTCAAGGATCCACTCATTACGTTTTAGACTTATGGTTAGCATACTTGCATTGAACTGTTATATTACACAGAAGACGAATTTTTCATATTACAAGGGAATTAATGGTATTGTTGTTGCCGCCGCAAAGATAAATGTCTATATAAAATTGGGAAAAAAGTGTTATCAATCTGCATGTCATTTACTACTATGGTTATTCTTAATTTTTTGTTGTAGTAAATTTTGTTACATTTTTTCTAATGAAGTCTGAAAACCCTCTTTCATATTGTGTAGATACAAAACGGTGCCACCTGTGTAATGATAGACAAGACCTTAAACTCAAGAGATGGAAGTCCAACATTAGTAATTCAAGGTATCTTAATACGCCTACTATTAAGTTGGTCCGTTGTGCTTTAAAGTTTTCCACTTTATCATAATTTGACTTTTCAAGCAATATCAATACAAACGTGGGTTTTCTCTTTGATTCAAATTAGATAATGGGAGTGGATAAGTTCATAAGCAATGCGCTAATGTCCGAGTTTCGAGTTTTTAGATAAAAAGTTAGATTTTGCTATTGGAAAGTGTATGAACTTGGTATTCTGTGTGAAAGTTATTATTTTATTTTATCTTTATTTCTTCTTCGTTGTATACGGTTGTGTAAGGGCTTAAATGGGTGTGTTTGGCTGCTAAAATTGGGGCAAGAGAAAGGGAAAAAAGCGTGTTTTCCTATATTTTACCAATATCCGCTGAAAAGCATATAAAGTCGATAGCTTTTATAGGTTATATTATTATTCTGCTTACTATTTCTAATATTGTGATATGTAAGCTTTACTTTCAAATGTTTTCATGTGATCTTTACAATTAATAGCTGTTACCCTCTATAATGGGCCTCTGCCTAATTATGATTTACTCTTTTTAGGTGACAAAAACAAGTTTATTCTCGACTACCTTTGCCACTTTACTATTTTTAGGTGAAGGGTTATCTATAATGTTAAAAAAAAGAAAAATCATTCCTATTACGGGTCAAAACTGATCTCTAAATGTAAATTATATGTTTATAACCCAAGTTATAGTTAACTGTAATTTAAATGTTTATCGTGTTGTTGTATATATCTTTAGATGATACTGCCACAGAGAGAGGAACGCTACACACGGCACATGAGGTTTTTTGGATTGGCTGTTGTAAAGGCAGTTGTTGCTATCAGTGTCATTGTCGCTGGAGGATGGTTGGTAAGTTATTTGCATTACTGAAGCGTCAATGCTATATTTGGGTTTAGATAGTGGTTGCATAATCACCCCATATACTCTTAGTTGGGTCGGTTTGTGTTGTAGGCAAAGAGTAATTGAATTCTCTGATGAAGTAGGTGGAATGGTTCATCTCAATTTGCAAATTTAGCTGGAAAATATGCTGATTATGACATGAGATGAGTTCCCCTGGTATCTTTGACGAGTCCCTTTCAGGTGTCTATGCAGCAAACGGAGGTGTTATGGAAGCCACTCTTGACATGCTCAATCAGTATGAGGAATTATATAGTAAAGTGAACGCAATTTCATTTTATACATTGAAATTTGCAACAAGGGTTGTCGGGCGGATTTGGTAATTGGTTTAAATGGGTACTTTTTGGTATGGGTGGAAAAAAAGGTCGAGTCGGGTTTGCTGACCTGATTTCTATTTAAAAAAGGAATATGGGTGTATTGGGTGGGTTTTTGTTGTTTACAACATGTACATACCCATTTTCATTATTTTACCCGCCTATCCCACCCATTAGTTAGAGTGAAAATGAGAAGCTTAGTAATGGATCACATACTAATGAGCCACAAAACATATTAACTTTAATTTTGGTGCATGTAATCGTTATTAGTTAAATTGACAGAACAAGATGGAGGTGAATTGATTTAGTTTGTTTTGTTTTGACAGATTTCCAGCTTGCCATTTTCGGATATTCTAATGAATGGCCAGGTGTTTGATATGCTTGATCTGATAGCGGTAGTAGTAGTGCCAATTAACGAGAATATGAGCTTCTTCACAATGGTGATTTGTAGGATCGTTATATTTATGTGTTTGATGATTCGGGTGGTCTTGGGAGATCAAAATACATGTTAGCCATATTTAGAGAGAGAAAGATAGAGAGGGTGTTCTTGCTAGAGACTTGGTTCACAAATGTTGAATGTTAGATTATGAGAAGCACCACCCCTTCCATGGATGGAAGGGGTATTTATAGTTACATGAAATACGACCTCCTATCGGCCTGTGGATCAGGGATACAGTGGGTAAAGACCCGTCCTTCCTCCACGGTGTTGCACTAAACTATACTACGCTACAAACTAATAAATAAACTACTAAATAACGTAACTAATGACAAGTCTACGAGCTAACTTAAGCTAGATAACATTTGGAGTGACCGACACTTTACTCTGGAATTTTCTAATTCCTAACAATCTCCCCCTAAGGGAGGTCACCCCATGTTTTACATTTCGAATCCTAGCAATCTATTCTTTGACTTTGTTCTTGAGCTCGTAGACTTCAATTCTTCAATTCTGCAATCTTTTTGCTTAAGCAGTGATTCTTCCAAGTCCGCATAGATTAGTACTTTAAGTGGAGGCCTTTGAACTGATCCACATCTTTGATGATCTTCGAGCTTTCATTGAGATCATCAGCCACAGTAAATCTCTGGATCACCCTTAGTTGTGTTGCCAGCATGTGAAGTTGTGACTTTCGGACCGACATGCTCACACTTTTGAATCATGACATCTTTCCATCAGAGTAGCGGAAGCCTTACTGGTTCATGATATTTGCAGCAGCGTAGCAGAAGCATAGTATAAAAATATCAGAACCAGGTTATGTAGATATGCACCAGTCATGATTTCTTCAATTAAGTGAGGTTGCTGTGAACATGCGGCTTTGGATTGACTCCTCAATTCTGATCAGCTGCAATCGTCGGGGTGTACCTGCATACGACAGTTAGCAATAAAGCGCACGAAAGTGTCTTTGATCACTTTCGTTGAATTGAGGTACACGGCCCACGGTTCCCCGTTGATCAGTACAAGTACTGCCTGTGATCAGGTAGGATTCCTAAGAATCTCCTTGACAGGGTTTCGCAGCTGTTCTAGCTGTTCTCAAACCGGAACGTCTCAAAGAAGACAACACGGAGTGAGTGAACCAGCGAATTGAGATTCACTGATTGATGAAAAATTGATTTGAAAACAATCGCGTATTGCTTAGAATAAAGAGTTTTGCAATACGACGAAGGTTTTATGAGAAAGATCAATTTTCAATCAAAACACTTTTTGTATTTGAAAATAGTACACAATCGACGTGCTAGTGAAAAGAAGAGATTCGCACATCGACCGGTTTTTCTAAAAGTATTTTTCAATCAGAGATACTTTTTGAATTTGAAATGAATACACATTCGACGTGCTAGAGAAAAGAAGGTTTGCACATCGAACGGTTTTTCCAAAAGTAGTCGTCAATTCCATTCCTGGACCAAGGTTGATTCAAGATTGAATCGCCCCATTGTTTCTATCCAGTTGTCATAAGTTTGATCTTACGAGAAGATCTCACATGTCACCCACCAAGAGCTTGTTTGATGTTGGCTCTAGAAGGATTTCCATCTTCATCGTGAATACTTTTACATACCACTCAGATGTTCTGGCAATACCACAAGGATAATGCGTAGGACTCTCAATATGTTCTTACTTTCCACATTGTGTGAAACAGCAAGTCATCATTAATTTTGTGTCCTAACGAGATATTGTGGATGATCTCTTGGCTCTAGACTCAATCGTGCATATTTGGTTCCTGTGCCGGAGACTACGGAGAGGGTCTCCTTCTTCAATATCAACAATCTCTAAGAGAAAGTCGATAGATAATGTCGGTTCCCCGTGAGAATGAAACACGCCCTTTTAAGAGGAACTTGAGTAGTTTGGGAAGTTTAGTGCAGTGCGTCACTGGGTCCATGACGTCTTGTCTTCAATACCGGCGTTACCTTAGTAACTACCAGTAGCATATGTATTGAACCCGGTTTCTGCCCTAAGGTTGAATTGATGGAGGGCTATTTCTTTTCACCCTTTTCCACATTCAGTTCTTTTTCATTCTTCAACCCCTTCAGTGCTTACCGAGACTTCATTACTAGAACCTTGTTGGGTTTATTCCATTACTAGCTCTGTCTCAGTCCGCACTCTTCCCATATTCTCATTTTTCTCCTTTTTTCAATATACCTAAGGACTCTATACTATCTAGTGAATTGTCCCTGGGTAGATCCCTCCGGTTCTGGCGGATCGTGGGAACAAATACCTAACCTAACCATCCTTATAACACCATGCATAAAGTAAATTTGGTCGGTCTTTTGGTATTGTTCATTCCTTATCGAAACCAATTGAAAAATCATTTGGAAAACCAATCAAGGTACTTGTGATACGAGATCAAAGCATTTTGTACCTTAATGGTTTTGATCATTTAGAAAACCTCCCCCTCAACATGTGCGTGTGATTTAGAAATTGTTTGGCACATGGAGGCAAGAGGACTTTGAAATATTTTCTTTGATCACAATTTTCATACGAAAAAGCCATTTGATTTTCTTGGTAAAATTCTCCCCCTCAATATGTGCATAGGATTTTTGAAATCATTTTTATCACATAGAGGCAAGAGTTCTTTTGAAGCACATCCACAATCACAAAATCCATTAAGAAAACCATTTGAAAACACAATCAAGGTACTTTAAAATCTCATTTAAAAAACTTTTGTACCTCGATGGTTTTGCTCCCCCTCAATATGTGCTTCGAGATTCGAAAGCGTTTAGCACATATGAGAGAGCAACCTGCACAACTGAATCAAAATGATCAACTTTTATCAAATTTCATTATTAAATCACAAATTCTCCCCCGATCAAAAATATCAAACCCTTTGAGATTTTGGATCCCAAGTGATTTAATAAGGTTTAGAAAACATGGGAGAAAATGTGGCCTTGTTTAAATACTCATCTGGTTTTTGGATAAATCCTCCTCCTCAACATGTGCATTATGTATATTGAAATCGTTTGGCACATGGAGGCAGGAGTGCCTTTAAAGGACTAAAACCAATTCCATTTAAAACAGATTTGAGATTTAAAACACGATCTCTACCCCGATCAGAAATATCAAACCATTTGAGATTTGTGATCCCAACTGATTTAAATCATTTAGAAAAATTTGGGGAAAGACGTGGCAAGATTCAATTTTGAAAGATGACAGATACGGACCATTTTAAGACATTAAAGATTGTTAGTGTCAGGTATGATAGTTTTTAAGAGATCTTTTAAGTAAAACAAAACAATTTCACAATCAAACAAGAACAGAAAAGATTTCATTTTGAAAGACCTTGATTCTAAAGAAAAAATCATACCATGACATAACATTAAATCTTTAGATCACCACTTTTTGTTGTACAAAACGGACTTTTTGAAGATATATTGTATGAAAATATTTTAAATTAAATCATTCTCCCCCTCAATCGATGACCGAAGTCGATAATTGAGTGACTTAAGTTTTGATAAAATGAAGTCCGGTGATTATCAAAATTTAGTCCAATATATTTTCAAAACAATATATTCCATTTTCAAAAACAATATTTTTCAAAGTCCTCTTGCCTCCATGTGCCAAACAATTTCTAAATCACACGCACATGTTGAGGGGGAGGTTTTCTAAATGATCAAAACCATTAAGGTACAAAATGCTTTGATCTCGTATCACAAGTACCATTAAGGTACAAAATACCAACACCACAAAGGATGTGTCAGAGATTTTTGATAGTTGATGATCTCAAAAGATAGCTCTAAATCATTATCACGTGGATCAGTAAAAGACCTCCACTTGGAGTATCCAAACATGCAATGTGAAGAATCAATGACTACGAGCTTAGAAGCAAAGGACTACATCAAGAATGCAAGAACAATTTTTAATGTAATATCTAGTTGTATTCAATGTAATTTTGGTACATGATTGAGGTGACCTCCCTTAGGGGGAGATTGTTAGGAATTAGAAATTCCCGGTATTAAAAAGTCGGTCACCTCAAGTATATGTAATCGTTAGAAAGCTCGTAGTCGTAGTAATTCTTAAGTTAGGTAGTATTTAGTTAAGTAACACCGTGGAGGACGGACGGGTCTTTACCCACTGTATGCCTGATCCACAGCCTGATGTGTGGCGATTTATGTAAGACTATAAATACTCTCTACCTCCCAAGGTAGAGAGTTGGAGCTCATAATAATATCTTTCACTTTCTCTCAAATTTATTTTTATTTTTTTTTTTTTTTTTTTTTTTTTTTTTTTTTTTTGGAAAAATGGTATCATCACGATTATCCTGCACAAAGATATGTTAGGTGGTTGAGAAGCTTCTGTTGTTGCTGTAGGGCTTGGAAGAAAAACCGTCTGCATATGCAGTGAGACTTCTTCTTATGTTGCATTTTGAATGCCAACTGAGGTCCAATTTAAGCTCCGTTTCTTCAATCACTTAGAAGAAAACCATCTGCTGATGCAGTGAGACCTCTTACGTTGCATTTATGCCAACTCTCCATTGAAGTCCAATTAAGCTCTGTTTCTTCATTTGTCAACCCAAGAAATAGTTACCCTTTCCTTTCGGCATCCAATCATCTTCAATTGTGGGATCCGGATCGGGAACATTCTTATAACCAATATACCTGCATACGTTAGTGAACATACATACAGATATATGGTGGTCGACATCACCCAAACAGCAATCGACTAATAAAAGTCAATGCGACAAATCAATCAGATCATGTAAGGTAAGGGAATAATGTGTTTCTCAAACTCTAATCATCTAAACCTAACAATCATATCCTAAATTCCTAGTCCTTCGACACAGGCAAATATCATTTTTAATTAAGCACGTAGGATAATTAAGAAAGCTCGTTAGATGATATAGATTTGAAAACATTATCCCCCTCAATCAATGACTCATTTTTCTGAAGAGTTTAAAAGCGCCGAAGTCATTGATTGAGTTTGCAAATTTAATAAAAACTCTGAAACTGATTGTTTTTAAAGCAACTCATTTACCACCATTTTTGAAAACAACAAATATTTTTCTGAAGAATTTTAGACGGAAAAACATTTGTGTAGGAACAGCAGTCCTTCGACATACTTTCCTCATTTTGTTTTAGGATAAGTGCACGAAATATTTGAAAATTGTTTAAGCGTAGCACTTTCCTTCTTTGAAAAACGGGTTGCTATCTGAAATAATAGCAAGCCATGGTTTAAGCGCGGGTTACAATCAGAAGTAACTGCAAGCCATTTGATTTGTGACATGTTTTGAAAAAGAATATTTACACCTCCTGCTCGAACTTCATCTAAAGTCCCGTGCCATTATTGAATGACATTTCTAAGACCGTAGATGTTATCGATACCAGTAGACATGTCTAGGGAAAACATAATTTTGGAATTTTTCAAATTTTCTGATTTTTATGGGTTTTTTGTTGGTTTTATATTTTTCTATTTTCTTTTGCTGGTTTTATATTTTTGTATTTTGCTTTTCGAATAAATATATACAAAGATAGAGTAGATGATATAGTTAAAGAAGATGATGATACGAGTACCGAGATAAGGATATCGAACAGCCCCGTTGTAGAAGATAGAAGTCATCATCTCTTAAACATTCACCACCAAAGCTTCCAGGGCTCTTGCATTGAAGAAAGAAATTGAACCAACTGAAAGAGAGACTCTGGCAGCTTCCCCCCAAACCGAAAATCCTTTGGATGAGCAGATTCGAAGCTCTATTTCAAGCTTTCCTTAGCCAGGTGCACAGAGAAGCACACCATTATCATAAATCCCGCTGCTCCTATTAAGACCGATAATCGAGATTCTCCATTCGGGGTTATATCATCAACAAGAACAGCAAC
>BPTQ01000008.1:170567378-170750268 GCA_019973895.1 Chrysanthemum seticuspe
CTCCATTGAATCTCTAAGTACTCTATACTCTTCAACCAACCAACCATCAAGTATAAGACGTACATCACCTCTTGAAAATCCACAATTGAATGTGACACTGAGCACTACAACGTAACTCCTTAAAGTGATAGTTATTTTGAGATGATAAGAGCCCAATTCCCCCAAGCGGTAAAAGAAAAGGTAAAAGTCACTCAACAATAACTAGATTTCCAAGTCTTCGTTTTAAATAACAAGCTTGAACAAGGATCATGAAGAATCTTCATCCAACCATACCCGATACCTTCAGATACTAAGTACACTCGCCCGTGATAATTCACTTCAACCTCAAATAAATAATACCGAATTAACGCCGTTGTCACATCTTCTGAACTGCTCAAATCTAGCCTCCTTTGACTTTTTAAGTGAACTATGATAATGGTTTCATCCCGACCATGGTTAAAAGCACATAACCTCGTAAAACCAAGTAATAACCAAACTGCCATGACGAATATCCAAACACACATCCAATTCATGAAGTACACCCTTTTATCCCTTCTTTGAAGCAGAAACCGTAGCACCAGCATCAGATAAGATCCCGAAACACACTTTCCATTCTCCAGGATGGTTCCATCAATACGGGATTTTACAACTCTATGGTTTAAACCGAGAAATAGTTTCTTTCGCGGGATTTTACAAAACCAAGAATAAACCGTAAGATAGATCCGGAAATGCACTTTACTATTACCAGGATGTTTCCATTGTCACGGGATTTTACAAGTCTATAATTTAAACCGAGAAATAGATTCTTTCGCGGGATTTTACAAAATCAAGACAAAACCGTAAACAATATCAGCTTGAATGTGTTATGACCACTTTGGTTTCAGTGAATATCTATTTTAAGAGAACGTGCAGCGGTTCATCAACGGTCCATTATCCAACATCAACAACATCAACAACCATCCTAATCAACACTTTGGTAAACACATCATTCACAAATTCTGACGGCTCTTGTAGTGACCACATGGAGAAGTAAACCTGATATACCAAACTTGATCATGAAGTAGAATTCCCCAGATTTGTTACTTAAACTTGTACTCATCCTTGTGAAAAAGAAATGGTGTACCCAATGTACAAAACCTCTTGACGTATCCTCAATTGCGTGAGTCACCGAAGTGATAGCTACGTTGTGCGTTAAGCGAGAAACAATCACAACCGTAACTAAATAGCCAAGTCTTTATCACATTCTGTAAATGCCCAAACAAGTCATCTTCGCGGAAGGGTAGAAAGAAAGAAGACGAAATGAGTAAACGAGCCCGGAAAACCTCACTTCAAATCCAAATTAGAAATACCGTCCAAACAACCCCGTAGTCAACATTGATCAATCATTGATTCAAGCCATAACATAATATCCATTGTGAAGATGCATATACCAAAGTACCAAACCTTATAGCAAGATGGTTCTCATCATCATACCAAAATTCATCATCGGATCACATTGTCACAAATCACATCATCAAATCTCATATAATAAAAATTCGCATCCTATGAACATGATATTGACACCTGATCCAATATAGTGAATAAACCCGATCAATTTAAGCTTTAGAAAGCCCATGTCCAATTATGCTCATATTCCGGCCCAATTAATCAAGGTTTATATTGATCTTGTTTTAATATCAAAGTCCAACATCCAACGTTCAAGTTATGACGCACATTATTCAATCTCAGTCCAACTAAAATCCAATGACAATTCATATTAATCCTGAATGAAGCAACATAGTCCATTATGCATAATTATTGAACCAGCTTGTGAAAGTCAATTTTCACATTTTCACGTCTAAAATGTATGCTATTGTAAGTTTCATAAATATTTCATGCTGCCCCAAGATGTGATCCCATACGAAATCCAATCCATCTTTATCAAATGTCATTCAGTCTAGGTCCAAGCCCACGAAAACCAGACAATCCAAGTCAACACCAATACCCTAAAATCACGGGGTATTAAAACACACATCACTCTCATTTTAACCCTAATCCTCTCACAAAATAACGCCCCCTTCTCTCCAAATCAAATCTCCACTAGTCAGTCAACAAACCCTAAAACACATATCATCGCCTCTTTGAGTAACAAACCCTAATCATTCACTATCAAAAAAAATCCGCCCCCCATTCACAGCAGTCACATATCCAAAACCCTAATTAACCTCATAATCTCAGCCCCCAAACAATACTTCGCCTTCCTTTTCTGCTTCTTGCTTCAGTCATCACGCCACAGGGATGGCTTGGGTGATTCGTGACAGCCACATGGATGGTATAGGACCTAAGGATGAGGCTTCAAAAATCAAACCAAGGTAGGTTTAATCTTGACTCTTGTAAGCATTATTGCCTTAGAACGAATTGATAGAAAGAAAATAACTTTTTAGTTATATTTCTTATCTATTTGATTTCGGAAAATAATTGAGGAATTAGCTTCAAATATAAATCCATGAGGATAAGCATTCGTGTGTTATATCACAACAAACACGAAGCAATCTGAGATTTAATCGATTTAGTTCGAGTCTTAGATCATTGAGGATATTTTTCATTCGTGTAATAGTTCTTGTAAAGGACCATGTGTATTTGAAATACCACACGAAGAAAAGATCTGAGATCAAAAATATTCATTTCATTTTCGTTAAAGGTTTTTGTTATAATGGATCTGTGATGATGATGTTTAAACGAGAAAACAATCTTTAAAAGATTTGTGAAAACGTTTAACTAAACTGAGATCTTGATTTGATTTCATCTGTTCATTGAGTCTTGATAGTTGTAGGAGAGATTACTGAATGTATAGGGTATAAAGATTGAGATGTTGGTTGATGTTGGGATTAGGAGAGTTTGAAGTTTTTTTTTTTGTTGAATCAAACAAATGTTACTGCTTCACGATGGTATTTGTGTTGAGGTCAAGTGGATGTGGTCAAGTCTTCTCTACTTCTACCTTTCTGTCAATGTCAAGTCTAGTCGTGAGTCAACTCGCTAAGCCAAGTCGCTTGCCAAGTCGCTAGCCAAGTTGCTAGCCAACTCGCTAGCCAACTCGCTAGCCAACTCGCTAGCCAAGTCGCTAGCCAAGTCGCTAGCCAAGTTGCTAGCCAACTCGCTACGTCTTGTTCAATAACAAGTCGCTAGGTTTTTTCATTACAAGTCGCTGTCATAAATCGCTAACTTGTTAAAAAACAAGTCGCTAGCTATATTCATTGAATCAGGACATCTTTTACAGACAACTCGCTAGCAAGAATATGACCAGTTTCAAACCCAGAAAAGCATAAAAAAGACACTTCATTACACCCTTTTAAACCACTAGAACTTGACAGTAAACCCAGAAAGAAAAAGACTTGAAAAGAGATATATATTACCCATTTTGACCCATTGTTTGGACTGTAATATGACCATTTGACCCCAAAAAAAACATCACGATTTGGTACAAAGACACAAAGATCATGAGTAGTTACAACTGCAGTTTTGACAAACATTTGACACAAAAACAGATGTAACCATTGGAGATACTATTGGACAATGACCAAATAACTCGTGTAAAAACAGTTAACAACAAAGATGTGAAAGAGAGTTTTCCAGCCAATAAAACTAGTACACCAACAGCATAAACAGTTTCAAACACGAATCAAAACCACAAGAAATCATCAAAACACAACAACCTTGGCTCTGGTACCAATTGTAGGATCGTTATATTTATGTGTTTGATGATTCGGGTAGTCTTGGGAGATCAAAATACATGTTAGCCATATTTAGAGAGAGAAAGATAGAGAGGGTGTTCTTGCTAGAAACTTGGTTCACAAATGTTGAATGTTAGATTATGAGAAGCACCACCCCTTCCATGGATGGAAGGGGTATTTATAGTTACATGAAATACGACCTCCTATCGGCCTGTGGATCAGGGATACAGTGGGTAAAGACCCGTCCTTCCTCCACGGTGTTGCACTAAACTATACTACGCTACAAACTAATAAATAAACTACTAAATAACGTAACTAATGACAAGTCTACGAGCTAACTTAAGCTAGATAACATTTGGGGTGACCGACACTTTACTCTGGAATTTTCTAATTCCTAACATGCTTGGATAATTCTTTTTCATGAGTTAAAATGCTTAAATAATATACCATGCAGGTGATGGCAATAATTAAAATGTTTATATAGCATTAATTTGATAATATAGCAACAAATGTATGATCAGATGGCAGTAGTTAAAATGTTAAAATAATATATCATTGATATGATAATTTATTTTTCATGAGTTTGACAATAGTATTGTAATCATGCAGGTGATATATGCCATATGCCTTTAACCCCATATATATTAGCAAGCCTTCATGATAGTCTTTTGTTCAGGTAATGACTTTGATATCTTTTAATGGTACTTTGATTAATTTTTTATATGATAATATTATCTATAACCTCTAATATAATAAAAGATTTTTGAAACATGAAATGGAGAAAAGTTTTTACCGTTTGACCCGTTCCTTTTTTTTTAGCTACATTCTTTATTTGAACCCATTTTAAAATAAACATAGTGTTTGGGAATTCGGATAAGTGGTGAAGATGGTATTCTGAGTTTTTTTAAAGGTATGATTGTGTGGAAAGGGTTGATGAGTTACTGGTAGTGAATCAGAAGTATAGAACATGGCGTTAAAAGGTAAAGTGAGCTGATATATGTTGAAGTTTGTTGTTTAACTTTTAGTAGATTATTTTTAGTAGATTATCTCTTACTTAGAATTTTCGTCCCAATGTTAATGTATGCCTTATAAACCATGGAATTCCTCAACATAGATTAGTTTTTCTACTCATTCGGTAACCTTTGGGTGGGTGGACTGATAGCAATTACTCAGGTACTATGTTTAAAGTGTTTTTTTTTTAACTACTTATATAGTTATTTAGGAGTACTTATTTAAACTACTTATAAGGGTTGTTTGGGATTGCTTATTGAAATTGTGAGCTTTGGGTGGGTTTTCTGATAGCAATTACTCAGGTACTATGTTTAAAGTGTTTTTTTTAACTACTTATATAGTTATTTAGGAGTACTTATTTAAACTATTTATATGGGCTGTTTGGGATTTGCTTATTGATATTGTGAGATCTATGGTTTATTGTATTAGTTTATAGTCTTGCGCACGCTGATTATGAAGTACTAAAAGAAGTGCATATAGAGAAATTTATGATGCAGTAATTTTTTTGCCAAGAGATTATGCTCTTCTATTATAATCTTAAGTATAATTGATGCTACAATGGGTGCGTGGTCACTTTTGGTTGCATCATTTATTTCTTAAGTATAATTGATTTGGTTGCATGATTTGTGGGGAGTATCTCTAATAGACTTGTGTGTTCAAACAGACGATGGGGTGAACCGGCGGGGAATATTGGTGATACGGGTGTTGCCACAAGGCCTAAGCCGAATAATAAGAATGTGGATGGGGATGGTGACGATGCGGAGCAAACAAATTGATGGCTCCTGATATTCTTTTGTACAAGGTATGTTTTTTTTCCCATTAAGGTTATCATTATCAGAAATTATTTCTTATAGGAATATAGGGGCTGTTTGGGATCGTCGTATCAGGTTATGAGAAGGAAGTGGCTTCCCAAAATCCTAAAATCCTATTTTCATTGATGCTGAGAGAGAACATAACCATCCACCAATATTCTCTAAATCTTATTATGTGCTCTCATTCAAGTTGAATTACACACAACACATCCAATATAAATAAATCAAATACGCTTTCATTATGATTCCATTTTTCGAACTTAAGATCCATTTGAACTTTGTTTCCGTTTATTTGATATTCCGATTCCATCAAATAAGCTTCATTCTGATTTCATCAAATAAGCTTCATTCTGATTCCATTTATTTGATATTATGTATTCAAAGCTAATTTTAATTCAGGTTTTGCATTTGGTTTAGTTTTTGGGAGTGTGTAAAATAGTTAATTCAGTTGGTTGAGAATGGAGGATAGAGGTGGTGGTGGATCATTTGTTGCAGTTAGGAGGTTTTTTCATGGTCTTGATAGAACCAACAACACTTACAATATTAATTCAGGTATAATCCAGTTTTGTTTTGTCGATATTCGATTCGATTTTAGATATTGTTTCATTTTAGACATGGTTGATTGTGTATATACATGGGATTACATCTTAATAAAAAAAAACTTTTGGACGGTCATTAGTGGTGGCGGGTGTCACGCCCGTAACCCGAGTTGTTCTCCGAGACCCGCTGCCAGTTGGGTTAGATGGTCAAAGTCAAAACACAATTTTGTGAAACCTTTTAAAATATATATATATATATATATATATATATATATATATATATATATATATATATATATATATATATATATATATATATATTTTATCTTTAACAGGTTTATATGAATGTAAATGTATTCTTTGGACTATACATATAATGCATATGAAACTACTTCAAAACCTTTGCTCAAACCTGATCATGCATTGACATCTATATAACTAATTAGTTGTTCTTTATTTGTTTTTTTACATCCATGATGTTTGCAAGAACCTATTTACCTATGCTTTAAAGGATTAATGTAGCTAAATACTTACTCTAAAGACATAACTTTTGTTTAGCTTTACAAAAGCCGGTATTCACACACGGACAACTATATGCAGTTGTTTAAAGGCTTTCTATGGACTATTGGGTGTACACCGAATGGACATTGACTATTATATTGATTAGTGCTCACATACATCATTTGCTATTCAAGACCATCAAATGTGGAGACGACAACGCATGGACGTCTATTATTTTAAATGTTACAAACTCAGTTGAATAATTCACGTTTTATATCATTATTTCTTTTTTATATTAATGAAACATGTTGTCGTTCGTTGTTTTCTTATTATCTCATTTTCATATTTCTTTAAAACCCGCGAATCCGCGGGTCTTTACAAATTTACGTTATTACTTTTATTATCATCTCATTTATCTATTTCTTTAAAAAATAACCCGGTGTCAACGGGTCTCTAAGCTAGTCTATAATATATTTAATTGTAATATAAACCACAAACTTTTTTTCACTCTTATTTACATACGGTTAATTACGATTTAAAAACCAGACCGGACCAACTAGGACCGGACTTGACTGAAAACCGATTTGATCCAAACTCTGAACCTGGACTGAAATGTTCGGTCTAAGTCCGGGTCGGTCCAGTCCAATTGTTTTGTCGGTCGGTCTGGTCCGGTTACCAAGCATACCAGCCAATTGTATGTGAGACTAAACCGGACCAGACCAGACTAAAAACCAAAAATGAGAAAAAAGCTGGACCGAGGACCGGAGAAAGATGTTCGGTCTGGTCTAGTTTCTCGGTTTGGTCTGGTCCCAATCTATAATGCTCAGCTCTACATTTACACCACACCCATGTATACATAAAAAAAATAAAACACACAAATTTATACGTCGTCGTCGCTATGCGCGAGTAATTGTCTAGTTTTCAATTAGGTAGTTTGTCTTTTCTACTAAAACAATAAGCAATTACGAACACCCCTAAATCAACCAGCTTTATATTAAATTATTAAGGCACGTTTGATACATAAGATTATTAAAATTAAGTTTTTTTTTTTTTTTTTTTTTTTTTTTTTTTTTTTGGATAAAAGTTATAAAAACTTTAAAATAATCTCCCAAAATATCTTAAATCAAAATTTATGTTATGTATCATATATAACTAAGTCCTTGTTTTTTTAGTTGATACTTCATTTACAACTAGTACTAATCTCATGAGTCCAACCATCTCAAAACTGTATACACAAGATATGACTCGACTTAGCAATCATATAATTAATTAGACAATTAACTAAAAGTTTAACAATTAACAATAATGCACTAGAAATGAGTGCATACAAGCAAGACTAAGGCGATTTGGGTGTAACATTTGGGGATGGATTATAAACAATGTTTTTCATTAATATTCCATAATCTACTGAAATATCACGAGAACAGTGAAAATGATAGGCTTAGAGGGGTTAATTAGGGGTATCTTGTAGTAAAAATGAGTACATAGCAAGGGTGTAGGGTAATTACTTGACTAGTGAGCCAATGAAATTATAATAAACAAGTTTAAAACAAAGGTTATCCTAATGTCTCTTATCATTTAGTCAATCCTAACTACATGAATGTAGTCTCAATAGCGATCTAGGAATGCATCACAAAAACAAGTTCCAGAATATATATACTACCGGTACACTCATAAGCATTAAAAGTAAATGTTTTAATCCTATATATCTAAAGAAAACCTCACATTTTGAGGGTGAAATTTGAGTGGTAGGGTTTTTGCGCTAGCTATATAATTACCATCCATGAGACACTTATTAAAACTAAAGTTTCACTCGTAAATGTCATAAATAATTATAAAATTGGTGCTAAAGTTACATTTTCTTTTGGTTTATTACACAATTACTAAAAAATAAAACAAACATCAAGTGAGTTACTAGTTTCTAAGGTGTCCTTTTTACCCTCTCTACACTTAAATTGAACATTGTCTCCAATGTTCTTAAAATTACCAAAATTGATAAAGGGAAAAAAATAGAAGGATGAAAAAAACTGGTATTCCCCTAGTTTAGCTCGGTATGAACGAAAAACGAATATACAAGGTTAAAGCTTCATCCAAGAATCATCAAAAGACCATCCTTGTCCAATCAATCCTGTAATAACAAAACAACAAACCAAAGCATCAAACCGAACATAGAAAATTCACAACAAGATGTAATTCCAGACTTAAAAAAAACAAAATAATTAAAGGATATGATACTTGTAGAATGAAATACAAATAACATGCATGATAACTGGAAATTTAAGAAATTATGGAAATTTTTAAAAAGTTAGTTTTCTACATAAATCGTGACGCTGTCAGACTAACCTGACATATTCGTTTCGTTTTGTTTTCTGGAAAATTTTACTGGAAAAACCTATTTTCTGAAGCTTGTTTCCTGTATTGACACATAATGTAACACCCCAACCCGACAAGGGTAAAGATATCGCAAATACGGTTTCATATCAGAACTTTAAATACTATACAATAGCGAAAGCCTTTACAAAAATATTCAAAAAGAAAACATAATTAGCTAAACTTCAAAATAAATCTAAGATCCCTATGGTCAAATCTTGCTCTTGTCTCTACTCTCAACCCAGATCAGCTATCCCATAAGCTCATCTTGAATGCTTAAATACCTGCCGCAGGAAAAGAAAATGCGGCTGAGCTTACAAAGCCCAGTGAACAGATATAACAAAACAAAAACTAAACAAAAACAAAAATACAAAATTGAAACAAAGAAACGAATAACAAAGTCGTAACGGAATGAGAATAATGAATCATGGAGGATTCTGAGGAAACACAATTACACAGAAATCCGGAAGAACAAATAACAAATAAGAACAAACACATAGCACATTACTGACACAAATGCAAACACATTAAAATAACCAGACCTTAACTAAATCAGGAAATTCAAGTGCATATAAGCCAAACGAAATATCAAAACTAACAGAAACAATTTCTATGAAGTAAACATGACATTCACACAAATCAGATAAGTTACATTTAATAAACTTAACTAGTGTCGTAGCAGCGGAAACAACAGTCAACACATAGTAGTCACACATACCAATGAGAACACCTTACAAAAACTATAATTAAATGAACTAGAAACATAACATAGCAGATAGTAAGTTAACAGGCCAGACATTATAAATTAAACCATTTTCCCAGATCAAACTTTAGTATAAGCAGAATTTAAACATGGCAGGTCACACATACAGACAGAAAACACAGTAGACAAACAATAACTCAATAGACAAAAACATAACATAGCCATTAGCAATTATCAGAACAGATATCATAAGCTAAAACAGTTCTTAGATCAAATGCTAACATCAGCAGAGTTTTAACATGGCAGATCAAACATAAGCAGATAGATACCCTAACGTATAGGCAAAGTTCATAAAATAACTGAACCATCATACATACTAAACTTCCAAAACACTCAATTGTACACTAGCACATTCATCTTGCAGATCAACGAATTCACATAACGATAAACTAACATAACATCAGATGATAGCATATGAATCATATTTAAACATGTTAATCATAACCTAGCGAAATAGACGGTAGTTACATAATCATACAAAAGCATAAACACACATTTTAACATATAATAAGTCTAGCACATAATCATAACACTTGAACATACCGAATCAAAATCAGAATACTTAACATAGAAATAACAGATAAGGATTTAGTTAACTACCACGAGCCCATAACATATCATATCAAAACATCATAAATATATAGAAATAATCTCAGAAAATAATTCGAAGTAGCTAGCTCCCAGAGTTTTGTGAAGATGCGTATTGCACACGACATCATTCATTAGACAAATCATATCGGATAACAGATCAGATCTAGGATGCATCCATACGCCCCACAAACATATAATGGTCATATAATATAACTTGAGCTCATACTAGATAACAGATAAGGGACGTGGCAGAACTTCACTCTACTGCCCTAGAGTCATGTCAGAGGTGCATCACTGACACGGACATGGAACCCCCATGACTAGTTATTATTTTGGCTCGGGTGTCAAACTATCTTAGGTCAAATAGATTTTCATAAATGACACAGATCATAATCAACACAAGTTCAACATATAACATGTCAGATAACTCATATCATAAGGTTCATATTCAAATATAACAAGGTTCAACAAATGTACATATCAAAGTCTTCCTAACATATAGTTCAAATCAGATATTTTATAATTCAAAAATCAAAGTTCAGATAAGCAACAGCTCAAAAAAACAAAATGGGGTTCATAGCAAAGGCTTAGGAAATCCTAATATAAAAGCTAACGAAAAGAAAACGTTATAAGGAACCTTTACTGAAAAGGTCAGAATATCTGTACCTTAAAGCAAATGAGAGAAAAGCAAACGAACGAGTGAACCACGAAGATATAACGTCGCATCTCCTTCAACGAATCTACATGGATTATGATTTATTTAATACTTATTAGCATCATTAAGGTTATAACGGATTCATCGCATTAACATTCTTAGAGTTATAAGTATATTCTCATTTTATAAGCTTCTTATGCATTTGTAAGTGTGTTACCTATTGATATCATATTTTATCTTTCAGTTTCTTAAACTCATATTCGGACCAGACTTTAGCGATTTTTATAAAATACTTACTTAGCTCAAATGAAATCAAGCAAAATCCCAGGGGTTCCCATATGAGTTAAAAGAGTCTCCAAAAATTGGTGGGTTCTATCTCTATGCCAAATGGCCTATGGAAAATCACAAGTCCAGACCTGTCCAGAAAGAAATCAGAAAATACACCTTAAAAGTTTACACTTATTGGACCTGTTTAGACACCTTGGAAAAATTCCCAAAACTCCCAGAAATTCATTTATGTCATAAATATCACTCCTGTAAAAGTAGAACTCCCAATTCCTTATGGTTTGAAAATGAAAAATCAAACAATACAACTAAATTTCAGACCCGTTTTCTCAGCTTTGACACTTGATTTTGTAAAATTCAAAAATACGACTTAGACAACTCCAAATCCGACCAACCCACTTGGAAAACTTAATTAAGACGTAAAATAAACTTTTCCCACAAAAACCCAGATTATTTCCCTTATAAAATTGGATCTATAACACACACAAATTTGACATATGATGCTGTCCAGTTTTAGGGTTTATTAAAACCACTATAATCACATGTTTAGACCATTAATTACACTTAGGGTTCCATTCCAATTAGGGTTTCGAATTTATTAGGCATGATAACATTTATACATGTGGTTCGGTTTTCTTGTGCTCGACATACCTATGATCCGATTCAAACAATACATATATAATACACGTTCTCTTAATTCTTATAAGGTCCGATTTATTATTTGTTTGTTTCATATGGTTCGGCCAAAAAGAAACACAAGATTCGATTCAAAACAAAACATGTTACAATATATAATAACATTAGGCGTATCGAAGTGAGACGAGAAGAATACGTGTATACCTTAGCTCGTTGGACACAAGGTCTCGACACCAAGGGAGTTGTAGCTCTCGGCCGAATAGAAAAGAAAAAGAGAGAGGCAAAACTAGGGTTCCAAATTGAGGTTAATGTGTTGTATATATAGGTGGTGAAAATTTCGGTTCTAGGGCTTTGAGAAGGTGTGTGGGCTTCGGCCTCTTGATCCAAACGAACAAACAAACACCCATCTTGGGCTCTCGGCTTGAGTCCAATCCACCAAACAAACGGCCCATCGGATCACAATTAAACAAATGGCGAGGCCCAAACGAACGGCCCAACTAATTACGCGAGACGTTTAATCTTCGTCGTACCATGTCGATCACGTACACATATTCGTTAAGTTTTAATATAGATAGGTTAAGTTTTAAATTTCGTTAAATGAACATAAACGTATTTTACGTATTTTATAATTTTCGATTTCAAGGGTAAAATAGTCTTATTACGTGTCTTAGATTTTCGGGTTTTACAACTCTTCCCCTCTAAAAGAAAATTTCGTCCTCGAAATTGGACAAGACGGAACAGTACAGCAACAAATGTGGATTTCGGAACTTCAAGGAATAAATGACGAACGCTAATCATATACTTATTAAAGTATTAGCAGTAAAAAGATGAGATGCAGAAAATCAAAAACACACTCTAACTTATTCAGGTATCTAATGATGAAAACAATCATATGCATAGACGGAACGAATCCTAAAGGTCTTACTAATCGCAGAAGTACGTGGAGACATACAAATCTAAGGCAGACATAACAATCTATAGGTTTACACGGATCATAATGATTTCGGATCCCAATCGTACAAAACTTATACGTAACAGATATCGACGAAAATCTCACAATTAGATACGGAATTTCAACCAAACATGAAGAGTGCCAAATAACGGATATAAGGCCAATATCATTCACATAACAACCACAGGCATTTCCCAGACGTCGTATACCTTCAATAAGTTCAGATTATATGATCTCGGTATTATGACGTTGATCAGGCGTCATAATACTTGCATCACATAACAAGTTCTTATTGTCATTATATTCGGTCTCGGGTCATGATAAAACACATAACTAATATCATAACAAAACATACCACATACAGATAACATACAATTAGCAAGTAACATACTATAACAGACCAGATACACATTCATGCAGCATATAACACATCAGACAACTTACCATATTACCAACAAACGAGGCCACCAACTAGTATAAAACGGTTCCTCATGACTCATTACTGTCGGTCCAAAAAGAAAAAAAAACTGAGACATACCAGAATGCTAAACGATAAAACTTCACGATTCGAACCGAGTTCCGAACAAATCAAAGAAAAGTAATGCCGATCAAAATCATGTAGTAAGATATCAAACCGCCTCAAAACGCGTGACAAACGAATCAGAGTAACACACGTCGCGCCCAAATCATATGAAGTAGATGAACCCTCCCAGCCACCGGTTGAATCATGTCTTCGTCGTTGCGTCTTTGGTTGATTCTTCCAGCTCCCTCCAGCAGCATCCTGATGTCTCCAGCAGCACGCCAATCGAGTGTGGCTTCTGCTTCACGAACCTCTCCAACACAGGGACTGTTGCAGCAACGCAGGGTCGACACCATCTTCTTCGGCTCTGCGGTTAGTCTCCATCTAACGATCGACAAACGGACGAGTGAAAACAAAATAACAAAATTCGATGCGAAAAGAGGAGGGCCAAATCAGTGAAGACAAAAGAATATCGAAGTCAAATCTGAACGACAATCAGAAGGAATCGAAAGATATCTGAACAGACGGAAACCTAATGTCTACCCAATCCTCACAGGTCATAGCCTAAGCTCTAAGGGTCCTAAAACCTAGATCTCTGATACCATAATTGTAACACCCCAACCCGACAAGGGTAAAGATATCGCAAATACGGTTTCATATCAGAACTTTAAATACTATACAATAGCGAAAGCCTTTACAAAAATATTCAAAAAGAAAACATAATTAGCTAAACTTCAAAATAAATCTAAGATCCCTATGGTCAAATCTTGCTCTTGTCTCTACTCTCAACCCAGATCAGCTATCCCATAAGCTCATCTTGAATGCTTAAATACCTGCCACAGGAAAAGAAAATGCGGCTGAGCTTACAAAGCCCAGTGAACAGATATAACAAAACAAAAACTAAACAAAAACAAAAATACAAAATTGAAACAAAGAAACGAATAACAAAGTCGTAACGGAATGAGAATAATGAATCATGGAGGATTCTGAGGAAACACAATTACACAGAAATCCGGAAGAACAAATAACAAATAAGAACAAACACATAGCACATTACTGACACAAATGCAAACACATTAAAATAACCAGACCTTAACTAAATCAGGAAATTCAAGTGCATATAAGCCAAACGAAGTATCAAAACTAACATAAACAATTTCTATGAAGTAAACATGACATTCACACAAATCAGATAAGTTACATTTAATAAACTTAACCAGTGTCGTAGCAGCGGAAACAACAGTCAACACATAGTAGTCACACATACCAATGAGAACACCTTACAAAAACTATAATTAAATGAACTAGAAACATAACATAGCAGATAGTAAGTTAACAGGCCAGACATTATAAATTAAACCATTTTCCCAGATCAAACTTTAGTATAAGCAGAATTTAAACATGGCAGGTCACACATACAGACATAAAACACAGTAGACAAACAATAACTCAATAGACAAAAACATAACATAGCCATTAGCAATTATCAGAACAGATATCATAAGCTAAAACAGTTCTTAGATCAAATGCTAACATCAGCAGAGTTTTAACATGGCAGATCAAACATAAGCAGATAGATACCCTAACGTATAGGCAAAGTTCATAAAATAACTGAACCATCATACATACTAAACTTCCAAAACACTCAATTGTACACTAGCACATTCATCTTGCAGATCAACGAATTCACATAACGATAAACTAACATAACATCAGATGATAGCATATGAATCATATTTAAACATGTTAATCATAACCTAGCGAAATAGACGGTAGTTACATAATCATACAAAAGCATAAACACACATTTTAACATATAATAAGTCTAGCACATAATCATAACACTTGAACATACCGAATCAAAATCAGAATACTTAACATAGAAATAACAGATAAGGATTTAGTTAACTACCACGAGCCCATAACATATCATATCAAAACATCATAAATATATAGAAATAATCTCAGAAAATAATTCGAAGTAGCTAGCTCCCAGAGTTTTGTGAAGATGCGTATTGCACACGACATCATTCATTAGACAAATCATATCGGATAACAGATCAGATCTAGGATGCATCCATACGCCCCACAAACATATAATGGTCATATAATATAACTTGAGCTCATACTAGATAACAGATAAGGGACGTGGCAGAACTTCACTCTACTGCCCTAGAGTCATGTCAGAGGTGCATCACTGACACGGACATGGAACCCCCATGACTAGTTATTATTTTGGCTCGGGTGTCAAACTATCTTAGGTCAAATAGATTTTCATAAATGACACAGATCATAATCAACACAAGTTCAACATATAACATGTCAGATAACTCATATCATAAGGTTCATATTCAAATATAACAAGGTTCAACAAATGTACATATCAAAGTCTTCCTAACATATAGTTCAAATCAGATATTTTATAATTCAAAAATCAAAGTTCAGATAAGCAACAGCTCAAACAAACAAAATGGGGTTCATAGCAAAGGCTTAGGAAATCCTAATATAAAAGCTAACGAAAAGAAAACGTTATAAGGAACCTTTACTGAAAAGGTCAGAATATCTGTACCTTAAAGCAAATGAGAGAAAAGCAAACGAACGAGTGAACCACGAAGATATAACGTCGCGTCTCCTTCAACGAATCTACACGGATTATGATTTATTTAATACTTATTAGCATCATTAAGGTTATAACGGATTCATCGCATTAACATTCTTAGAGTTATAAGTATATTCTCATTTTATAAGCTTCTTATGCATTTGTAAGTGTGTTACCTATTGATATCATATTTTATCTTTCAGTTTCTTAAACTCATATTCGGACCAGACTTTAGCGATTTTTATAAAATACTTACTTAGCTCAAATGAAATCAAGCAAAATCCTAGGGGTTCCCATATGAGTTAAAAGAGTCTCCAAAAATTGGTGGGTTCTATCTCTATGCCAAATGGCCTATGGAAAATCACAAGTCCAGACCTGTCCAGAAAGAAATCAGAAAATACACCTTAAAAGTTTACACTTATTGGACCTGTTTAGACACCTTGGAAAAATTCCCAAAACTCCCAGAAATTCATTTATGTCATAAATATCACTCCTGTAAAAGTAGAACTCCCAATTCCTTATGGTTTGAAAATGAAAAATCAAACAATACAACTAAATTTCAGACCCGTTTTCTCAGCTTTGACACTTGATTTTGTAAAATTCAAAAATACGACTTAGACAACTCCAAATCCGACCAACCCACTTGGAAAACTTAACTAAGACGTAAAATAAACTTTTCCCACAAAAACCCAGATTATTTCCCTTATAAAATTGGATCTATAACACACACAAATTTGACATATGATGCTGTCCAGTTTTAGGGTTTATTAAAACCACTATAATCACATGTTTAGACCATTAATTACACTTAGGGTTCCATTCCAATTAGGGTTTCGAATTTATTAGGCATGATAACATTTATACATGTGGTTCGGTTTTCTTGTGCTCGACATACCTATGATCCGATTCAAACAATACATATATAATACACGTTCTCTTAATTCTTATAAGGTCCGATTTATTATTTGTTTGTTTCATATGGTTCGGCCAAAAAGAAACACAAGATTCGATTCAAAACAAAACATGTTACAATATATAATAACATTAGGCGTATCGAAGTGAGACGAGAAGAATACGTGTATACCTTAGCTCGTTGGACACAAGGTCTCGACACCAAGGGAGTTGTAGCTCTCGGCCGAATAGAAAAGAAAAAGAGAGAGGCAAAACTAGGGTTCCAAATTGAGGTTAATGTGTTGTATATATAGGTGGTGAAAATTTCGGTTCTAGGGCTTTGAGAAGGTGTGTGGGCTTCGGCCTCTTGATCCAAACGAACAAACAAACACCCATCTTGGGCTCTCGGCTTGAGTCCAATCCACCAAACAAACGGCCCATCGGATCACAATTAAACAAATGGCGAGGCCCAAACGAACGGCCCAACTAATTACGCGAGACGTTTAATCTTCGTCGTACCATGTCGATCACGTACACATATTCGTTAAGTTTTAATATAGATAGGTTAAGTTTTAAATTTCGTTAAATGAACATAAACGTATTTTAAGTATTTTATAATTTTCGATTTCAAGTGTAAAATAGTCTTATTACGTGTCTTAGATTTTCGGGTTTTACACATAAATACAAGCAAACATGCAAAGAATTAAACTACAAATCATCACATAATAATTTTAGGTTAATAATAACCACATATGATCTTTCCTACACTTATTTCATGCCAAATACCTTTAATTACCAATGAGACAAAGTCACAACTAAACGAAAGAATAATTTCATACAAATCAATCATGTAACAATTCATAATCAAATGCTAGCATGCAAATATCCTAAAAACAAAATTAAAAGCAAAAAAAGAAAGCAAACAAAACATGCTCAGGTTGCCTCTCGAGAAGCGCTTTTTTTGGTTGATTCTCGAGCCTGACTCTACCCTTATTTAACGGATATAAAGGAGGTTTTCCCCACACTTAGGATTAAGTTCGGGTGATAGTAGTGATAGACACCTTTACGGTGAAAATATGCCACTTGATGTGAAGGTGGTACTTGAGTGAGGAAAGAGTCCATCACCTTCATTTTTAGGTTAATCGAATCCTTTAGTTTGATGGGTGGATTTGAATTTAGAAAAAAATTATGAAAAAGATTTGAGATTTTTTCACTTGTATAAAAAGCATGATCCAACGATTCTTCATCCATTCCGGTTACCATATTTTGTATTTCAACGTCATCTTCGTCTTCGTACCCAAACTTGTTTTCATCGAAGAAGTGGAGTGTTGGTGTTTTGAAGTTGGAATGTTGGAGAGAGATTCTATGGATAATCAGTTCGGTTTTAAAAATCATCGAGACCTTATGCATCATGGTTGGTTTGAGTAATTCGAAGGTTCTGGTATAGGTGTGAGATTGAAATTTAGTAGTCTTTTCAAGTTCTATGGAATGAGCTTGTTCAACTTTCCTATTCTCCATCTTTTCTTTTAAAACTCTAATTAAGTTATTAGTGAGTTTCATGAAAACTTCCTTTGTTTCCCTCATAAAATCATCCAACTGCTTGATTTGATCCTCCTGATCAACAATAAACTTCAACATTAACCCTTCAAACGCTTGCTGATGTGGTCTCTCAGGACACACAAATCCTTCATTTGGGCTCATGATTCCACAATGGATATCTTTGTGCTCATTTAATAACATCTCACTCCTCATCCAATCTTCTACTTGACTCTCCATGCTTATTAACAATTGTTCCCAAGTGGCGTTTATGTAGTCGAGACTCCTTTTTTGGGGAAAATTGGGTCGTCCCATTCTTCTTGTTCGTATTGGGCTAAAGCCTCGATGGTTTCCCATGCTTCTTTAGCACTTAATTTGCTAAGCTTCCCGCCTGCTGCATAGTCAACGACTTTTCAGGTGGCGTAGTCGATACAATTGTACAAGATTTAAACTTGAAGCCAAAGATTGATGCCATGATGAGGCACTTTTTAAAGTAGGTCCTTGAAACGAGTCCACGCATCATTGAGGGATTCATCATGATATTGTTGGAACATTAAAATGTCATTACGAAGTTTACTAGCTCTTCCCGGTGGGAAAAACTAGCGAGGAAACGAGTGGTGATATCATCCCAAGTCGAGATGGATCCTGTGGGTAGGAAATCAAGCCAATGGATAGCTTGGTCACCAAGAGAAAAATGGAAGAGACGTAATCGGGTAGTATCTCTAGTAGCATTGCTAAGGTTAATGGCATCTACGATTTTGAGAAAGTCCTTAAGGTGTTGATTTGGGTTTTCGGACCTATGTCCGTGGAATGCACATCCGTTTTGCACCAACCGGATGGTGTCGGATCGCATGTGGGCTACATTGGCTTCTTTGGGAAGGTCAATGGCATTTTGGTAACCTTCGTGGCTTGGTCGGGAATACTCACCTAGAGTACGGGGTCTAGGCAGGTTCGGTGGGTTTTGGAAAGGTGGGTTTGGTGATGGAATATCATTCACCATGATGGCGAATGATGGGTTTTACGAACAAAAATACAAAAAAATAAACTAAGAGAAATGATGTGCTCACCGTGTGCAAGTTTTAAAAATTTATAAACACGAATTATCCGACAATTACTATAAACACATACGAGCAAGTATACTCGTTCACGATAGCAAAGGTAGATAAGTCGAGATCGTCCCAAGAGATTTACGTTTTAATTTGTTTTAAAAATATTAGTAACAAGAAAGCTTGTCAAGGCTTCCTCCAAATTATGGTTTAGTGAAAATTAATATTAAGAAACATATACTTGTGTGAAGTCTATTGGCAATCATAGAAAATGTTCATGAAGGCTTGGTGTAAACTCTTGATGTGATGCACAAATCATAAGCAAATGATTTCCAACCCATGGTTTATGTTTTGTAAAATCATTTTAAGAACAATAACATGTAGGTAATCCTTTCGGTCCTTATCCTAATGATTATCCTTTAGAAAATCCATTTTTTTGTAAAAGGTTCTTATTAAACTTGTTCCTACGAATCTTTCGACCTTTCGTGATGAAAATGTTTCTAGCCTTGTTTCAATAAGTAAACATGGTGGGTGTCAATCACCATATCCCCATACTAGTTTGTCACTTAACTTTTGGGAATAAAACACACGAGAAATCTTTTCGGTCCTTTTTCTTAAACATGTTTTACCGAAAAATCAAACAAGACTAGTAGTTTTCCAACAAACTCATTTAAACAAGATCATTTACATGCATCACATATAAGAACACTATTATGATTTCCTACATCCTTACACACAAGTATATTCAAGAATTATTCCATGACAATCATAACAAAACACAAGTAGTAACAAGGTAATTCAAATAATTCAAGAGAATAGAAATTCGTGACAAGTTCCATAGAACACCTAATCTTTTGGATTACAAGAATTAGAAAGCGTGGAATATAGCAACCACACGCCTCCAATCGTCTAGCCTAACCGTACAACTCCGAATGATCAAACAATGGATGAGAATTTGTCTCTCCAACCTCCTGGACGTTTTACAGGAGTAACAATACTTTTGGGATGAATAATAAGGGTTAGTAATAGCTTTGGTGTAAACTATTACACTTTTGGTTGTGTCACACCTAGACTACTAAGTCTAGGTTCATTTTATAGCTAAAGACCCTTAACTATCAGGCTAAAAACGTCCCATACAAGTTATTAACTGGAAATGATCGGCCTCTAATGATTAATGGAAGTTAAGGCAACATTAAATGACAAAAGGTGTAACTCCAGGGTTCGAAGCCGGATCAGTTGCGACGCAACCGATCTGGTTGCATTTTGACCATTAGCCCAGCCGAATCGGTTGCGGGCTCCAACCGATCGGTTGGGAGTCTCTCATACACCTATTTTTGACTTTTGTTGACTTTTCTTGATTCGCGCCTTTTTCTTTGCTTTCGCTGCTGATTTCCAAGACGAAACTTGATCTTTACTTGTTGTAGACACCTAAAAATTATTACGCTTCCTAATCATTGAGTCCAAGAGCTTCCTTACTTGACTTCCTTCCTCGGGAATTGTCCAAATGTGCATGAAATCTTCATTTCTTCATCTTTTGCGATACCTGGCTACATTCACATACAAATACGCATACTTTGAACTTTTGCAACAGTTATGAGTAAATATAGTCGATTATCATACACAAAACCAACAATAACGCTACTAAAAACATACTCCTTCTGAGCGTTATCAAATTCCCCCATTCTTAAGTTCTACTCACCCTCGAGTAGGTCTAACATTTGCAAAAATCGATTTCAATGGTCTTAATACACTTACAACGAGCGTTCGGGGTTAAAGGAACTTCCTTTTCGTCGAGCAAGTTTTTCAACACCCTAGGCAGTGAACCTAATCGTTGTAGTGTAGTATTAGGGTAAGCATCGGGAATTGATATCGTTCTCTAGGGGAATAGGAATGCTAGTTAGAAATTACTACGCTAAGGTTGGGGTTGAGGAAGATTGTTTTTTTATCTTTTTTATCTTTTTTATGTTTTTTAGAAAATGGAAAGGTACGAATCTCGGGGTATTGGATTTGGGGGGTTGGTATTTCTACCAATTACTCTACTTATCTAATTATCTAAACTAAGGTGAGTGTAGTCTATGTCTATTGTTGTGTGCTCTTATGATGATTAAAAATGTGTTTACTTAGATGCTATTACTCCCTAGTTATCTCCTATTGATGGTTGAATTGTCACGTCCTTATTCTTAACGCGTTGTGTCTTCTAAGGTCGTAGGGTATGCGTTTATCCCTAACTCTTTAAGTCTACCTTAAGGTTTTTGCCTACGAAATCTCTAGGATTCAAAAACTAACTCTAAGGTTTTCTTTGGATGTTTAGACTACAATAACTCTAGGTAATTATAAACTACTGTTCACAAAGATTACTTAAACATTAAAAACACAACGAATGACCTATCGCAATACTAGGTCAATCACAATTAAGATAAGAGACAACCAATCAATATTCAATACTGATAAGGTTTTAAAAGGTACCATTTTGAGGGGTCGTTTAAGTCCTTATTTGATCACTTTTGTATCCGTTATTGCTTAATATCGTTCCTTTTCACTTTTTAGGTCTCTTGAAGGCAAAATGCTGGAATGGCACTTATTTGGACGAAAAGGCGCGAATATATGAAGAAAATGGCCAAAGTCAAAATCGAGACACTCACAGCTGCTGAAATTAAAAGGCGACGGCGTCAGGTGCTAATGGCGACGCCGTCCCAAGATTTTTGTGACGGTTCAGAACCCAAAATTCGTATTTTCAAGTGACGACGTCTAGTTGTAAAAGAGTAAGCCGTCGCTACTCAGACGGCCTAGATGCAATCCAGACGACGTCAGAAGCTGAAGAGGACGGCGTCACGGACATAAGGTGACGCCGTCGCAAGGTTAACGTGGCCAAGACGAAACCCTAATGACGGCTACACGACGGCGTCACTAAACATAAGGTGACGCCGTCGCATATGTAATCTTATATATAGAATCCGAATTTTTCAGTTTTTAAGAGAGTCTTTTGGGAGTGAAAACCTAAAACCGAACCTAAGGTGTCTTGTACAGTATTTTAGGGTTTTAAACCCTATCTTACATCAAGATAAGTCTTTACTTCATTAATTCAATTATGTCTTTGATTATTTGTGTGTATGCTTGCATGTTCTCCATGTCCGGCTAATTTATTTGTGTGTTTGCTTAGGAAGTGATTCCTCCCGAACTATCTTCTTTTATTTCTCCGTCACACTTATCAACCGCTTGTGAACGGTCAACCGTAACAGATGTCAAAAGGGCGACAGCCCGGGAGAAAATGCAAGTTTACCAAGGATTAAAAATATCCTTGGATCGTTTATGTCCTGGCGAGGCGTGATATTCTGGTACAATGACTTGTGATTTGTTGAAAATAATATTAGTATAGGAAAAACAGGAATCTGATTTGACTAACACTAGGAATGTGAATAGTAATAGCTCTGTCACAGCTACGTCAATAAAAACGTACAATCAGAAACCTAAGAATATTAAAGTATTTACAAACATTCGTTAAAGTTTAAATAAACGTAAATGTAACGAATAAAACAAAACTATTTATAACTATAGTAGGGATTTGCATGTCTTAGCGACTTAAATGCAAATTAAAGGAATTAAAAGATAAAAACTATTAAATAAACGCTATCACTATTTTTACAGATCGATGAACGCTTATTTTATAAAACAAAATAACTTAAATAAACTATTTTAACTAAAACGTAAACTCAAAATATCTAAAAACGTGGTCTAAAACAAAAACGAGCGTTACGTTTAAAAATTACGCTGGAGCGCAAGCAAAAACGTAAAATTTATGAAATAAAAGGCCTATGAGTGTAAAACTAATTTTCTTACATACTATATGACAAAAGAAAATTTTACAAAAAAGAATTATATTTTTCTGATTATTATTTTATTTATTATGATTTAAATACTATAAAACACTAATTAAATGTTTAAAAATAGTAAAACTAATGAGAAAAATCCGAAACTTTTTTATAAAATACTTATTACTAATACAAATTTATTAAAATTACAAAACTGGAAAAAGCTACTACGAATAAGCTACAAATAAGCTAAAATCTCGTTTAAGCTAAAATGAATAAAACGTATATAAGAGATAGATAGTGCAAGGTTATGACGAGAAAAGTCCCAAGGGCAACTGGTTTACAGGTACCCACTATCACCCATATAAGGGAGAGGTCTCAGGTTCGACCCCTGCCTCTCCCTTTTTGTAAAACATTTTATTTTTGAAATTTTCTTTTTGCAAAATTGTATATTAAGCTAAAATATGTAACTTTAATAAAAGCAACTTTTCCAAAACTTGGAAATAAGCTCTGTGGCAGCTTATTTCCATAACATTTGGCTAAATAAGCCATAAGCTTCCACATAGAAGCTAACACTTATTGGTGAAGGGTCTTTTGGGTTTTTCTCTTTTTATAAAACTGAATATAAACAAGTATTATACATATTTAATGAAAAGAAAACTTTACAAACTAGAAAAATAAGCACATTATAAGCTTATGAGTCCAACAGTTGAGCTTTTGGCTTGACTGTTGGAACTCAAGCTTAAAATAAGCTTGAAATAAGCTATACATAGGAAACAAAAGCAAAAGGCAATTATGTACAAGTATAATAGACTAGAATATACAAGCTTATGCACAGGGATGCACTTATAAGCTCAAAATAAGCAAATAAGCACTTCTCTGATGCACTCAGTTCCAAACACCCCTGCAACTTATTTGATGGACAGATTCAGCTTATCAAATAAGCTGAATAAGCCATATAAAGAGTTGGAGTAGCAAGGCATGTTGGTTGGTTTTCCAAAAAGCTCAAGCTCAAGCTGTGGGGTCCACAGCTGAGCTTTTAAGGAGCTCATGAAAATGGCACCAAGTAACTGAATATGCTAGTGAACCAGCATACACAGTTAAATGGGACAAGCTAAAAGCTATGATCAAGCTTATCAAATAAGCTTGATAATGAAAATAAAGAGCTGGGCCTTGGATTTGAGTGGATTGGCTTCTCAAAAAGCTAATTCACATAAGTTGGGACCCACTGAGTAGCTTTTTATTGGCTTATGAAGTAGGCTAGATTTCACTGAGTTTAAGTGTTTTCAGTGAAATGGTGATAAGTACAAGCTTATTGCAGACCTTATTAATAAGCTGCAATGTGAAAATTAGGCACTGGATCAAAGAGTTTGGTAGATAAGCTTTACAAAAGACTCAATCACACAAGCTCTAGATCATTAATGAGCTATTAAGAGCTGTAGGTAATAGTGTAAGTCCAAACAGTTAGACTGTTGTGAGTGGGCAAACTACCAGCTCTTATTGACTTATCAAATAAGCTCATGAGAGCTCAACCAACACTGGATATTGAGTATGAATAATTAGCTTCCCAAGAAGCTAAAATTCACAAGCTCAAGCTAAGTAGGGAACTTTTCATGGGTTATGGAAACAACTCACCTCCACTGTTTGCTTCAGTGGAGGGAGTAAGATGGAACAAAATGTAGAGAGTGATTAAGCTATGCAATTAAGCTAACAACTGAGAAATAATCATACATATAACAAAAAGGCCACAAAGGCAACATAAATAAGCCAAATACACCAGCTAGGGTCAAGTCATGAAGCTTATGCAAGCTTATGAACTTGACACCTAAGCTGTGGTGCAGGCATGCTAACAGACAAAGGACTGAAAATAAGCTAGAAATTAAGTACTTAAAAAGCTGAGAAATAGTAAGCTAGAATTTTTACAATTAAGATAAGCAACAAAATTTAAACATCCTAGAAAGTTTTAAGCTAAAACTCACTAATGAGCACACAATAAAATTCTAGATTTTATTCAAAAACAGACTTTAAGAAAATTTTGACTTTTTACAAGAACATAAAGTTTGACTAAAATGAATTTAAAACTAAATCTATGGACTGACTATGATATAATAAGCTGTTATAAGATTATCTAGAGCTATGTTTACAAGTTTTAAGCTAGTATTATGAATTTCACACTCTAACTCTATAACAGTAAACTGCATAAGTAGATTAAAAGATAATTTGACTTTTTTAACAAACAATGACTGTAAATTATGACTTAACTGAGCTACTAGGTACTACTGTGATGTAAAACAACAACAAACAACAACAAGTAAACACTGAACTGCTTCTATATCAGCAAATCCAAACACACTTTAAAAGAGATTGTTTTGAGGTTTTCATAACATCTGACTGTGTAATCATGATTTATCAAATCCAGAGGTTTTAGTGTGTCAAACCAAACCTTTTTCAACCTAAACAAGTAGTCACAAGAGTCTAAGTCTAGGATTTTCAAAAGCAAGTATTTTGGCAGTTTAATGAAATTACAAACTACAATCCAATTCCAAAGCATAAACACCTAATATTAAGCTATAACATGATAAATTAATAACACAGAAACATGAAAACATGAAAATCAAAGCAACTAAGACAGTTAAACAGTAAATTGCAAAAATTGCAAAAATGGCTTACAAATGAGAATAGGACTGAGACCCAGAACACATGGACAAGGTTACACCTATTAGCTTACCAATAAGCTCCTAATACCCATAGCATTCCAAATTCAACCCTGCTTCATCATCTTCTTCATGATCACACCATTTTTGATTTTTTCAATGATTTTCTCCATTTTTAGTATTCTCTGAATTTAAAGACTGCAACTGATTTAATGAATCTAAAAGCTTCATGAGCTTTGTCAAGAGCTTATGTGGCTTATAGATTCCAATAAACAACTAGTTAATCTTGACATTAAAGAACATGGAAAATTAAAGGAAATTGAGCAATACTTAAAACTGAATTTAAAATGGAAATTAAACTGAAATTAAACTTTCATTACACTAATTTAAAGAAGTTTACAACATATAAAACTTTAAATGACAAGAAATTAAAGAAAGCATTTTAAAAATTACACTACGTGACTAATGGCTAGTCCAAAAGTAGTTCTACTCTTGGTCTCTTCTCTTATTTATTGAACTGGAAAGACCTTTGTCGACCTCTAAAACAATCCCACCTTGCTTTAATCTCTGAATTCATCTTAACCACCCATTTGTCATTTTGGCGGGAAAAAAGTCTTGAAGCAGGTATCTGCATTAAATGAGGTGGGGGGGTTGGTTTGCAAGGTGGAAAGGTTGAGGTGAAAGGTAGGAGGAGAGGTGGAAAGTGGGTAGTGAGCAGGTGGAAGTATAGGAGTGGTAGTAGGTGTCGATGGGGGAGAAGGAGGGTGAACAGTGGACTGACGCGTTTTAATTTAAACACTGGGCTTGGGTGTTGGGCCACAACTGGGTTGTAGGATTGGATTTGGGTAGGATTAATAACACAAGGGTCCATTTGGTTTTATTAGTGTAATAAGCCCAAGGACCAAAAGTGAAAACTGCCAAACTTGAGGGACCTATTATGCTATCATTCCAAACTTCCTTTGAAGGGCCAAACCTGCCATTTATATAAACACAAGGACCAATATTGTTAATTAAAACATTTTAAAGCTTAAAAGGACCATTTGTGTAAATTTTGGATTCTTGGGGGACTAAAGTGTAAATTTCCAAAAGTTTATCAAAATTGTTCCAAATTGTAAGTTCATGCATAGTACAAGGGTATTTTGTGATAAAATTCTATTTTAAATACCCAGGGACTAATTTTGCCAATTTTGATACTTGAGGGGTAAAAATTGCCAATATGTGTAAACTTTTATCCAGGGATGTTTTGTGAACATTTTTGGTTTCCCAAGGACTTAAGTTGACTTTTCATTCATTTAAAACATTTAGGGACTAGTTTTGACAATTTGAGTAACTTCAGGGACTGAAAATGACAATTGTTGTGAAATTGATCATTTTTCACTTGTTTTTCAATCTTTTGTACCTGAATCACATAAAAACACATTTTTATGAATTTGTATCATTTTGAGAGTCATTTGTGTGTTTTTGGTTGTTTTTGTGGGTTTATATAATACAAATATATGTGTATTTAGACACATATCAAATCCCACACACTAAACTATTGCTAGTCCCTAGCAATCTTTTATTTAAAACTTAATGGATTTGAAAAAACTCTTTACCAAAAGCCATCACTTCTGGAGTAGCCAAATGTTTCAGTTCAAGTAAGAACCTTGGTACACTGATAACCAAATGATTTTGAGCAAATCATAAGCTGTAAACGGATTTGATTAGTCTTTACCAGAAGCCGTTTGCTTCTGGACTAGCCAACTCTTAGATAAATTATAAATATTATCTTTGGTGAGTCGATTACCAATTATGGATTTTCAACTGCCTTTACCACAAGCCATAAACTTGCGGGCTAGCCAACTCTTCACTAGTTAAAGATATGGTGAGTTGAACACCATACAATTTTAGGCAAATTGTAAGCCATAAACGGATTTGAGATATCTTTACCAAGAGCCGTTTGCTCCTGGATTAGCCAATCCTTATGTGGGTTAGACATGGTGGACTGATTACCATTTGTTGTGTTTAGTACATAGTACTTCCACTAAAAAAATTTTTAAATTTGGCCATTTTGGGGGAAAAAGGGACTAAAAGGGTACATTTTATGATCAAATTCGCCAGAATTTCCCCCCCACACTTAGAAATGAATATTGTCCTCAATATTCAAAACTAAGTGGGGTAAACACAACAATTATTTTATTTTTTAATATATACAATTTTCTCAACGTTTTATAAATCTATGTACGAAATGTGGGGCACACCCCCACACTTAGGTGATAGAAAGGGGGTAAGAAAAGTTAAAATGATTTGACGAGAAATTGGAGTGGGGTTCACTCACAGAATTATGAAGATAAAGGTAGGGAGAGTCTTTTTGGGTTTTTTTTTATATAATAAAAACAGAAACGAAAAATGTTTTTGTATTTTTTAACTTTTATATATATATACAAAGAAATGGCTAAAAAGGAAACCTAAATGAGATTTTTAATACATGATACTGATTTAAACCTAATCTATCACATTCCAGGAATTATACTAAGCACAGTAAATCCTTTTTTAGTGTAAACATGGTGTTTAGCCAAAATTTAGACCTAGGAATATCAAGATTAGGAAAATTGACAGTCAAATGCAAATCAAAGCACAGATAGATTTCAACCATAAAATCTTTTTGTATTTTATATTGTTTATATGAAATGAAGTATATGTAATTGACATACAAGGATAGGTATTTCAACAAAGTACAAAATACAAGTCATAATACGCAGCTAGCCTCCCCGGCAGCGGCGCCAAAATTTGATTCCTCCCGAACTATCTTCTTTTATTTCTCCGTCACACTTATCAACCGCTTGTGAACGGCCAACCGTAACAGATGTCAAAAGGGCGACAGCCCGGGAGAAAATGCAAGTTTACCAAGGATTAAAAATATCCTTGGATCGTTTATGTCCTGGCGAGGCGTGATATTCTGGTACAATGACTTGTGATTTGTTGAAAATAATATTAGTATAGGAAAAACAGGAATCTGATTTGACTAACACTAGGAATGTGAATAGTAATAGCTATGTCACAGCTACGTCAATAAAAACGTACAATCAGAAACCTAAGAATATTAAAGTATTTACAAACATTCGTTAAAGTTTAAATAAACGTAAATGTAACGAATAAAACAAAACTATTTATAACTATAGTAGGGATTTGCATGTCTTAGCGACTTAAATGCAAATTAAAGGAATTAAAAGATAAAAACTATTAAATAAACGCTATCACTATTTTTACAGATCGATGAACGTTTATTTTATAAAACAAAATAACTTAAATAAACTATTTTAACTAAAACGTAAACTCAAAATATCTAAAAACGTGGTCTAAAACAAAAACGAGCGTTACGTTTAAAAATTACGCTGGAGCGCGAGCAAAAACGTAAAATTTATGAAATAAAAGGCCTATGAGTGTAAAACTAATTTTCTTACATACTATATGACAAAAGAAAATTTTACAAAAAAGAATTATATTTTTCTGATTATTATTTTATTTATTATGATTTAAATACTATAAAACACTAATTAAATGTTTAAAAATAGTAAAACTAATGAGAAAAATCCGAAACTTTTTTATAAAATACTTATTACTAATACAAATTTATTAAAATTACAAAACTGGAAAAAGCTACTACGAATAAGCTACAAATAAGCTAAAATCTCGTTTAAGCTAAAATGAATAAAACGTATATAAGAGATAGATAGTGCAAGGTTATGACGAGAAAAGTCCCAAGGGCAACTGGTTTACAGGTACCCACTATCACCCATATAAGGGAGAGGTCTCAGGTTCGACCCCTGCCTCTCCCTTTTTGTAAAACATTTTATTTTTGAAATTTTCTTTTTGCAAAATTGTATATTAAGCTAAAATATGTAACTTTAATAAAAGCAACTTTTCCAAAACTTGGAAATAAGCTCTGTGGCAGCTTATTTCCATAACATTTGGCTAAATAAGCCATAAGCTTCCACATAGAAGCTAACACTTATTGGTGAAGGGTCTTTTGGGTTTTTCTCTTTTTATAAAACTGAATATAAACAAGTATTATACATATTTAATGAAAAGAAAACTTTACAAACTAGAAAAATAAGCACATTATAAGCTTATGAGTCCAACAGTTGAGCTTTTGGCTTGACTGTTGGAACTCAAGCTTAAAATAAGCTTGAAATAAGCTATACATAGGAAACAAAAGCAAAAGGCAATTATGTACAAGTATAATAGACTAGAATATACAAGCTTATGCACAGGGATGCACTTATAAGCTCAAAATAAGCAAATAAGCACTTCTCTGATGCACTCAGTTCCAAACACCCCTGCAACTTATTTGATGGACAGATTCAACTTATCAAATAAGCTGAATAAGCCATATAAAGAGTTGGAGTAGCAAGGCATGTTGGTTGGCTTTCCAAAAAGCTCAAGCTCAAGCTGTGGGGTCCACAGCTGAGCTTTTAAGGAGCTCATGAAAATGGCACCAAGTAACTGAATATGCTAGTGAACCAGCATACACAGTTAAATGGGACAAGCTAAAAGCTATGATCAAGCTTATCAAATAAGCTTGATAATGAAAATAAAGAGCTGGGCCTTGGATTTGAGTGGATTGGCTTCTCAAAAAGCTAATTCACATAAGTTGGGACCCACTGAGTAGCTTTTTATTGGCTTATGAAGTAGGCTAGATTTCACTGAGTTTAAGTGTTTTCAGTGAAATGGTGATAAGTACAAGCTTATTGCAGACCTTATTAATAAGCTGCAATGTGAAAATTAGGTACTGGATCAAAGAGTTTGGTAGATAAGCTTTACAAAAGACTCAATCACACAAGCTCTAGATCATTAATGAGCTATTAAGAGCTGTAGGTAATAGTGTAAGTCCAAACAGTTAGACTGTTGTGAGTGGGCAAACTACCAGCTCTTATTGACTTATCAAATAAGCTCATGAGAGCTCAACCAACACTGGATATTGAGTATGAATAATTAGCTTCCCAAGAAGCTAAAATTCACAAGCTCAAGCTAAGTAGGGAACTTTTCATGGGTTATGGAAACAACTCACCTCCACTGTTTGCTTCAGTGGAGGGAGTAAGATGGAACAAAATGTAGAGAGTGATTAAGCTATGCAATTAAGCTAACAACTGAGAAATAATCATACATATAACAAAAAGGCCACAAAGGCAACATAAATAAGCCAAATACACCAGCTAGGGTCAAGTCATGAAGCTTATGCAAGCTTATGAACTTGACACCTAAGCTGTGGTGCAGGGCATGCTAACAGACAAAGGACTGAAAATAAGCTAGAAATTAAGTACTTAAAAAGCTGAGAAATAGTAAGCTAGAATTTTTACAATTAAGATAAGCAACAAAATTTAAACATCCTAGAAAGTTTTAAGCTAAAACTCACTAATGAGCACACAATAAAATTCTAGATTTTATTCAAAAACAGACTTTAAGAAAATTTTGACTTTTTACAAGAACATAAAGTTTGACTAAAATGAATTTAAAACTAAATCTATGGACTGACTATGATATAATAAGCTGTTATAAGATTATCTAGAGCTATGTTTACAAGTTTTAAGCTAGTATTATGAATTTCACACTCTAACTCTATAACAGTAAACTGCATAAGTAGATTAAAAGATAATTTGACTTTTTTAACAAACAATGACTGTAAATTATGACTTAACTGAGCTACTAGGTACTACTGTGATGTAAAACAACAACAAACAACAACAAGTAAACACTGAACTGCTTCTATATCAGCAAATCCAAACACACTTTAAAAGAGATTGTTTTGAGGTTTTCATAACATCTGACTGTGTAATCATGATTTATCAAATCCAGAGGTTTTAGTGTGTCAAACCAAACCTTTTTCAACCTAAACAAGTAGTCACAAGAGTCTATGTAAAACCCTAAAATCTCAAATCGCGTGAAATGACTATTTTGCCCTCGAACTAAAAATTTCACCAACTCGGAAAATACGTTAACACTAATTATCAAGTTATATGATTAATAACATTTATACATTATGAGAATAATATACTTATGATATACACTAAAAGAACTTGAATAAATAAAAGTCTAGTAACTTTAAACCTTACTTAATGTACACAAATTAATCTAGACTTGGAATGGGACTAAATACATGATAAAATTGTTGAATTGGAAAGTTTGAAATTTGGTCTTATCCCCCCCCTTAGGCCGGCCACTATTCATTCCCCATTAAACACAAAATCAATTTTGTTAACCACTTATTCTCATTTCCTTATCACTTCAAAATAATACCTAGAAAACCCTAGTTTCATTTTCTCTCAAGGGTGGCGGCAATCTCATTTTTCCTTCACCATTTCATACGAAATTCATCAACCAAGGTATTCCAAGGAGGCTTGTAATCGTAGGTGACCGTCTAGTGGGTGTCGTGATCGTGTTTTGGTTTTGATTGGAGCTTGTACGTGGGTGTTATAAGGTGTACGTGGGGTATTGTTGGACAAGGAAGGATTGGTTTGGTTTTTCGGGGTTTGATTCTTGTTCTTGTTTCGTATACGCTTCAAGGGTAACGTATAATCATCTCTCATCTTTTCCTTGTGTTTTCCTCTTCTATTCGTGGCCTTCATGATTAAAATTAGGGCTTGTAACTTGTTTGTTAGATCACATAAAATCATAAGATATATACCACATGAAATGATAACACATAAAATGATAAAACCATGATATCTAAACCTATATGTATTCGTATGATATGGGGCTGAATAAAGGATTATGAAACTGATTTTGAATCTTACATTTGTCGAATTACATTTCATTTTATAAAGGGTTTAATAATCTTTCGATTACATGTTTTCGTATACGATAAATGGACTTGTTAACAAGTGATTACGAGGGTGTTTTTGATCTTATGAGGGGCGTACAATAAGTGATTTGGGAAGGGCTGATCGAATTGAGTTTGTAATCACATAAGATGTCTTTTAATCTTGTCCTAATCGGGTTAACATGTTTAAAACGGATTCGTTAATCTTAAACGTAAACTAGGGCTTGTAAATCATGATTATATATAATTAAGGGGTTGTTTGGTAAATTATGAAACTTAATGGATTAACATGTTAAAATACTAACTAGATGGATTAAATGAGTAAAATGGGTAAACTTACTATATTTACACTTTTAACCCTATACTTTGCAATATTTACATTTTAAACCCTAAACTTTTGTAACTTGTCATAAATGATCTTTAAAGCAGTATAATACTCATTTTCTATTATAACTTGAGATAAGTAACTAAACTTACTATATTTGGAAACCTGCTAATAATGGAAACCTGCTAAATATGGAAACCTGCTATTTTTAGAAAGTTACTAATTATGGAAATCTGCTAATTCTGGAAAGTTACTAAAAATAGAAACCTGCCTAAAATAGAAAGTTTCCTAAAATAGAAAGTTACTTAAAATGGAAAGATTACTAAAACGGGAAACTTGCTAAAAATGGAAAGCCGTCTTAAAACAGGTGTTTCGGATTCTTATAGAACGTTATCTAATTCATATAGGTTCCGGGCGGCGTGATTGATCTCACTCTTGACTTTACTTCTTTGTTTGCTTGCTTCGAATAAGGTACAGATATTCTGACCTTTCTCTTAAGGTTTCTCGTGATCTCTTGCATCTTTGATCTCCTGCCATATTGATATTGAACCTTTGCTTTGCTATTTGAACCTTTGCTATTGAAACCTTGCTATTGATCCTTTGCTATTTGAACCTTGATATTGATCCTTTGCTATTTGAACCTTGATAATGGAACCATTGATATTGAACTATTGATTTGAATTGTGAACTGCTAATATTGGACATTGATATTGATTGAACTCTATATTGTACACTTTGACCTGTCAGTTGATACCCCGAGCCATTAACTAGGCATGGGGGTTCCATGTCCGTGTCATTGATGCACCAATGGCATGACTCCAGTGTGCACGAGTGATGTTGCACACCGTCCCCTTATTTGTATTGATTATGCGCGCTTTGGATATATTGGCCACTATTTGTTTTGCAGGGGGCGTATGGATGCATCCTAGATTTGTATTTGTTTTGTATCGACATATGGTTTGGTGATGTGGTTGGTGTGTGCAATACACCCCCTCACATTTTGGGAGCTGATCACTCCATTGGCTACTAGAGGACTCCCCTCATATTGGTTTGGTATTCCGAGGTCACCCCTCCGAATACAATGGTTACTACATGATATTGATATATGGTTTGATTTGGTTTGTTTTGTTGGCTCGTGGTGGAAAACTGACATTCCTTTCCTTTGTTTCAATTACCTACTCTATATTGCTTCATATCCTTTTTATCTTATATAACCAGCCTTTGTTTCTATTATTGCTTTGTATTGCTATATCTGTTCACTGGGCTTTTTAAGCTCAGCCGCATTTCTTTTCCTGCGGCAGGTTATTAAGCTAGGAGCTGGGGCTTATCTTGGGGATTGAGAGTAGGATGCTTATGAGGATTTGCTTTAGTTATTCTAGACATTGATTACCATTATTATTATGATTTGGAGACTTAGACTTTGTATCGTTTCATTTCCGTTGGGACATCTTTTGAAACTTTTGTATTGATCAAGTCGTGTTGACTTGTTACTCTTTTGATTATTATTATAAGACTTCCGCTTGCATGGTTTATATGTATTGTTCTGATTTGACTCCATAAATGTGATACTTCTACCCTTATCGGGTTGGGGTGTTACAATTATGGTATCAGAGCCACTCCTGAGCCGTTCGGGATGGTAGGGCAAACCTCATCAAGGACGATGAGTCCCTAAGGGGGGGTGATTGTAACACCCTAGGCAAATCCTACATCGGCTGTGGCCTGGAGAGATGCTGGGCTCATAAGATAACATTCGCCTTACAATGACACAACGCGTTTTGTGGTCTACTGCGAGTGGAGTTCTGAGGAACTGGCAGTTAAGCGTGCTCATGTGAGAGTAGTACTGGCTTGGGTGACCTGCTGGGAAGTCTTCAAATGAGGCCACAAAAACAAAGCCGTGAGCCTGCGGGTAAAGCGGACAATATTGTGGTCAAAAAAAGGCGGGGTGTTACAAGTGGTATCAGAGCCCAGGTTTACGACTTGTAGTCAGGACCTGTGACATGTGGACCCTGAGCGTTACCCGTAGAGCTTAAGTTTTGATTTGGTGAGGTTTGGGTAGACTCTAGGTTCATTATCGTCATTTTCGTTCATGCTCTTCATCCTTTGTCCTAACTTTTGCTAATCGTTTTGTGAACTCTTCAGATGGTTCAAACTCGTAGAAATGGTGATGACAACGGGGATGGGAATCCCAACTTCGAAGCTATGATCGCTCGCGCCTTAGCCACTGCTATGCCCGGAATAGTGGCTGCTATCACTGAGAATGTTAGGAATGGTGCTAGTTCGTCTGGTGGGGGAAATGGTGGAAATGGTGGAGGTGAAAACCAACCCACACCTATTCATGTTTGGATAGAGCGCTTTAATAAGCTCAAGCCTCTTCCTTTTCGTTCAGCAGCTTCCACTAATGAGGCGGAAGATTGGATTACACATGTGGAGAAACTCTTTAATGTACTGGGTTGTGGGGATGAAGTAAAAACCCGGCTTGCCACTTTTAAGTTTGAGGGTGATGCCTTGAACTGGTGGAAAGCCTATATTTTGACCAGGGAAGAGAACTTCGTTGACACTTGTGCTTGGGCTACTTTCAGAGAGATCTTCTATAAGCAGTACTTCCCCGAATCGGAACAGCAGAGGTACGAGAGAGAGTATGAGACCATTCATCAGCTAGAGAAAGAGAATTCTCATGAGTACATGCAGAGATTCATGAGGATGGTGGGTTTTGTGGGTGCTGTAGTTGCTGGGGATGCGCGTCGGCAGGCTAGAAAGTTTAAGTGGGGACTTAAGAAGTGGGTGCTTGATAGGATGATAAATCATCAGTATACGGAGGTAGCGTCAGTTGCGGATGATGCCCGCAACATTGAGTTGTTACACGAAGAGCAGGGATACAATAAGCGTAACAGAGATGGAGACCGTATTAATACTAGGGGTCGTCAGGATTACAGTTCAGATCAGAGGGGTCGCCAGGACCAGGTTCAGAGTGTTAGAGGTCGTTATGACCGTGGCTATGATTCGAGGCAGCAGGGTACTCAGAGGAGATTTGATAGGTCAGGTGATGATCGTAGGGGTCAGAGTGGCAGTTATCAGAGACAGCAGCGGGATCAGTCATCTCGTAGCACTTATCAGGATCGTTCAGCGGCAGCTTCTTCACAGAAGAGGACTACTGAGGTGTTACCTCCTCCTCCCAAGTGTGTTACGTGTGGTAAGCCGCATCCAGGTGTTTGTCGTAAGATTACTGGGGGTTGTTATCATTGTGGGGAGACAGATCATAGGGTGAAGGACTGTCCCAAGCAGGCATCGGCTACTCCTTCGAACTACATCAAACCACCTCCCACCACTGGACGTGTGTATTCGGTGACCCGAGATCAGGCAGACAAGGCGTCAGGTACTATTACTGGTACCATTTATTTTGGTGATTCTACTGCTTTTGTTTTGTTTGATACTGGCGCGACACATTCTATTGTATCGGTAAACTTTGCTAAGAAACTCAAATTACCTCCAACACCACTAATTAATCCTCTATCTATATCGACCCCTATGAAAAGTCATGTGCTCATTAATCGTGAGTATGTGGACTGTCCTCTACGTTTCGATGATGGTATTCGTTTGGCAAATCTTCTTCCTTTGGATATGTCTGATTTTGATATTATATTGGGTATGGATTGGTTGGCCTTGCATAAGGCTACTATTGATTGTCATGCTCGTAATGTTATCTTCGGCAATGTTCATCAACCTGATTTTGTATACCATGGTGCTCAACCACTTAAGTCGGTTAAGATCATTTCGGCTATGAAAGCCCGCACTCTCATTTCTCATGGTTGCCTTGGTTTTCTGGCATCCATCAAAGATACTTCTTCAGAAGTTCCGACTATTGAAAGTCTTGCTGTTGTGCGCGAATTTGCTGACGTTTTCCCTAATGAACTTCCTGGCATTCCTCCGGCTAGGGAAGTTGAGTTTGGTATTGATTTGATTCCTGGTGCTGAACCTATATCCAAAGCTCCTTATCGTATGGCGCCGATTGAACTGAAGGAGTTGAAAGAGCAGTTGCAAGAACTTTTGGAGAACGGCTTTATTAGACCCAGCGTTTCACCTTGGGGTGCACCGGTATTGTTTGTTAAGAAGAAAGATGGGAGTATGAGATTGTGTATCGACTACCGTGAGCTGAACCGTATTACTATCCGTAACCGTTACCCTCTTCCTCGCATCGATGATTTGTTTGACCAATTGCAGGGCGCTAAATTCTTCTCTAAGATTGATTTGAGGTCTGGTTATCATCAATTACGTGTGAAGGAACAAGATGTTCCTAAGACCGCGTTTCGTACTCGCTATGGCCATTATGAGTTTCTGGTTATGCCATTTGGTTTGACTAACGCGCCTGCCGTCTTTATGGATCTTATGAACCGTGTCTTCCACGAGTACCTTGATAAATTTGTAATCGTTTTCATCGATGACATCCTTGTGTATTCTAAGAGTGAGGCCGAGCACGAGCAGCATCTTCGTATCGTATTGGAGATTCTTCGACAGCAGAAGTTGTATGCGAAGTTTTCTAAGTGTGAATTCTGGTTGAGCCAAGTTGCTTTTCTTGGTCACGTTGTGTCTGCTGATGGTATCAAGATGGACACATCTAAAGTAGAGGCTATCACAAAATGGCCGAGACCTACTACTGTGACGGAGATTAGGAGTTTTCTGGGGCTTGCTGGTTATTACCGTCGTTTTGTTGAAGGTTTCTCTAAATTGGCGTTACCTTTGACGCAATTGATGAGGAAAGGAGAAAAGTTTGAATGGACGGAGGAGCGTGAACAGAGTTTTGAGGAATTGAAACGGAGGTTAGTTACTGCGCCTGTTTTGACACTTCCATCGGGTTCTGGAGGTTTTCAGATTTATAGTGACGCGTCTAAGAAAGGTTTGGGTTGTGTATTGATGCAGCACGGTAAGGTGATTGCCTATGCTTCGAGGCAATTGAAATCGTATGAGGAGAATTACCCTACGCATGATCTAGAGTTGGCTGCGGTTGTTTTTGCCCTTAAGATTTGGAGGCATTACTTGTACGGTGAATCGTGTGATATCTTTACTGACCACAAAAGTTTAAAGTATATATTCACACAAAAGGAGCTCAATATGAGACAGCGGAGATGGCTAGAGCTTCTTAAGGATTATGACACGAACATCCAGTATCATCCGGGTAAGGCTAATGTGGTTGCAGATGCGCTAAGCCGAAAGTCGGGTATGATTGCTAGTTTGGAGATTGAACCCAGGGTTCTTCATGATCTTGAGCTTATGGATGTGGAATTTTGTTTCCAGGGTTATGATGGTTATTGGGCTAGTTTGAAGGTAGAGTCCAATCTTATGTTGCAGATTAAGGAAGCTCAGAAGGATGACGGTGAGCTTTGGTCTATTGTTCAGAACATTGAGGAAGGGAAACCATCGGAGTTTCGGGTTGATAGTTTTGGCGTGGTATGGTTTGGTGATCGGCTTTGTGTTCCTAATGATCCTGATTTGCGTGAGACGGTGTTGTCTGAGGCTCACAGTTCTCCATTCACTATTCATCCGGGTTCTACTAAGATGTATCGAGATCTTAAGCAGCATTTCTGGTGGAGTGGTATGAAACAGGATGTGGCTTTGTACGTTTCTAAGTGTATGACTTGTCAGCAGGTCAAGATAGAGCATCAGCGGGCTAGTGGTCTACTTCAGCCATTGGAGATTCCTACTTGGAAGTGGGAAGAGATTTCTATGGATTTTGTCACCGGTTTGCCTCTTACTCGGAAAAGACATGACGCGATTTGGGTGGTTGTTGATCGACTAACCAAATCTGCTCATTTCTTACCTATTCGGAAGGACTATCGCGTTAGTAGATTGGCGGAGATTTTTCGGCAAGAGATTGTTAGATTGCATGGCACCCCTACTGCTATTATTTCCGATAGAGATCCACGCTTCACGTCACATTTTTGGAAGAGTCTACAGAAAGCTTGGGGCACGCGTCTTAAGTTTAGTACGGCGTTTCATCCTCAGACTGATGGTCAGACGGAGAGGACCATTCAGACTCTTGAGGACATGCTGAGGGCTTGTGCATTGGAATGGACTGGGGACTGGGATGAGTATTTGTGCTTGGTGGAGTTTGCCTACAACAATAGTTGGCACGCTAGCATCAAAGGAGCACCGTACGAGTTGTTATATGGGAGGAAATGTAGAGCACCTACTTGTTGGGATGAAGTAGGCGAGCGTTTGATTGAGGGCCCAGAACTCGTTGAGATTACTAACGAGAAGGTGGCAGTTGCTAGGGAAAGATTGAAGGAGGCTCGTTCACGGCAAAAGAGTTATGCTGATAAGCATAGGCGCGACTTGGAGTTTCGTGTTGGTGATCGTGTTTTTCTAAAGGTTTCGCCGTTCCGTGGTGTTAAACGTTTTGGTATTAAAGGGAAGCTTAGTCCTCGTTTTATTGGGCCGTTTGAGATTCTCGAGCGCATTGGAGAGGTTTCTTATCGTTTGGCTCTTCCGCCGCAGTTATCGCATGTGCACGACGTTTTTCATGTATCTCTTTTGAGGGGATATAACTATCATCCATTACATGTGGTTTCCTATCCTTTGGATCAGATTCAGCCTGATATATCCGTACCGGAAGAACCCGAGGCTATTTTAGATCGACGAGATCGAATCACGAGAAACAAAGTTATTCAGTTTGTTAAGATCCTTTGGAAGAATCACCCAGAGCGTGAAGCTACCTGGGAGACCGAGGAATCTATGCGAGCTAGTTATCCGCATTTCTTTTCATCATCGGGTATGTCTTCGTTTATCGTTTCGTTCCTTTTCAATTTTCGAGGACGAAAATTTTCTTTTAGAGGGGAAGAGTTGTAAAACCCTAAAATCTCAAATCGCGTGAAATGACTATTTTGCCCTCGAACTAAAAATTTCACCAACTCGGAAAATACGTTAACACTAATTATCAAGTTATATGATTAATAACATTTATACATTATGAGAATAATATACTTATGATATACACTAAAAGAACTTGAATAAATAAAAGTCTAGTAACTTTAAACCTTACTTAATGTACACAAATTAATCTAGACTTGGAATGGGACTAAATACATGATAAAATTGTTGAATTGGAAAGTTTGAAATTTGGTCTTATCCCCCCCCTTAGGCCGGCCACTATTCATTCCCCATTAAACACAAAATCAATTTTGTTAACCACTTATTCTCATTTCCTTATCACTTCAAAATAATACCTAGAAAACCCTAGTTTCATTTTCTCTCAAGGGTGGCGGCAATCTCATTTTTCCTTCACCATTTCATACGAAATTCATCAACCAAGGTATTCCAAGGAGGCTTGTAATCGTAGGTGACCGTCTAGTGGGTGTCGTGATCGTGTTTTGGTTTTGATTGGAGCTTGTACGTGGGTGTTATAAGGTGTACGTGGGGTATTGTTGGACAAGGAAGGATTGGTTTGGTTTTTCGGGGTTTGATTCTTGTTCTTGTTTCGTATACGCTTCAAGGGTAACGTATAATCATCTCTCATCTTTTCCTTGTGTTTTCCTCTTCTATTCGTGGCCTTCATGATTAAAATTAGGGCTTGTAACTTGTTTGTTAGATCACATAAAATCATAAGATATATACCACATGAAATGATAACACATAAAATGATAAAACCATGATATCTAAACCTATATGTATTCGTATGATATGGGGCTGAATAAAGGATTATGAAACTGATTTTGAATCTTACATTTGTCGAATTACATTTCATTTTATAAAGGGTTTAATAATCTTTCGATTACATGTTTTCGTATACGATAAATGGACTTGTTAACAAGTGATTACGAGGGTGTTTTTGATCTTATGAGGGGCGTACAATAAGTGATTTGGGAAGGGCTGATCGAATTGAGTTTGTAATCACATAAGATGTCTTTTAATCTTGTCCTAATCGGGTTAACATGTTTAAAACGGATTCGTTAATCTTAAACGTAAACTAGGGCTTGTAAATCATGATTATATATAATTAAGGGGTTGTTTGGTAAATTATGAAACTTAATGGATTAACATGTTAAAATACTAACTAGATGGATTAAATGAGTAAAATGGGTAAACTTACTATATTTACACTTTTAACCCTATACTTTGCAATATTTACATTTTAAACCCTAAACTTTTGTAACTTGTCATAAATGATCTTTAAAGCAGTATAATACTCATTTTCTATTATAACTTGAGATAAGTAACTAAACTTACTATATTTGGAAACCTGCTAATAATGGAAACCTGCTAAATATGGAAACCTGCTATTTTTAGAAAGTTACTAATTATGGAAATCTGCTAATTCTGGAAAGTTACTAAAAATAGAAACCTGCCTAAAATAGAAAGTTTCCTAAAATAGAAAGTTACTTAAAATGGAAAGATTACTAAAACGGGAAACTTGCTAAAAATGGAAAGCCGTCTTAAAACAGGTGTTTCGGATTCTTATAGAACGTTATCTAATTCATATAGGTTCCGGGCGGCGTGATTGATCTCACTCTTGACTTTACTTCTTTGTTTGCTTGCTTCGAATAAGGTACAGATATTCTGACCTTTCTCTTAAGGTTTCTCGTGATCTCTTGCATCTTTGATCTCCTGCCATATTGATATTGAACCTTTGCTTTGCTATTTGAACCTTTGCTATTGAAACCTTGCTATTGATCCTTTGCTATTTGAACCTTGATATTGATCCTTTGCTATTTGAACCTTGATAATGGAACCATTGATATTGAACTATTGATTTGAATTGTGAACTGCTAATATTGGACATTGATATTGATTGAACTCTATATTGTACACTTTGACCTGTCAGTTGATACCCCGAGCCATTAACTAGGCATGGGGGTTCCATGTCCGTGTCATTGATGCACCAATGGCATGACTCCAGTGTGCACGAGTGATGTTGCACACCGTCCCCTTATTTGTATTGATTATGCGCGCTTTGGATATATTGGCCACTATTTGTTTTGCAGGGGGCGTATGGATGCATCCTAGATTTGTATTTGTTTTGTATCGACATATGGTTTGGTGATGTGGTTGGTGTGTGCAATACACCCCCTCACATTTTGGGAGCTGATCACTCCATTGGCTACTAGAGGACTCCCCTCATATTGGTTTGGTATTCCGAGGTCACCCCTCCGAATACAATGGTTACTACATGATATTGATATATGGTTTGATTTGGTTTGTTTTGTTGGCTCGTGGTGGAAAACTGACATTCCTTTCCTTTGTTTCAATTACCTACTCTATATTGCTTCATATCCTTTTTATCTTATATAACCAGCCTTTGTTTCTATTATTGCTTTGTATTGCTATATCTGTTCACTGGGCTTTTTAAGCTCAGCCGCATTTCTTTTCCTGCGGCAGGTTATTAAGCTAGGAGCTGGGGCTTATCTTGGGGATTGAGAGTAGGATGCTTATGAGGATTTGCTTTAGTTATTCTAGACATTGATTACCATTATTATTATGATTTGGAGACTTAGACTTTGTATCGTTTCATTTCCGTTGGGACATCTTTTGAAACTTTTGTATTGATCAAGTCGTGTTGACTTGTTACTCTTTTGATTATTATTATAAGACTTCCGCTTGCATGGTTTATATGTATTGTTCTGATTTGACTCCATAAATGTGATACTTCTACCCTTATCGGGTTGGGGTGTTACAGTCTAAGTCTAGGATTTTCAAAAGCAAGTATTTTGGCAGTCTAATGAAATTACAAACTACAATCCAATTCCAAAGCATAAACACCTAATATTAAGCTATAACATGATAAATTAATAACACAGAAACATGAAAACATGAAAATCAAAGCAACTAAGACAGTTAAACAGTAAATTGCAAAAATTGCGAAAATGGCTTACAAATGAGAATAGGACTGAGACCCAGAACACATGGACAAGGTTACACCTATTAGCTTACCAATAAGCTCCTAATACCCATAGCATTCCAAATTCAACACTGCTTCATCATCTTCTTCATGATCACACCATTTTTGATTTTTTCAATGATTTTCTCCATTTTTAGTATTCTCTGAATTTAAAGACTGCAACTGATTTAATGAATCTAAAAGCTTCATGAGCTTTGTCAAGAGCTTATGTGGCTTATAGATTCCAATAAACAACTAGTTAATCTTGACATTAAAGAACATGGAAAATTAAAGGAAATTGAGCAATACTTAAAACTGAATTTAAAATGGAAATTAAACTGAAATTAAACTTTCATTACACTAATTTAAAGAAGTTTACAACATATAAAACTTTAAATGACAAGAAATTAAAGAAAGCATTTTAAAAATTACACTACGTGACTAATGGCTAGTCCAAAAGTAGTTCTACTCTTGGTCTCTTCTCTTATTTATTGAACTGGAAAGACCTTTGTCGACCTCTAAAACAATCCCACCTTGCTTTAATCTCTGAATTCATCTTAACCACCCATTTGTCATTTTGGCGGGAAAAAAGTCTTGAAGCAGGTATCTGCATTAAATGAGGTGGGGGGGGGTTGGTTTGCAAGGTGGAAAGGTTGAGGTGAATGGTAGGAGGAGAGGTGGAAAGTGGGTAGTGAGCAGGTGGAAGTATAGGAGTGGTAGCAGGTGTCGATGGGGGAGAAGGAGGGTGAACAGTGGACTGGCGCGTTTTAATTTAAACACTGGGCTTGGGTGTTGGGCCACAGCTGGGTTGTAGGATTGGATTTGGGTAGGATTAATAACACAAGGGTCCATTTGGTTTTATTAGTGTAATAAGCCCAAGGACCAAAAGTGAAAACTGCCAAACTTGAGGGACCTATTATGCTATCATTCCAAACTTCCTTTGAAGGGCCAAACCTGCCATTTATATAAACACAAGGACCAATATTGTTAATTAAAACATTTTAAAGCTTAAAAGGACCATTTGTGTAAATTTTGGATTCTTGGGGGACTAAAGTGTAAATTTCCAAAAGTTTATCAAAATTGTTCCAAATTGTAAGTTCATGCATAGTACAAGGGTATTTTGTGATAAAATTCTATTTTAAATACCCAGGGACTAATTTTGCCAATTTTGATACTTGAGGGGTAAAAATTGCCAATATGTGTAAACTTTTATCCAGGGATGTTTTGTGAACATTTTTGGTTTCCCAAGGACTTAAGTTGACTTTTCATTCATTTAAAACATTTAGGGACTAGTTTTGACAATTTGAGTAACTTCAGGGACTGAAAATGACAATTGTTGTGAAATTGATCATTTTTCACTTGTTTTTCAATCTTTTGTACCTGAATCACATAAAAACACATTTTTATGAATTTGTATCATTTTGAGAGTCATTTGTGTGTTTTTGGTTGTTTTTGTGGGTTTATATAATACAAATATATGTGTATTTAGACACATATCAGGAAGTATGAAACTTAATTATTGAATATTGATTGGTTGTTTCTTATCTTAGTTGATTAATGATCTAGTAATGCGATAGGTCATTCGTTGTGTACTTAATGCTTGATTCATCTTTGTGAACCTTAGAATATAATTACCTGAGTAGTTGTAGGCTAAACCATCCAAAGAGCGCCTTAGAGTAGGAGTTTATCATCCCTAGTGGGTTTGTAGACGAGACCCTTTGGTAAGTTCAAAGAGTTAGGGAGAAACGCATACCCTACAACTTTAGACACACAACGCAACTAGGAATAAGGACGTGACAACTCAACCATCAATAGGAGATAATTAAGGAGTAATACAACCTAAGTAAACACATCTTTAAACTATCATACGAGCACACATTAATTAGACATAGACTCCCACAACCTTAGTTTAGATAATTAGATAATAGTAGAGTAATCGGTAGAAATACCAACCCCCCAAATCCAATACCCGAGATTCGTACCTTTCCATTTCATAAAATATAAAAAGATAAAAAATAATCTTCCTCAACCTTAACCTTAGCGTAGTAACTCCTTACTAGCATTCCTATTCCCCAAGAGAACGATATCAATACCCGTGGCTTACCCTAATTACTACACTACAACAATTAGGTTCACTGCCTAGGGTGTTATAAAACTTGCTCGAAGAAAAGGAAGTTTCCTTGACCCCGAACGACGCGTGTAGCGTTATCAAGTTTTTGGCGCCGCTGCCAGGGAATAGAATAGCTAGTTAGTAGTCCACCTCGTTTAGGTTCTTTGCTTGATTCCTATCAAGTAAATTTTTCTCATTTTTAGCTTTCTCTTATTCTATCCCCCTTCTTCGTGACCTTTGTTCGTAATCTTATCACTTTTCATCATGGAAGGTGATAACCAACCACCACTCATCAACCCACCACCAAATGACCCGCCAAGAGCCCGTACTCTTGGTGAATACTCGAGACCAAGCCACCTAGGCTATAGGAACACTATTGAGCTTCCCGACCAAGCCCAAACTACGGCCCTGCGATCCGACACCATCCGGTTGGTGCAAAACGGATGTGCATTCCATGGACTTCGTTCCGAAGATCCAAATCAGCATCTGAGGGATTTCCTCAAAATTGTCGATTCCATCGACCTTGATGCTACTACTCGGGAGACCACGCGCCTGCGTCTCTTCCAATTCTCTCTACGGGACCAAGCTAGTAATTGGCTTGAGCGACTTCCCGCCGGCTCCATCTCAAGTTGGGATGATCTTACCTCTCGCTTCCTTGCTCAATTTTTCCCACCGGGGAGAACCACTAAGCTTAGGCGAGACATCTTGACATTCCAGCAGCTCCAAGGTGAGTCTCTTTACAAAGCATGGACTCGATTTAAGGATTTACTCCGTAGACTTCCACACCATGGCATTGATCTTTGGCTTCAAATCCAAATCTTCTATGATCATACCGATTTCATCACTCGACGATCCATTGATCGAGCCGCCGGTGGAAGACTCAGCGACTTTAATGCAGAGAAATCATGGGATATTATAGAGGAGCTTGCCGATCAAAGCTACGAAGATTGGAGTGAATCTCCCGAAACTCCGATTAACGTGGTTAATGCCATATCCACTCCTTCTGAATCCTCCGATACACTCGAAGAGCAATTGAGTGCCATCGAGAGAGGAATTGATTATCTTATGGAAAGGCAGAAAAGAGCACCCGTACAAATTCCTTGAGAGGTCGTCAAATCCGCCCACTCCACCAACCGCTCCACACCTCTTTCGGAATCCCCAAGTCGCGAGCAAAACCCAAGTTCCGAAAGGCGCTTCCGTTCTACTTCCCCAATACCACTTTCACCAAGCTTCAAGGATCAAATGAGGGAGTACATGGCAACTCATACAGAGAGATTAGCCAGATTTGAAGAGGAGGTTTATAGGCAGATAGAGGAAATGCAAGCAAAAATGAAAGAAATGATGGATTTGGTAATTGAATTTACCAAAACAAAGGTTCCCGAAAAAGTGCTCGTAAGAAGCAATGATTGCCCTCCCACTTCATTTGTAAACGCCGTTTCCATTATGCCTGAGAATGCAAGGGCTGAGATGTGGAAAACTGAGGAAAGCACGAAGGATGAGTCTGTGCCTAATGATGAACCTGAGACCATTGAGTATTACCTTAAGCACGAAATTAACAAGAAAACCATTGCAAACCAAGTAAACAACTTTAGGTACAATGAAGTTCTTAGGGAAGCTCTTGAAGGAAAAATGACGGAAGAAGAATACGACGCCTTACCTATGGAACCTTTGTATGAGTTGGTTATAAAAAAACCGTTAACAAGAAAACGAGACACCACAGGGAATTTCGTGATACCAGTTAGTGTCGGTGACATGGACAATATAAATGCCTTGGCCGATCAAGGGACCGATGTGAACATAATGCCATTGTCAATCTATAATAAGTTAACTAAAGAGAAACCAGCCAAAACAGACCTTAGACTTTCCTTAGCTAATCATACTTATGTCCACCCTGTAGGAATCGTTGTTGATGTTCTAATTGAGGTGGCTAACATCGTTTATCCGGTGGATTTCGTGATCATTGATGTTGAGGAAGATAAAAACGTACCCCTCATTCTTGGGACACCGTTCCTGGCCACCGCCAAGGCAACCATCAAATGCGGAGAAGGCATCATGATACTCAAAAACGGGAAGGGGTACGCTAGGATACCCATCATCCCAAGATACCCTCTTAAGATCATGGAAATGATTACGGGTGGAAATCGAAAAGCCCCGGGCAACAATGTTAAGAAGAAGATGAATGACTTGGAAAAAGGGCTTAGAGACTTTATGGTTCAAGGATTGTATGCGACATTGTGGAAACCCGATAAAAAGTTAGGAAGCAATCCCACCTCAATACCTAAGGTACAAAAGGACCCTAAGGAATTTCTAATGGGAGAAAAAGTGCTCTTGTATAGATCTCGGATAAGGGCATTACGAGGAAGAAACAAACCAAGATGGTTTGGGCCTTTCACAGTTAAGGAGACCAATTTAAAAGATAAAACCGTCGCCATAATTGACAGCGTTGGCAAGGAATCCACGGTGAGCATACAGCGTCTACACCCTTTCGATGAAGGGAAAACAAAGGGTGAAGAGGGCGGTAATGAGAAAACGTAGGAGCACGACTATGAGTCTAGCTACAAGACTCTTAAATAAAGAAAAGCGCTTCGTGGGAGGCAACCCATGCTTAATTGTTTGCTTGTTAGTGTCATATATCTTTTATTAATTGTTTATCCTCATGTTTGAATTTGTAAAAATGCTTTATTTTGTTTTTAACCTCGTCTTAATTGCATATAAAGGTATTTTACATAAGGGATAAGTGTAGGGAGGATTACACACGTTTTCAAAAGAAACGTAAACATGAGAATAACAGTTAACTAAAGATATTTATGTTTGTTTGTTCGAGTCAAATGCTTGTATCGAGTCATAATGGATGTTTTGCAGAAATTTTTCCAGATTCTAAAGATGTAAATTTTCCAGAATTTTTTCCAGAAAATCGCAGACCAGTTTTTGTCAGGATAACCTGACGGCGTCAGGATTGCAACCTGACGGCGTCAGGAAGGAGTAAAAACATAAGATTACTTTTTTCTCGTTTTCTGAGCTACTTATAAATTTTTGGAATTTTCCAGGTCTTAATTTTCTTAGAAATTCTGTAAACATCCATTCCACAAGCATTATATCCTAGTTTAAATCGAGTCTTATATATATATTTACCGCCGATTTTACGCGAAGGTTTCGTTTGTTTTCTTCAAGTGTGCAGGTTTAGTTTGTCAAGAAGAAGTTACATAAGATTGGAAGGAGCTTTTCACGCAATAATTCTTCTTAAAAAGGATTTAACCACCACTTTACACGGATCCTACCGAGCTAATCAGGGGAGTATTAGTTTCTTTCGTTTTTAATTACCTTCTCTTATCATAAATTTGATACTTTCGGGGAACATTGGGAACAATGTTCAGTTTAAGTGTAGGGAGGGAAAATAAAACGGGAACTTTGAAACTATGCTTATCCTTGACTATTTGCTTTGTCCAATTGTGATTGTGTAATAAACCATGAGAAAATGTCGGTTAGGGTAATTTTGGCACCAAATTTAAATTTTTTATGACATATAGGAGTGGGCCATTAGTCTTAACAAAAGCGTCTCATGGATAGGAAGTTGCATGACTAGCACAAAAACCCTTTACCACCCAAATTCCACCAAAATGTGAGGATCGCCCTTAGATTAGTAGGAATTAAAGCATTCATCTTTAATGCTTAGAGTGTGAACCGGTAGTATATTAGATTCTAGAACTTGTTTTGTGATGCATTCCGAGATCGCAAGTGAGGCTACACTTGTGTAGTTAGGAATAACTAAATGATAAGAGGCATTAGGATAACCCTTGTTTGATACCTGTAATATAATTACTTCTTCCATATCGGTTGAGTAATTCCCCCACACCCTTTGCGTTGTACTCATCTTTAGTACACGATACCCCTAGTTAACCCCTCAGAGCCTATCCTTTTCGCGGTTCTCGTGATGTTTCAGTTTTTCCGGAATATCAATGAAGAACATTGTTTACACCCCACCCCCAAATATACACCCAAATCGCCTTAGCGTACCCCTTATGCACTCACTTTTAGTGCAAATGTGTGTTATCATCCTAAACCCTTAGTTCAATTATCTAGTTGCTTGCATAAGTTGCTAAGTCGAGTCATATCCTTTGTATACAGTTTTGGGACGATTGGGATTCATGGGAAAAGTTAAAGTTTATGAAATGACGGGAAGGGAACGTTAAAAATTCAAATTCCCTTTGTTTACATAATAATGTACCCCAAGTGTTTTGATCTTTTCAATTCGGGTCAAATTAGTGTTAGAGTAATAAAAACTCAAGTGTAGGGATTTGCCTATAAATCCCTAGTATTTTGATGTTATCATAGAGGATGGTAGAGTAAAAGTGTATGAGAAAAAAAAAAAAAAAAAAAAAAAAAAAAAAAAAAAAAACGAAAAAAAAATAGAAAAAGAGAAAAGAAAAAAATAGAGTGTGAAAAAAAAAAAATACGGGCTACCATCCTACATCTATCTTTGAATTTATGTTTGTTTATTTCAGTTATCTAGAGTTTAGAGTGTCGAGTCTTGGCTTAGCAACGCCATTCTTCATATGCATTTAACATAGAGATTTTTGACTTGCCACCACTAAAAAGCCTATCCCACCAAACCCTTTATTTCCCTACCGTAAGCCTAACATTACAACCCTTTAAAAGACCTCTTTGATAGTCTTTCCTAGGTGCTTACGCCAAAGCGATTGAGGTTTGATCTATTCTCAAGCCTATGGTAATCTATGTACTAGGACCGGTTAATGAGTGTTTATCTTCCATTTCCTATTTGTTATATTTCATATATACACCCGAGAGAGATGTGAGTATCCAAACACCCCATGTGAGGTGCTAGTATGTAATTTCCGTGCTTGTTATGACTTTTGCGGGGCTTATATGTGTTGTGGACCGTTTTGAATTAATGCTTCATGACCCCTAACTTATAAATTAATTGGCTAAAAGCACATTTGCTTGAGGACAAGCAAATAACAAGTGTAGGGATATTTGATAAGGTTTTAAAAGGTACCATTTTGAGGGGTCGTTTAAGTCCTTATTTGATCACTTTTGTATCCGTTATTGCTTAATATCGTTCCTTTTCACTTTTTAGGTCTCTTGAAGGCAAAATGCTGGAATGGCACTTATTTGGACGAAAAGGCGCGAATATATGAAGAAAATGGCCAAAGTCAAAATCGAGACACTCACAGCTGCTGAAATTAAAAGGCGACGGCGTCAGGTGCTAATGGCGACGCCGTCCCAAGATTTTTGTGACGGTTCAGAACCCAAAATTCGTATTTTCAAGTGACGACGTCTAGTTGTAAAAGAGTAATCCGTCGCTACTTAGACGGCCTAGATGCAATCCACACGACGTCAGAAGCTGAAGAGGACGGCGTCACGGACATAAGGTGACGCCGTCGCAAGGTTAACGTGGCCAAGACGAAACCCTAATGACGGCTACACGACGGCGTCACTAAACATAAGGTGACGCCGTCGCATATGTAATCTTATATATAGAATCCGAATTTTTCAGTTTTTAAGAGAGTCTTTTGGGAGTGAAAACCTAAAACCGAACCTAAGGTGTCTTGTACAGTATTTTAGGGTTTTAAACCCTATCTTACATCAAGATAAGTCTTTACTTCATTAATTCAATTATGTCTTTGATTATTTGTGTGTATGCTTGCATGTTCTCCATGTCCGGCTAATTTATTTGTGTGTTTGCTTAGGAAGTATGAAACTTAATTATTGAATATTGATTGGTTGTTTCTTATCTTAGTTGATTAATGATCTAGTAATGCGATAGGTCATTCGTTGTGTACTTAATGCTTGATTCATCTTTGTGAACCTTAGAATATAATTACCTGAGTAGTTGTAGGCTAAACCATCCAAAGAGCGCCTTAGAGTAGGAGTTTATCATCCCTAGTGGGTTTGTAGACGAGACCCTTTGGTAAGTTCAAAGAGTTAGGGAGAAACGCATACCCTACAACTTTAGACACACAACGCAACTAGGAATAAGGACGTGACAACTCAACCATCAATAGGAGATAATTAAGGAGTAATACAACCTAAGTAAACACATCTTTAAACTATCATAGGAGCACACATTAATTAGACATAGACTCCCACAACCTTAGTTTAGATAATTAGATAATAGTAGAGTAATCGGTAGAAATACCAACCCCCCAAATCCAATACCCGAGATTCGTACCTTTCCATTTCATAAAATATAAAAAGATAAAAAATAATCTTCCTCAACCTTAACCTTAGCGTAGTAACTCCTTACTAGCATTCCTATTCCCCTAGAGAACGATATCAATACCCGTGGCTTACCCTAATTACTACACTACAACGATTAGGTTCGCTGCCTAGGGTGTTATAAAACTTGCTCGAAGAAAAGGAAGTTTCCTTGACCCCGAACGACGCGTGTAGCGTTATCAAATACCTAGGTTTCATAGATCTAAGCAAACATACAAGTAAATTAGCCGGACATGGAAAACATGCAAGCATACACACAAACAATTGAATACATAATTGAATCAATGAAGTAAATCACTTATCTTGTTGTAAAATAGGGTATGGAACCCTAAGATACTGCCCAAGACAGCCTATGTTCGGTTTAGGTTTTACTCCAGAAAACTACCTCTCTAAAATACTGAAAATTCGAATTCTATATATAGAGTTACAATATGCGACGGCGTCACTCTTTAATTGTGACGCCGTCGGGTCGCCGCCATTAGGTTTTCATCTTGGCCACGTTAACTCTGTGACGGCATCACCTTATGCTTGTGACGCCTTCGGCTTCAACCTCTGACGCTGTCGGGATCCAAATCTAGGCCGTCTGAGTTGTGACGCCCTACTCTTTTAAACCTGATGTCGTCACTTGTAAAATAGCAATTTGCTCTCTGAGTCGTCTCAAGGTGTGTCACGATGGCGTCGCAATTAAGCCGTGACGCCGTCTCCTTCAGTTCCAGCAGCTTGAGTGTCTCGATTCTTGACTTTGGCCATTTTTTCATATATTCACGCCTTTTCATCCGAATAAGTGTCATTCCAGCAATTTGCCTTCAAGAGACCTAAAAAGTGAAAAGGAACGAAATTAAGTAGTAACGGATACAAAAGTGATCAATTAAGGGCTTAAATGACCCCTCAAAAGTGTACCTTTTAAATTCTTATTAAATATCCCTACACTTGGTATTTGATTGTCCTCAAGGAAATGTGCTTTTAGCCAATTAATTTATAAGTTAGGGGTCATGAAGCATTAGTTTAGAACAATTCGCAACACATATAAGCCCCGCAAAAGTCATAACAAGCACGAAAATTACATACTAGCACCTCACAAGTGGTGTTTAGATACTCTCATCTATCGGGTGTATATGAAATATATCAAGTTGGAAATTGAGTTTTTATTACTCTAACACTAATTTGACCCGAATTGAAAAGATCAAAACACTTGGAGTACATTATTATGCAAATAAAGGGAATTTGAATTTAACGTTCCTTGTCGTCATTTCATAAAATTTAACTTTTCCCATGAGTCCCAATCGTCCCAAAACTATGTACAAAGGATATGACTCGACTTAGCAACTTATGCAAGCAACTAGATAATTGAACTAAGGGTTTAGTGTGATAACAATAATGCACTAAAAGTGAGTGCATGTAAGGTAGGCTAAGGCGATTTGGGTGTATATTTGGGGGTGGATTGTAAACAATGCTCTTCATTGATATTCCGGAAAACCGAAACATCACGAGAACCGCGAAAAGGATAGGCTCTGAGGGGTTAACTAGGGGTATCGTGTACTAAATATGAGTACAACGCAAGGGTGTGGGGGAATTACTCAACCGATTTGGAAGAAGTAATTGTATTACGGGTATCAAACAAGGGTTATCCTAATGCCTCTTATCATTTAGTTATTCCTAACTACACAAGTGTAGTCTCACTAGCGATCTCGGAATGCATCACAAAACAAGTTCTAGAATCTAATATACTACCGGTACACTCTCTAAGCATTTAAGTGGAATGCTTTAATTCCTACAAATCTAAGGACGATCCTCACATTTTGGGTGGAATTTAAGTGGTAAAGGGCTTTGTGCTAGTCATATAGCTTCCTATCCATGAGACGCTTTATTAAGACTAATGGCCCACTCATACATGTCATGAAAATTTTTAACTTTGGTGCCAAAATTACCCTAACCGATATTTCTCATGGTTTATTACACAAATGAAATTGGACAAGGCAAATAGTCAAGGATAACATAGTTTCAAAGTTTCTGTTTTATTTTCCCTCCCTACACTTAAACTGAACATTGTCCTCAATGTTCCCCGAAAGTATCAAAGTTATGATAATGGAAGGTAATTAAAAACGAAAGAAACTAGTACTCCCTTGATTAGCTCGGTAGGATCCGTGTGAAGTAGTGGTTAAATCTTTCTTCAAGAAGAATGTATGCGTGAAAAAATCCTTCCAATCTTATGTATCTTCTTCTTGATAAACAAAATCTGCACACTTGAAGAAAACAAATGAAACCTTCGCGTAAAATTGGCGGTAACAATATATATATGACTCTACTAAACTAGGATATAATGCTTGCGGAATGGATGTTTACAGATTTTCTGGAAAATTAAGACCTGAAAAATTCCAAAAATTTATAAGTAGCTCAAAAAAACGAGACAAAGTAGTAAGCTGTTTCTACTCCTCCTGACGCCGTTAGGTTGCGACCCTGACGCCGTCAGGTTATCCTGACAGAAACTGGTCTGCGATTTTCTGGAAAATTTATATCTTTAGAATCTGGAAAAATTTCCTTCAAAACATCCATTATGACTCGATACAAGCATTTGACTCGAACAAACACACATGTATATCTTTTTAATAATCGTAATTCTCATGTTCACGTTCTTTTTGAAAATGTGTGTAATCCACCCTACACTTATCCCTTTTGTAAAATACCTTTATATGTAATTAAGATGAGGTTAAAGACAAAATAAAGCATTTTTACAAATTTAAACATGAGAATAAACAATCAATAAAAGATATACGACACACAAACAAGCAAACAATTAAGCATGGGTTACCTCCCACGATGCGCTTTTCTTTATTCACGAGTCTTGTAGCTAGACTCGAAGGCGTGCCCCTACGTTACTTCATTGCCGTTACCTCTTACCTCATGATGGTCAATATTGGGGTTTTCCATGTTATAGTAATGCCCTATTATGTATCTTTCTAAGAAGTCGTCTTCTCCCCAATCCGTTCTATATTCCGGTCCTAGTTTCAAGCAATCCTTATAGAACCCAAAAATCTTATTCATCACATAATCAACTCCCTTCTCCTTAACTTCCTCATTCCTATAGTACACCGATAGCTTAAGTTCTTTTTCATCATTGGATAGGGCATTTGGTAGGCTACATCATCGGTCTCATCCTTGAATCTCACTATTCCTGACGACGGATCATAAGTCATCCCGATGTTTTCTATGAAAGGCTTTCCTAGAATAATGTGGGACAAGCTAGGATCTATGGCCGTACTAATATCATTCATAACTATGAAATCCGTAGGAAAAGGGAAGCTTCCTACATAGACGGGCAATCCCTTAACTCTACCAAGAAAATTGCAACTAACCCTAGGATTATCAGGATCTTGCCTAGTTGGGATAGGCTTCTTCATTACCCAATTATAGTAGGTGCCAGTCATGATATTTATCGGGGACCTGCGATCAATGTAGTCTTTTGCCACAAAAAGGTGTCCTATGCAACATGGTATGTTAAGATTCCAAGGGTTCCCAAACTTGATCCTAGGGCTTCTCCTAACATACATGTGACGGAGGTCTCGTACTAAGTGTGGGTGGCGAGAAGTTCTTCTTCCGTAGGAAACTTATTGAAATAGTCATTGCCTACTTCATCTACTTCCTTGGTTGTTCCATTCCTAGGAGTTTCACTAACCTCAAGTACCGCCTCATGGTTCGCTTCGTCATTTGTTCTATTAGGTTTCACTAAGGTGATGGTATTGTCGAATTGAACGTGCTTAGCTAACTTACTTGGGTCCTTAATCTCTACACCGGAAGCTTTGGGAGTTGAGATAGCGTTAACCTTCCTATCACTGTTGGTCATGGATTTCAAGAGGTTATCTATCTTCCTATCCATCTCGGCTTGTTGTTGGTTAAAACGGTCCAAGAGCTTAGCTATTTGAACTTCTTGGGATGTGACTAGGTGTTGCAAAATCCCTTCTATGTTTTGTTGGTTAGGGCCGTGAGATGGGGGCCATGAGAAATCATTAGATGTGAATTCTTTGGTTTGTCCCCAATAGAAGTCGGGCTTGCCCTTCCATGTTTCTCGGGCGTCATTGAAAGTCCTAGGTCCGGGTGTTATAGGGAATCTTCCTCCCGTTCCATTGGTATGCGAGGATGCGTAGTCAACGGAAGCTTGTTCGGGGAGTCTTGTGCAAGTGCGAGTGTTATGAGGACCACTACATGGCTCACACAAGGAAGAAACTTTGTTCACTTGGCATGAAGACTTAGGATTTTCGTAGGAGCTCATTAGGAATTTAACTTGATCTTCAAGCTGGAGCATCCTACGGTCGGAAGATTGTGAGTCAATGGGAGGCAAGGAGATTGCCTTTACGGTTTTGGGCAACTAACGGGGGTCATCCCAACTTTCATTGTCTTAGAGAGCAAGGTCCTCTATTATACCCCACGATTCTTCTGCGGTGAGATCACTAAGTTTTCCACCGGCCGCTTGGTCAATGGATCGCTTAGTAGGGAAGTTGACATGATCATAAAAGAGTTGGACTTGAAGCCAAAGATCGATGCCGTGATGAGGGACTCTATAGAGTAAGTCCTTTAATCGAGTCTATGCTTTGTAGAGAGATTCACCTTGATGTTGTTGGAACATCAAGATTTCATTCCTAAGCTTAGTATTTCTCCCCGGTGGGAAAAATTGAGCATGGAAACGAGAGGTGAGATCATCCCAACTTGAGATGGAGCCGGCGGGAAGTCGCTCAAGCCAATTACTAGCTTGGTCCCGTAAAGAGAATTGGAAGAGACGCAAGCGCGTGGTCTCCCGAGTAGTAGCATCGAGGTCGATGGAATCGACGATTTTAAGAAAATCCTTAAGATGCTGATTAGGATCTTCGGAACGAAGTCCACGGAATGCACATCTGTTTTGCACCAACCGGATGGTGTCGGATCAAAGGGCCGTAGTTTGGTTTTGGTCGGGAAGCTCAATGGTGTTTCTATAGCCTAGGTGGCTTGGTCTTGAGTATTCACCAAGAGTACGACCTCTTGACGGGTCATTTGGTGGTGGGTTGATGAGTGGTGGATGATTATCACCTTCCATGATGAAAAGTGATGGAATTACTAACAAAGGTCACGAAGAAGGGGATAGACTACGAGGAAGCTAAAAATGGAAAAAAAAACTTATTTGATAGGAATCAAGCAAGGAAACCTAAACGAGGTGGAAATCTAACTAGCTATTGTTGGGTTCAGTAAATACCCAAACCTCTTAATCTAGGATTTGAATAGAAAATAACCTAAGTGCTTAGACCGTTAAACACTAACAGGTCACTGAGTGCATAGTCTCTCAGTGAGCCATCTTCAGGACGCTCAGTAAGAGACAAAGAAGAAGTCTCTCCACTCAGTAAGGCGGAACTTGAAGGGTGAAGACTGAGTTAAGAAGAAGATGGTGGATTCAGTAAGTGATGAAAATAACTTACTGAATCCCTCAAACTTCTCTCCAACTACAAACACTGAAGACAAACTGAAACTGAAGACTGAAGACTGAAGACTGAAGACTATGAAGACTGAAGAATGGGCCGTACAAAATGGTTATGCTTGAAGCGATAAAGATGGAATACTTATCTTCAAGAAGTCGACCTTCCCTAAAAGGCTCAGCATCAGTACTGACATGAAGAAAGTGACTTGGTCCCTTTACCTAATATAGTCTTTGTAAACAGAGACAAAATACATCAGTATTTTGTCTTCTGCAAATTGTCAGTTTGTCACTTAGGAAAGAGTTAAAACTCATACTTGTATAAATAGCATAAGAGATGGAGTGAAAGGTTAAGCTTGTGAATTGTAAAAACACATACAAGCAAGCCATCTTTCACTCTTCCAAATACAACTTAATCCCTGAGATAGCTCAGTGGGTACTTGTAGTTGTGCTCAGACTTAGCCTGAGCTTAGAGAGGAGTTGCAAACACTTTGTCATTTCAATCCCTAGTATTGTTCCGCAAGTACTAGGGTAACGTATTCTTCTGATTCATTTCTAATAAGAATATGACGTTGAAAATTACTCTTGTGTTTTATTTATCTCTTTTCAGTCATTGATTTACTATTAGCTTTGTTAACTATACTTAAACTGGTTTTATACTATAGTGAATAGGGAACAACAAGTGGTATCAGAGCAAGGCTGGTTATAAAACTGTTTTTAAGTCGATGTAAACGTTTTTAAATCAGGATCCTTAAAATGGCTGAAATTGATGTACCCCAACTAGTCGATAAAAAGGGTGGAGCTTATTCAGCTGTTGCCCCTAGACTTGAAGTTGGTAAATTCAACAAATGGAAAAAGCGTATGCTTTGCTATTTGATTGGGATGGAACCCTATTATATCAAGTGTATAAATGAAGGTCCATTTATCACAAAGACTGCTGAAGGTTTGCCTAAACCTAAAGCTCAGTGGACTCAGGATGAGAGAAGAGTGGTCAACCAGGACCAAATGCTCAAAAGTATCATAATATCTTGTCTTCCTGACGATATTATGGAGTCAGTTATAAGCTGTAGTACGGCCAAACAAACCTGGGATGACCTGGTTCATAGTCATAAAGGTCCTTCTGATACCAAGGAAAACAAGATTATGGACCTGAAACTTAAGTATAATACCTTCAGGGCTAAGGACTCAGAAACTCTGTCTCAAACTTACACCCGTTACAAAACTCTTTTAAATGAACTGTCAAATGATGGTGTTAAGTTGTCCAAACATGAAATCAATGTTGGCTTTGTCAATAGTCTCCCTGAGAAGTGGTTGAATTTCTCTCAGGGACTTAGGAATGCTAATCATATCCAGAATCTTGAGCTTCCTGAAATTTATGGGAAATTTGTCTATGAGGAAAACCTCATCAATAGACGATACCATGACTTAAAGAAGTCTCAGGAAGTCAAGAAGTCCCTGACCACCACCTCATCACCAGTATCAACTGCTTTCTATTCTAACAATGTTGTACAAGATTTTCAGGAAAATTCAGATGATGAGCCTGATGAGAGATCAAGTGAGGAGTACCTAAATGACCTGAGCACTTAATTTCAGGAAAGGGCACTCCTTGCTAACTCTCGAAGGTTTATAAAAAGAAACAAAGGTTTTTCAAATGCTAAAGCAAATGAGGACACTGAATGCTTTAAGTGTCACAAAAGAGGTCATTTTGCAAAAGACTGTTTTTCAAAAACAATTTCTGAACCCTCTTATAAACCATCAGGGTCAAATCAGTCCTCAGGCTTTAGCAAATTTCAACCAAAAATCTATCAGTCTCATCAAAACTTTCAAAACAAATCTGATCAAAACAAAAATGTTGATTTTGAAGCTAAGTATAAGAAAGTCAAAGCTAAGCTTGCATTGCTTGAGGCCAGTCCCTCAAAAACAACAAAAAGTGTTCAATCTGTGCAGGGTAAAAACAAAGGCCTTGTTGCTGAAACCTTCAACTGGGATGAAGAGCCAGTGTCATCAGATGATGAAATGGTGCATGTCAGTGCACTAATGGCCCTCTCAGAAGTGGACAAGCTAGCTGTTGGAAAGAATCATGCTAGGAATGGAGAATGGGTCAATATCACAATGAAGAAGGTAAATATTTTACTTTCTATGGATGATGACTCTGATTGGCAGTCTTACATGAATTATCTTAATGTTGACCTTAAGTTCGTAGAAGAACAAAGACTGAATCTTTTTTCAAAATACAACAAGCTAAGTTTTGAATTAAACAAGTGTAGGGATGAACTGCTTCTTTTAAAACAAGCTAAGCTTGAGGCTGTCACTTTTCAAATTCAAAACACTGAACTAGTTAAAAGAAATCAGGCTATTCAAGACGAACTCAAAAAGGTTCAAGATATTCTTGATAGTTGGACTGCTAAGAATCCCATGGTCTTTGATGTTGTGGGAGCCCCCAGTAGCAAGAAGAGAGTCTTAGGAGAAGATCATCTTCCTGCCTCTCTCAACAAAGACCAGGGTCCTAAGCCATTTGTGTCTGGTGGTATGATTACTAGTATGTTGACTAGTCCCAAGCCCAGTGATTGGATTGATCGGGTTAATCCTGATAGTAAGCTTCCTAATTTTGATTCTGGAAGAATTCTAGAGCCTGAGAGTCAAGCTCTTAAGAGCATGCTTGGACTCCCTGATGTGCCCAGTAGTACTGAACACATTGAGTCTGAAGCAGAGTCTAATGCAACGCTTCCACCTCTGAAACCTCTTCAGGGTGCTGCACCAAGCTTTGAGCTTACTCCAATGCAATTCAATCCTCATTCACCAAAAGAAAGGTCTGGACTTGGTAGAACCATTCTGAAAAGGCCAACAAAACCAACTCAACAAGAGTCTACTCCCACTGAGACTTCCACATCCTTAACTCCCACTGAAGCTGACCAAATTCAGCAACTGACTGAACTAGTGAGGAAGCTAACTGAAAAAATGGAATCCATTGAAAAAGTCCATGAATCTATCAAGGAGACAAAGTCAGCTTCATCTAGTTCCTCAAAGTCCAAGTCAAATCCCAAATCCAAGCAAAAGTGTGATCTATGCCACTATACCAGTCATACCACTAACAACTGTTATAGAATCCTTTTTTGTATGATCTGCAAAAAGGATGATCACGGAACTTCTGATCACTTACAATATGTAAGTTCACTCAGTGAAGCAAACTATACCAAAGTTGGTCATCAGTATGCTTCAACCTCTAAGTCTGCTCAAAAATTTAGAGCAAAACCCTTTCCTCCTTGTCCACACTGTGGGTTTAATGATCATCACCCTGATGATTGTCTTATGAACACATGCTGTGATATTTGCGGAAATCCAGCTCATAAGACATCCCTGCATGACAGTGTCATCCATGCAAGGAGAAGTTCCAAGCAACCCAAAATCACTAAGTCATCCTCAGTCTCTAAATGCAAAACCTGTGGTAGCACAATGCACTCAACCACTGACCATGAGTCGATTGCCAAATTCAAAGAGACCTTGAGACCCAAGCCCACTAGTAAGTGGGTCACTAAGAGAAACTAATTCAGTTTACTACTTGTGCAGAGACACGCCAGGGAGCCTATTTGGCATCTAGACAGTGGATGCTCAAGAAGCATGACTGGTGTGAAGGAATATCTGCACAAGTATGTAGGGGTGTCCAAAAAAACCGAGGAACCAAAAGAACCGAGGAACCGTACCGGTACCGTGCCAGAACCGAACCGTATATTAGAACCATGGTACGGTTCTTGGTTCCTAAAATTCCAACTTTTCGGTTCTCGGGACGGTTCGGGTCGGAACCGTCCGGTTCCGGTACTTTCCCGAAAGAACCGACTACTTTGAAAATATGAAATTTTATAGGGTTTATTTGAGACATTGTGTAATGTGTATAACCTTTTAAGAAAATAGATAAAAAAAAAAAACCTACTCGTTATTAAGCTGTAACATAAAAAATCTAAAACTTAAAAACACATAATAAAATTGAAACCGTAACTTTTAATCCATTCAAAGATCATCATCATCATTCATCAACATGAAAGTAAATTTTTCTTGAAATCATTATCGTAAATTTGATAGTAATAGAAAATCATTATAGTAAATTTTATGTAGTATTTTATGCAACATCGATATTCTTGAATGCAGTATGTACTATAGTTTACGAATCAATCAAAGCCATAACTACATATTCTATTCTTAGTGACTATGTTGTTGTTATACAATATTTAAATGATTGGTATTTAATGAATATTATAAACTACCGAATATTATAAACTAAGAAGATACATGATATACAAACTAACGAATATTATAAACTATGTCGTTGACGAATCCGTAGTACTGTGGCATTATTAGCATTGTTGGAGACACTTTTGTGTGTGTTTGTATTGTTATAGCATTATTAGCATGTCTTTTATAAATGATCGATGACGAAAAAAATAAATTATTTAAACGCTTAGGTTCTTGTGGGAATTACTGAAAAATCCCTTACCGGAACCGAGTACCGTACCGGAACCGAACCGTAGAACTTGGGACGGTTCTTGGTTCCACTTTTTCTATATTTTCGGTTCTCGGTTCTTTCGGTTCCAGTTCCGGTTCGGGACGGTTCCAGTACCATGGACACCCCTACAAGTATGTAAAGGAACCAAGACCCAAGGTAGTATTTGGTGATAACTCATCATGTCCCATTGAAGGTTATGGTTCAGTAAACTGCAATGGAATAGTTTTCTCTATAATTGCTTATGTCAATGGTCTCAAATACAATCTCATCAGTGTCAGTCAACTATGTGATGCTAAGTACATTGTGCAATTCAATGACAAACAAGGTACCATTTTCAATGCCAATAAAGAAGTTGTTTTGATAGCTCCTAGAAGAGATGATGTTTATGTCTTAGACATGTCTACTCTTTCTCAAGATGGAATCTGTCTCTTTGCCAAAGCCACTGAAACTATCAACTGGCTGTGGCACAAGAGACTATCTCACTTAAACTTCAAAAACATCAACAACCTGGCAAAACAAAACAAGGTCCTTGGCTTACCATCACTGGTTTTTGCAAAAGATAAACCATGCTCAGCCTGTGAAAAAGGCAAACATCAAAGAACATCTTTCAAAACAAAACAAAATTTTTCCATCAAAAGCTGCCTTCACCTCTTTCATATGGATCTCTTTGGACCAATCCAGCATGAGAAGTATACACTTGTCATTGTTTATGAGTTTTCAAGATACACTTGGGTATACTTTCTTTCCAAAAAGAGTCAGGCAGCTGACATAATAATGTCATTCATCAGGAACATTGAAAACCAGAATGACATTACTATTAAACAAATCAGGACTGACAATGGTACTGAGTTCAGAAATGACGAGCTTGAGAGTTTCTGTGATGAAAAGGGAATCTCCCAAAAATTTTCATCTCCCTACACCCCTGAACAAAATGGGGTGGTTGAAAGGAAAAACAGAACTCTCATTGAGGCTGCAATAACCATGTTAAATGGCTCAGCCCTCTCAAAGCATTTCTGGACTGAAGCATTCAAGAAAGCCTGTTACACTCAAAACAGGTCAATCATTGTCAAAAGACATAACAAAACCCCATATGAGATATTCAAAGGTAGACTTCCTGATATCACCTACTTTCATGTGTTTGGATGTCTTGTGTTTATTCACAACCACAAGGATCGTCTAGGCAAATTTGATGCTAAGGCTGATGATGGATCCTTTCTAGGTTACTCACTGATCTCCAAAGCCTTCATGGTATTTAACACAAGGAGACAACAAGTTGAGGAAACCTTTCATGTCACCTTTGATGAGAGTTCAGAAAGCATCAGGTTCACCAACACCTCAGTGGAGGAAATAGGAATTGATAACTCATCAAGATATCCTCCTGATGAGTATAACACAGAAATCAATTCCTCATACCAAGCTGATGCTGACATCTCATATTATGTCTTGCCTCACAATCTGTCACAACCAAATATCAGTGAATTCATTGATAATCAATTAGTCCCTGCTGGGATAGGTAACACTGATCCAAATGATTAGGAACCTGTGATTCATGAAACCCAACCTGAATAAGACATCTCAACAGATGTTCTTAATGATTTTGTGGCTCATGTACCTGAACTCACTCCTGGGTCTCCAGTGACCTCTTCAAGCTCAGATCCTAGACCACAAAGTAAGTGGACAAAATCTCAGGACATTGAGCTTGTAAACATCATTGGTGAACCCACTGAGGGCATGCTTACTAGAAGCATGGCTGCTAAGTTAACTGCAGCTTCAGCTAATGAATGTCTATATGCTGATTACCTATCAGATATAGAACCCAAAAGTGTCACTAAGGCTCTAAAACACCCAAGCTGGGTTCAGGTCATGCAAGAAGAACTTCAACAGTTTGATAAAAACAAGGTCATGACCTTGATCAAATGTCCTCAGGATGTCATAGTCATTGGAATGAAGTGGGTTTTCATAAACAAAACTGATGAAAACGGCACTGTCATTAAAAACAAAGCCAGACTTGTAGCAAAAGGTTACAGTCAACAAGAAGGCATTGACTATGATGAGACATTTGCTCATGTTGCAAGAATGGAAGCCATCAGGATCTTCCTTGCCTATGCTACCTACATGAACTTCAAAGTTTATCAAATGGATGTAAAAAGTGCATTCCTAAATGGTGAACTCAAGGAAGATGTGTATGTTCAGCAACCTCCAGGCTTTGAGAGTAGTGAATTCCCTGACTATGTCTGCAAGCTTGATAAAGCCCTTTATGGACTAAAGCAAGCTCCCAGGGCATGGTATGAAACTCTCTCAGCCTTCCTGATTCAAAACAAGTTTGTCAGAGGAAATATAGACAAAACAGTGTTTATCTACAGGACAAAACAAGATGTGATACTAGTCCAAGTATATGTTGATGACATCATCTTTGGCTCAACAAACTACACACTTTGCAAACAGTTTGAAAAACTGATGACAAAGAAGTTTGAAATGAGCATGATGGGTGAACTCACATACTTCTTTGGACTACAAATCAGGCAAACTGATAAAGGAATATCCATCAGTCAAGAGAAATACACCATAAATCTCTTGAAGAAATATGAGATATCTGACTGTGCCTCAGTGAAGACACCAATGGTCTCTCCCAACAACCTTGGACCTGATCTCACTGGAAAGTCAGTCAATCAAACCCATTTCAGAGGGATTGTTGGCTCACTGATGTATCTAACTGCTTCCAGACCAGACATACAATTCTCAGTCTGTCTAATTGCAAGATATCAGTCCAATCCCAAAGAATCCCACCTCACTGCAGCCAAAAGAATACTCAGGTACCTGAGGGGAACCCCAAGCCTTGGACTCTATTATCCAAAGTGCTCAGGGTTTGATCTCAAAGGTTACTCTGATTCTGATTATGCTAGTTGCAACATAGACATAAAAAGTACCTCAGGGTCCTGTCAATTTCTTGGAGAAAAACTGGTTTGTTGGAGTGCTAAAAAGCAACAATCAGTGGCTATGTATTCAGCTGAAGCTGAGTATGTGGCGGCTGCAGGATGTTGTACCAATGTTTTATGGATGAAAAGTCAACTCAGTGACTATGACATCCATTACAAAATGGTACCCATCTTCTGTGACAACACCAGTGCAATTGCAATCTCCAACAACCCCGTCCTTCATCAAAGAACCAAACACATTGATATCAGATATCACTTTATCAGGGACCACATAATGAAAGGAGACATAGAACTCCATTTCATCCCTACTGAATATCAACTGGCTGATATCTTCACCAAACCCTTGGATGAACCTACCTTCAGGAGACTGAAAGCTGAATTGGGAATTCTTGACATTGAAAGTCAGGCATCTGAAAACCAATCTCAGTAAGTTCTCTAAAATGGTTCCTCCTCCCTGAACGAAACCCACAAAACAACCTCTCGCTTAATGAGTAAGACTCATTCAGGGACCCTGACTATAGATATTGAGCATTCAATGAGTAACTAAATGCTCCAAGTATCAGTTACTTAAATGTCCTAGGTTGGTAACCTTACCAATTTAATAAAGGAATATATGTCCCTCTGTCTTATTGTCATCCATGTCAAGGGTCCCTCAAATACTTACCTCACCCCACTTTGCATTAAATGCCTCTCCTCACATGAAATATCCTAAGGATATTTTATTACTGCAAATTGCACTTTTACTGTGCACTGCAACTGTTCCCATGAAAAACGAGATTTTACTGCGGGTAGTGGAGGGTGGCATTAAATGTGGAAATTCAAACGTTTTCAAAAACCGACTTCACAAATCCACAAATATGCACAAACTACCCCTCTAAACACACTATAAATACCCCTCACAAAATCATTATAACACACACAAAAGATTTCTGCTAACAAAACTCTGTCAAAATCTTTTTTCAAACCCATAAATCTTTGTGTTCTTCAAATCCTTTTCTAAAAAATCTTCTTTGAAATCCTTTACAAAAGTTTTTCATCACAACTTAAGAGATTCAAAAACCTTTGATAGTTCTTGTCAAGAAAGTTTTTTTTCAAAACCCTAAAAACCTTTTTAATGGAAATGGCAAGAACACAATCTCTTCAGTTTGCAACACAGTGGGTAGGGGATCTCAGTAACGTCGAATTTAAAACAAACAATGTCATAGGCAATTTTGAATACCCACAAAATGTCCTAGCCTATAAGGACATAATGAAATTTTTGTTCAACTGCCCACTGAAAACGGCCTTTGTTCAGTGTCCCTCTATACTGTACCAAAACCTCCTCAGGGAGTTTTGGGCAACAGCTAAGGCCTTTGACCCGACACCCTCTACTGATGAGAATAACCTTAGACTACTCAAGGAATATCTCATCAGATTTAGTCTTAACGGGGGGCAACAATTCACCCTGGATTATAAAACATTTTGCACCTCAACAAGGTTAGACTACAACACTGGATTTTATGTCGCCCATCCTGAACCCTCCACAGTGAAGGATGGGTTAAAACAAATTGTTTTAGATCCAACTTTTTTGGACAAGACCCCAGTCACCAAGAGTTCATTTCCCGTGGCTTGGAGGATCCTATTCGCTTTTGTGATTCAGGTCCTTGGCGGGAACCACTCATCCACTGAACAAGTTAACTCTATTCAGTTGATGATGGCATACTGCTTGATGAATGGGGTCACTGTCGACATCGGGGAGATCATTTACAGTGATCTCGTAACCAAGCTCCAGAGCAAAACTAGGACGAAATACGTTTCGTATCCTAGGTTTGTCTCTTGTGCTTTACAAGTGTTACTGGGTTGTAACTATCCTCAGGAGTACAAATATACTGCTTTACCTAGTACCCTGAGCCAATCTAATTTTCAAAAAGACCCATCCCTAGTCACTGATATTGTTTTGACGGCCCACATGGTTGCTGTAAACAACCAGAGGGAATCAGTGTCTCCTAACCCTGCTCCTAAAAAGAGAAAGGGGAAGTCTCAGACTGGGACCAAAACCAAACCCAAGTCTCAGGGCCCTAAGGCTTCAGGAGCACAACCCAAAAGGCAAAAGAAGCCCCAGACTGATCTGCCACCCAAAGGAGACCAAGCATCATCCACCCTGGTGACAACGAAGGACACTGATAAATCACAATCAGTGCCCTTGGTCCCAACTATTACTCCCCAAGATCCAGAGGGAAACAAACAACCCGCTGGTAGGGGAGCGCCTTCCACATCGCCCAGTGATGACATTAGCAAATCAAAGCCTTTGTCTGAGGGCACACTGAGTGATCCCAAAGACTCAGAGGGAGCCAAACAACCCGCTGATAGGGATATCACCTTCACTGACTCTGCTAAAGGCACTGGGAAAAACCCATCAGTGTCTCAGGGGTCTCAGGGGGACAAAGACTCAGAAGGAAAGGAACCACCCCCCGATACGGAACCCAAAACCAATCCTGACTCCAGAGAAGGCACTGGGAAACTCCCACCAGTGTCTGAGGGGTTAACGGGGGACAAAGACTCAGAGGGAAATATACCACCCACTGATATGAAACCCATCTCCAACCCCTTGTTAACTGTTGCTGATGTTACTGGGATACTTTTCTCTGATGATGAACCTGCTGAAAGTGAAGATGTTATTTTATCAGCAGGGGAAGAAGTGGACGCTGAGGTTCAATCTGAACAAGAACCCAAGCCTGATCCACATGAGCATACTGAATCACCATTTCAGCCTGACAATAATGACTCTGACTCCTCTTCCTCCACTGATGAATTTAAAAGATTTGATAATGTTCTTCCACTCACTGAGAGGCAGCTTGTTCAGTCGATCACCAAAGCTTCAAGGAAGCTATACTCTGGGGTCACTGAAACATTGTGGGAACAACACACTGAGGCTGGTGCCAGTTATGCAGATCTGAAAGCTGAGATACAAGCCTTTGATGAAAACGTTCATGAGCACAGGGATCTGATGTATGACACTCTTCACAGACTGGATGACAACTTGGCTAACTTTCTCAGGCACCTTCAGGGTGTAGGCACTAAGATAGATGAAATCAGGGAATTTGTCAAAGAAGACCTAGCGCTCAACTCTAAAGTGCTGAAGGCTACTGAGGCCTACTTGAAACAATCCTCCAGCCTCACTGAACTGATCGACATGCTTAAATCTGCAAATGTTCAGGGTCTTCAATCTTCAGTCCAGTCTATTCAAGCTACATTGGGCTCTGTGAATACTCAGGTGGCTACTTTGGCTCAAGCATCTTCTTCCTTGGCCTGGACTCTCGGGCCCAGAATGACTGCTTTGGAAGTATCTCAGGCAAATTTGGAAACAAAAGTCACTGGTATTCAAACTGATACTTCAGATATCAAGGCAATGATCACTGAAATTTATCAGGCTTTCAAGGGTCAAGCAACTCCGTTCCCCTCAGTACCCACACCAACTCTTGCCCTCACTGACGCTCCGGCAACAGTTGAGGAGGAGAATACTGCTGAAGAAACTCCTCTTCACACTGAGGGGGAGCCAACACCACCAGTATCTGAAGCTCAAACATCATCATCACCACCAGTCCCAGCTGTACCTATCTCATCAATGCCACCACCAACATCAACAACAACAACAATGACAGTGATCACACCAATAACAACAACAACACCGCCCCTGGTAGCATCTTCTTCTTCAGGCCAGGACAAAGGGAAAGGCATAATGACGACATCACCTGAGCCTGAGAAGATTCCCTTTAAGATCGGCAACACTGAGTACCTGCTCACACCACAACAGCTAAGTTCATACCTTGCTAAGGAGGAAAGGAAAAAGAAACTTGCTGAAGAGGAAAGAAAGAGCAGAGAAGCACTGGTATAAGTAGTTGCTGAGGAAGCTGAAAACATTGGAATAGATGCTAAGAAGCATGAAAAGGGACAGGCAGGACAGAAGTTCAAGGACGCTCAGGCAGCAAAAATGGCTGAAATGAAAAAGCAGTGGAAGAAAAGAACAAAAGAACTGCAACCATCAGGAAAGCAAGAATTGACCATTACAATTGGACAATGTCAAGCAGAAGACTGCCTGAGAAGATCACTGATGTCAAAATCATTCCCAGGTCTAAACCAATGGCAATGAACGTCTACAGGGGGGATGATAAAAGACATTTCGAGGTTCATGATCCCCTAAAATTCACTGACTTTGGGATCACTGAACTCGATGAACTCGGTCCAATAATTGAAAAGAAGCAAAATGCGGTGGTTAAGGAGCTGATGAAGATGCTCAGTAAAAGGTATGAAAGACTAAAGGATGCACCAGCACAACTGGGGATTCAGCATGCCTTAACTGCACCTCAAGGATCTCAACCACAATCATCCACTGGCAAAAGGAAAATAGTTGAGTTCCAGCCTGAGATTAAAGTTTCCTGGACTAGAATGCAACAAGGAGCTGCTTGAAGGTGTGAAATTCGTGAACTGTCTTGTAATTGAAAAGCCTGAAAGAGGGCTATTCCACATTGATGTCTATGGAAACCCAGCATTTCAAAGATGGAGTGACATTGATCAGGCAGGTGTGGCTGCAATGCTAAGCTACATACCAGTGGCCTCTCAAATTCAGACTCCTGCAAACATCAGGTTCTGTGCTGACCTAAACGCCAAGATAAGAGAGCACCCTGACAAAGAAACAGTCATCAGCAAGAAAGTCAAGCTTGAAGCACTGAGAATCCATCTGGACTGACATCATTTTCATTATCTTTTGTACTAGTGATAGGAACCTTGTAATTTGATCAATAAACGATGTATGTTTTGTTAAAATATTCAGTGTTCCTTATTGTATTCATTAGTACATTCAGTGTAAGAAGAAGCCATTTGCTCACTTATACTGATAAAACACTTAGGCTATTTGTATATCCAAATAGGGGGAGACTGTTGGGTTCAGTAAATACCCAAACCCCTTAATCTAGAATTTGAATAGAAAATAACCTAAGTGCTTAGACCGTTAAACACTAACAGGTCACTGAGTGCATAGTCTCTCAGTGAGCCATCTTCAGGACGCTCAGTAAGAGACAAAGAAGAAGTCTCTCCACTCAGTAAGGCGGAACTTAAAGGGTGAAGACTGAGTCAAGAAGAAGATGGTGGATTCAGTAAGTGATGACAATAACTTACTGAATCCCTCAAACTTCTCTCCAACTACAAACACTGAAGACAAACTAAAACTGAAGACTGAAGACTATGAAGACTGAAGAATAGGCAGGACAAAACGGTTATGCTTGAAGCGATAAAGATGGAGTACTTATCTTCAAGAAGTCAACCTTCCCTAAAAGGCTCAGCATCAATACTGACATGAAGAAAGTGACTTGGTCCCTTTACCTAATATACTCTTTGTAAACAGAGACAAAATACATCAGTATTTTGTCTTCTGCAAATTGTCAGTTTGTCACTTAGGAAAGAGTTAAAACTCATACTTGTATAAATAGCATAAGAGATGGAGTGAAAGGTTAAGCTTGTGAATTGTAAAAACACATACACGCAAGCCATCTTTCACTCCTCCAAATACAACTTAATCCCTGAGATAGCTCAGTGGGTACTTGTAGTTGTGCTCAGACTTAGCAGGAGCTTAGAGAGGAGTTTTAAACACTTTGTCATTTCAATCCCTAGTATTGTTCCGCAAGTACTAGGGTAACGTATTCTTCTGATTCATTTCTAATAAGAATATGACGTTGAAAATTACTCTTGTGTTTTATTTATCTCTTTTCAGTCATTGATTCACTATTAGCTTTGTTAACTATACTTAAACTGGTTTTATACTATAGTGACTAGGGAACAACATCTATTCTATTCTCCGGCAGCGGCACCAAAAACATGATACGCTTACAACGCGCGTTCGGGGTGAAAGGAACTTCCTTTTCGTCGAGCAAGTTTTTCAACACCCTAGGCAGTGAACCTAATCGTTGTAGTGTAGTATTAGGGTAAGCCTCGGGAATTGATATCGTTCTCTAGGGGAATAGGAATGCTAGTGAGAAATTACTACGCTAAGGTTGGGGTTGAGGAAGATTATTTTATATCTTTTTTTTTGTTTTTTAGAAAATGAAAAGGTACGAATCTCGGGGTATTGGATTTGGGGGGTTGGTATTTCTACCGATTACTCTACTTATCTAATTATCTAAACTAAGGTGAGTGTAGTCTATGTCTATTGTTGTGTGCTCTTATGATGATTAAAAATGTGTTTACTTAGATGCTATTACTCCCTAATTATCTCCTATTGATGGTTGAATTGTCACATCCTTATTCTTAACGCGTTGTGTCTTCTAAGGTCATAGGGTATGCGTTTATCCCTAACTCTTTAAGTCTACCTTAAGATTTTTGCCTACGAAATCTCTAGGATTCATAAACTAACTCTAAGGTTTTCTTTGGATGTTTAGACTACAATAACTCTAGGTGATTATAAACTAATGTTCACAAAGATTACTTAAGCATTAAAAACACAACGAATGACCTATCGCAATACTAGGTCAATCACAATTAAGATAAGAGACAACCAATCAATATTCAATACCTAGGTTTCATAGATCTAAGCAAACACATAAGTAAATTAGCCGGACAATGAAAACATGCAAGCATACACACAAACAATTGAAGACATAATTGAATCAATGAAGTAAATCACTTATCTTGTTGTAAAATAGGGTATGGAACCCTAAGATACTGCCCAAGACAGCCTATGTTCGGTTTAGGTTTTACTCCACAAAACTACCTCTCTAAAATACTGAAAACTCGAATTCTATATATAGACTTACAATATGCGACGGCGTCACTCTTTAATTATGACGCCGTCGGGTCGCCGCCATTAGGTTTTTGTCTTGGCCACGTTAACTCATTGACGGCGTCACCTTATGCTTGTGACGCCGTCGGCTTCAACCTCTGACGCCGTCGGGATCCAAATCTAGGCCGTCTGAGTTGTGACGCCCTACTCTTTTAAACCTGATGTCATCACTTGTAAAATAGCAATTTGCTCTCTGAGTCATCTCAAGGTGTGTCGCGACGGCGTCGCAATTAAGCCGTGACGCCGTCCCCTTCAGTTCCAGCAGCTTGAGTGTCTCGATTCTTGACTTTGGCCATTTTCTTCATATATTCGCGCCTTTTCGTTCGAATAAGTGTCATTCCAGCAATTTGCCTTCAAGAGACATAAAAAGTGAAAAAGGAACGAAATTAAGTAGTAACGGACACAAAAGTGATCAATTAAGGGCTTAAATGACCCCTCAAAAGTGTACCTTTTAAATCCTTATCAGGTCTCGATACCGTGGTTCCGAAAATTTAACAATCATCTCAAAAGAAATAATTACTAATTTGCTTTTAATATGTGAAAACTTTAAAATGAACCAAATAACTTTAGATAACACAACTAAAAACCTCACGAATGATTTTAGAAATTCACTCAACACTCATATATTGGTGGGTATATGTAAATCACTCAATGCCTAGTCATGATCAATGCTTTTTACCATACGCTTGTACAAGTATCAAGACAAATAAAATAAATTCATCAAAGAGGGATTTTATTCGAGTTATAATGTTAAGGCTTTGGGTTATTAAATGGTATGCATAAAGCATTTGATGGTTTATAAAATTGGTTTTAAAAGAAAAATAAAGTCAAGTCTAAACCTCCATGTTGCTAGCCATCATTCAAACCACAATCCCAAAAATGATTATATTTTCCTCTTCTTCACATATCGATCTCCAAACATATACTCAATTTAGCTCATTGGCTTATCAATATACTCCATATAGCACTTTGGCCATAACCATATTTTTTTTTCTTTTTTTTTTCCTTTTTTTTTGTAACACCCCCACACTTAGTATAAGCATACACCACAAAAATACAAATGAGAAAGACGTCTCCTTCATCTTTGTTGGAGAATGGTACACACAAATGACAAAGTGTAGCTTCTTCATAATCATCAAAAACAATCCAACACTCCAAACAACTAGCAACAAACCAATAGACATGACATGGGTTGGCTAAGGTTTAAGGTGTAAAATATTTTTGTATTTTTCTGGATTAAACAAAAATGAAAAGATTGGCTCGAAGGGTGTAACTAAGGGTATCTAGTACTAAAAATGAGCACTAACAAATGGGTCCATATAAGGTGGTTAACTAACCGATGTGGTTAGCAAAAAACATTAGATGTAAAATGGAAAGCCTTTTGGGTTAAATCCTACGATGCCTCTTATCATTTGAACATATTTTGATCACTCGAGAGTGATTTTAACCGTAATGCATAACAAGTACAAGTTCTAGAATCGACATAATCACCGGCACACTCATAGCAAATATAAAACAAAAGATATGTTTTATACAAAAAAAAATAATAAAAAAATCCTCATACTTTAGTTGAAAAAGGCTACAATGTGCGCTAGAAAATGCTATCGAATCCAAAATGAATTACTTTCATAATTTGGTTCAAATCAAAAATTTTCAAAAACCTCATTTTACCATTAAAGTACCCAAGTTGTTTTTTAATATATCTTAACAACGTGTGAAAACAACTAGACAATCAAGGGCGATTTTCTACTAATTACCTGAATCCAAAAACTTTACCTAAAAATAAAAAATAAGACTAAAAATTAAAAAAAATCGTATCATTTTTTCCTATTTTCTTCCCTCCCCATACTTAAGTTTTGCATTGTCCTCAATGTAATAAAATGAACTTCAAAGTAAAGAAAATAGGAAAAAGAAATAGTCAAAAAGATACCACGGGATAGAATATGCAATATGCATATTGGGTCATAAGCACGCATGTGATTTATCCAACTCCAAATATTGACCAACAATAAGCTTCTGTCATATTCATCCTGCAAACAAAACTGCAAAATATACACAATACACAAAACAAACAAACAAACAAACAAATAATCCAAACGCTACTTAAAAATAAAAATAAACAAAGTATGATAATCATCCTAAAGAAATAGTTAAGAGATAGAGATAGAGATAATATTGTTCGACACAGAATAAGCATTGTTTTTGAAATCACAATCCAAAGAATGATCCAATATCATTCGTCATCCTCACTCATCTCATCACCTTCATCATCATCGCTTTCGGTCTCATAGTTCTCCTCTTCATCAAATACCGTGTAAACCTTCCTTTTCTTCTTCTTCTCCTTTGCAACTCCTGATGAAGATCCTCCAACATCATAGCTAGATCCTCCAACCTCGGGTAATCTACCATATGCAGGCACTGGGTCGGGAAATGGTGCATAGCCAGGATATGGGTACGGATATGGTCCAGGATACAAGGTATAGGGGAAAGGATATGGTGGAACATTGGGTGGGTTGTAGGGAGGCCACTCATAATGGCTTCTTGAGCCATGTGTTGAAAGAACGGAATCGAATAATCATTAATGTAATTGTTCCTCAACATCATCGAATCTCTCCAAATATCCCTACACTCAATTTCATTCAAATGTCGGTTCCAATCTCCCCAACCTGAGTCTAAACTACTAGTCGTACCCGTTTGCACGTTACCTATTGGTACATTGCCCATTGGAACATTTTCCTGCTGATGTGGTGGTTGTTGTGGTTGTGGTTCACTCCATGCTCCCAATGTCTTTGTCTTTCTATTCAAAGCTGTTCCAAAACTCATTGCATTCCATATCTTACTAACCTGTGGCTCTCCACACTTAGCCAACTCATTGCTATTGTAATACCCAAGATTCTTTGCTAACCTCGTCACATAATGGCCTCCACATATGTTGCTATTACCTTTGATACCTGATAAGCGTACAACGCGTGTTCGGGGTCAAAGGAACTTCCTTTTCGTCGAGCAAGTTTTTCAACACCCTAGGCAGTGAACCTAATCGTTGTAGTGTAGTATTAGGGTAAGCCTCGGGAATTGATATCGTTCTTTAGGGGAATAGTGTCGTTAGGCTGAAGTGTATGTCCATTTAAGTCTAAAGGTGAGGGATGATTATTTTTGTATTTTTATATTTTATGAATTAAAATATCTCGGTTTTGAAGGGGTGGGTGGAGTTAGTTGCTAGTCAACTATCTCAAAAGATACTAACTAAATTATCGGTCTACCAGGAACGTGAAGCGTATCTACTTATGATGCATTACTCCTTGCTAGCTATCCAATTCTACCTACTGAATTGTCACGTCCTTATTCTTAACGCGTTGTGTCTTCTAAGGTCATAGGGTATGCGTTTTTCCTAACTCTTTGAGACTACCTTAAGGTTATTGCCTACGAAATCTCTAGGATTCATAAACTAACTCTAAGGTTATCTTTGGATGTTTAGCCTACAATAACTCTAGGTGATTATAAACTAATGTTCACAAAGATTACTCAAGCATTAAAAACACAACGAATGACCTATCGCAATACTAGGTCAATCACAATTAAGATAACAGACAGTAGGATGCAAGAATTATAAACTAAACCAATTAGACTCATTGAAATTGTCACACCCCTAATGATGAAGATAGACACAAGCATCACTAAGAAATCAATAAGATCTAATTAATTATATACAAGTTTCATACAATCATAAGCAAACACTAGGTGAATTAGCCGAGCATAATTAATGAAGAGCAAGCAACAATTATGATAATTGAAGACATACCATAGGATTGGATTAACAAACAAACCATTAAACGATGTTTATAGAGTGTTTGAAACCCTTTAAGTTGCTGGAAAAACACCTACCTAAACTCTAGAATCGGACTTAGGGTTTGGGGCTTACAAAAAGTGATGTTATAATGTTATGTTTATAGGCAGATTTTCTGTCGGCAAAGGGTGACGGCGTCACATCTATAGAGTGACGGCGTCATGATGAATTTTTCACCAAACTGTAGATTTTCTCGTCCCGGTCTCGTGGGCTTTTGAATCTCCTAAATCCGAGTTCGTATGCAAAAGTTATGGCCAAAACAGTATCAGCTACTTCGCGCGCATGTTGCAGCTTGTGACGGCGTCACCTTACGGTTGTGACGCCGTCGGCTTCATCTTCTGACGCCGTCGGGATCCAAATCTAGGCCGTCTGAGTTGTGACGCCCTACTCTATAAAACCTGATGCCGTCAAGTGCAAAATAGCAATTTGCTCTCTGAGTCGTCTCAAGGTGTGTTGCGACGGCGTCGCTATTAGGATGTGACGCCGTCAGCTTCAGTTCCAGCAGCTTGAGTGTCTTGATTCTTGACTTTGGCCATTTTCTTCATATATTCGCACCTTTTCGTCCGAATAAGTGTCATTCCAGCAATTTGCCTTCAAGAGACCAAAAAAGTGAAAAGGAACGAAATTAAGTAGTAACGGATACAAAAGTGATCGATTAAGGGCTTAAATGACCCCTCAAAAGTGTACCTTTTAAATCCTTATCAAATATCCCTACACTTGGTATTTGCTTGTCCTCAAGCAAATGTGCTTTTAGCCAATTAATTTATAAGTTAGGGGTCATGAAGCATTAGTTTAGAACAATTCACAACAAGTATAAGCCCCGCAAAAGTCATAACAAGCACGGAAATTACATACTAGCACCTCACAAGTGGTGTTTAGATACTCTCATCTCTCGGGTGTATATGGAATATATCAAGTTAGAAATGGAAGATAAACACTCATTAACCGGTCCTAGTACATAGATTACCATAGGCTTGAGACTAGATCAAACCTCCATCGCTTTTGGCGTAAGCACCTAGGAAAAACTATCCAAGAGGTCTTTTAAAGGTTTGTAACGTTAGGCTTACGGTAGGGAAACAAAGGGTTTGGTGGGATAGGCGATTTAGTGGTGGCAAGTCAAAAATCTTTATGTTATAAGCATGAGAAGAATGGCGTTGCTAAGCCAAGACTCGACACTCTAAACTCTAGATAACTTGAAATAAACAAACATAAATTTTAAGATAGATGTAGGATGGTAGCCCGTATGTTTTTTCATTTTTTCATTTTTCATTTTTTTTAATCACTCTTTTTTATCGATTTTTTTTTCATACACTTTTACTCTACCATCCACTACGATAACATAAAAATAATAGGGATTTATAGGCACATCCCTACACTTGAGTTTTTGTTACTCTAACACTAATTTGACCCGAATTGAAAAGATCAAAACACTTGGAGTACATTATTACGCAAATAGAGGGAATTTGAATTTAACGTTCCTTCCCGTTATTTCATAAAATTTAACTTTTCCCATGAGTCCCAATCGTCCCAAAACTGTGTACAAAGGATATGACTCGACTTAGCAACTTATGCAAGCAACTAGATAATTGAACTAAGGGTTTAGTATGATAACAATAATTCACTAAAAGTGAGTGCATGCAAGGTAGGCTAAGGCGATTTGGGTGTACATTTGGGGGTGGATTGTAAACAATGCTCTTCATTGATATTCCGGAAAACCGAAACATCACGAGAACTGCGAAAAGGATAGGCTCTGAGGGGTTAACTAGGGGTATCGTGTACTAAAGATGAGTACAAATCAAGGGTGTGGGGGAAATTACTCAACCGATGTGGAAGAAGTAATTATATTACGGGAATCAAACAAGGGTTATCCTAATGCCTCTTACCATTTAGTTATTCCTAACTACACAAGTGTGGTCTCACTAGCGATCTCGGAATGCATCACAAAATAAGTTCTAGAATCTATTATACTACCGGTACACTCTCGAAGCATTAAAGAGGAATGCTTTAATTCCTACAAATCTAAGGGCGATCCTCACATTTTGGGTGGAATTTAAGTGGTAAAGGGTTTTGTGCTAGTCATATAACTTCCTATCCATGAGACGCTTATTAAGACTAGTGGCCTACTCCTATATGTCATGAAATTTTTTTAATTTGGTGCCAAAATTACCCTAACCGATATTTCTCATGGTTTATTACACAAATGAAATTGGACAAGGCAAATAGTCAAGGATAAGCATAGTTTCAAAGTTCCCGTTTTATTTTCCCTCCCTACACTTAAACTGAACATTGTCCCCAATGTTCCCCGAAAGTATCTAAGTTATGATAATGGAAGGTAATTAAAAACAAAAGAAACTAGTACTCCCCTGATTAGCTCGGTAGGATCCGTGTAAAGTAGTGGTTAAATCTTTCTTCAAGAAGAATGTATGCGTGAAAAACTCCTTCCAATCTTATGTATCTTCTTCTTGATAAACAAAACCTGCACACTTGAAGAAAACAAACAAAACCTTCGCGTAAAATCAGCGGTAACAATATATATATGACTCTACTAAACTAGGATATATTGCTTGTGGAATGGATGTTTATAGATTTTCTGGAAAATTAAGACCTGAAAAATTCCAAAAATTTATAAGTAGCTCAGAAAACGAGAAAAGTAGTAAGCTGTTTCTACTCCTCCTGACGCCATCAGGTTGCGACCCTGACGCCGTCAGGTTATCATGACAGAAACTGGTCTACGATTTTCTAGAAAAAATTCTGGAAAATTTATATCTTTAGAATCTGGAAAAATTTCCTGCAAAACATCCATTATGACTCGATACAAGCATTTGACTCGAAAAAACACACATGTATATCTTTCTAATAATCGTAATTCTCATGTTCACGTTCTTTTTGAAAACATGTGTAATCCTCCCTACACTTATCCCTTTTGTAAAATACCTTTATATGTAATTAAGATGAGGTTAAAGATAAAATAAAGCATTTTTATAAATTTAAACATGAGAATAAACAATCAATAAAAGATATACAACACACAAACAAGCAAACAATTGAGCATGGGTTGCCTCCCACAAAGCGCTTTTCTTTATTCACGAGTCTTGTTGCTAGACTCGAAGTCGTGCCCCTACGTTACTTCATTGTCGTCACCTCCTACCTAATGACGGTCTCTATTGGGGTTTTCCATGTTATAGTAATGCCCTATTATGCATCTTTCTAAGAAGTCGTCTTCTCCCCAATCCGTTCTATATTTCGGTCCTAGTTTCAAGCAATCCTTATAGAACCCAAAAATCTTATTCATCACATAATCAACTCCCTTCTCCTTATCTTCCTCATTCCTATATGTGGAAACGTAGAGGGGGGGGGGGTGAATACGTTACCGTTTAAAAACTTTAGATCTTTAGTATCAAATCGCTTATGAAGCTTGTTATAATATGAAAGTACCAATTATTGTTTGTGACTAATATAAAGCATGGTAAACCAAGTTGTCACACAATCATGAACATCAAACCACATCACAAACAATAGTATAGTGCAAGTATAAAAGTAAAGAGATAAAGAAAGGAAAGTGCAAACCGAACACGAGGATTTATAGTGGTTCGGTCACGGATCTCCTTTCCGCCTTACTCCACTCCCCGAGTACCCAACTCGAGAGTTACTTCACTAAATCAACAAGCTCCCTTGTCGGCGGAGAAAACCTTACAATCGTCGCTTACACTTTTTCCGGTACAAAGCTAAATACCGGGTTCTAGTTCGAGGTAGAACCAACCTAACGTCGCCTATACAATATTTCCGACACTAAGCTAGATGTCGAGTTCTTTTACAAAGGTACAACCACTCCCAATATGTTTTATGGCCCAACATAATAAACCTTGTGTTTTATGGCACAAACACATAAACCATCTAATCTAGTTTGGTGAAAGTGTTGTTATGATGCAATGATGTTTACACTAATGATCCATGACACAAATGTCTAATGGATATGAATAACTACTTCTAAATGAGCTTCCATTGATAGGAAGCCTTCATGATGAAGATCACAAGTTCCCTAAACTTGTTGTGATAGATCTTCAACTTGTGGTGAGTGGGGATGGCTAGATCTCCACGCTTTCCTTGGTTGATCAAAGAGTATGCTTACAACAAAGATGAATGTTAGAAGCATTATGATCATGATCATTAGGGTGTTTAATGTATGTTACTACATTGTTAATGATTGATCTAAATGTATACAAGAAGGTGGAGAAGATGTGATTTGAAGTGGTGAAGAAATGGGAAAACAATGGGCTTCTATTTATAGCCAAGAGTGGTCAGGAGCGTCCACGGACCAAGGAGCCCTTTAAAGGGTTCCGTCCTTTATGCAATTTGGTGCCGTGGGTGCCTGACAGAAAATCTAAAAAATCTTTCTTCAAATCTTTCCAAGATATTACCAAATCTTACTAAGATCACATTTGATATATTGTTGGGATATAAAAGTGCTGAAGATATCAAAGTACTGAAGATATGAAAGTACTGTAAGCTGCAAAGTACTGGAAGAAGTCAAAGAGTCAAAGTACTGCTAAAGACAAAGTCAAAGTACTGCAAGATGAAGTCAAAGTACTGCTAGAACAAAAGAACTGTTATATTCGTTTATGGAAAGTATTGTATTCCATGTTTAGATTACTTGTCGTACAAGGTTATCAATTGTAAACCGACTAGGATATCCTTGAGCCTATAAAAGGACTCTTAGATTGGCATTAGAGGCATGATTTCAGAAAAAGAGTTTTAGAGTTTACGAATTAGTGTTTTAGAGAAACGTTCAATTATCTTAGAGTTGTATTAGAGTATCTGCATAATAAGCAGATTTATAGTTTATAATAAAGTTATTCTTCTTAGCTTTGTTAAGTAAATTCCGCGTACTTGATAAAGATTGCTCAGTGTTTCTTTGTTAATAACTTAGGATTTATCCGAGGTTATTAAACCTTAACAAGCTAGTTAAGTTAGTTTGATTAAAGTATATCGATCCAACAAGTGGTATCAGAGCTTGTGTGGAAACTCTGACTAGGAAGAAACCCTACAATATTCAAGATGTCGACTGAAGCTGTTCCACCACCCTCAATCACCTCACTTAGAATTCCAATAATCAAGAAGGGAGAATATGATCTCTGGTGCATGAAGATGAGGCAGTATATTGCCATTACAGACCATGCTCTGTGGAATGTAATTGTGAATGGGAATGAAGTAGTACAAGATCCCATTAATGTTCCTGGACAACCTTTAGCACCAAAGGCAGTCTTACCACAAGCAACCATAAGGAATCAAGAGAAGGCTCTAAACATTCTCTTGTCTGCCATTCCAGATGGTCATCTTCTTAAGTTTCATGATGCTAAAGATGCTAAGCAGCTCTGGGCTGCTCTTAAGACCAGATTTGGAGGGAATGAAGCCTCTAAGAAGATGCACAGAAACTTGCTGAAACAACAGTTTGAAACTTTCACAGTAGGAGAAAGAGAGAGTCTTGATGCTGCATATGATAGGTTTCAGAATCTCCTCAACATGTTGGAGTTATACAAAGCAGAAGTATCAGTTGAGGATGCTAATTTGAAGTTTCTAAGGAGTTTGCCATCTACATGGCATGTGATTGCTACTATGATCAGAGGACAACAAGGATTGGATGTTATGGACTTTGATGATCTCTATCATCAATTGAAGGTGTATGAACATGAGATGAGTGGTCAACCAAATTCCAAATCTCATAGTATTGCTTTTCTATCATCTGAAAAGAAGAGCAGTACTTCCAAAAGTACTGCTACTCCTCAAAGTACTGTTTCTCAAAGTACTGCTGTTTACAATCCCCCATCATATGCTCAGCAGGCCCCACCATCTACCTCTTTACACTCAGATGAAGTTGTGTGCTCTTTCTTTGCACAACAAGCAAGCTTACCTGTCACTTATGAAGAGGATCTAGCACAGATTGAAGAAGATGCACTTGAAGAAATTGATATCAGGTGGCAAGTTGCTATGATCACTGCAAGGATCAAAAAGTACATGAAGAAGACAGGCAAAAGTATTGATTTCAAACCAAAACAAGGAATAACTTTTGACAAATCTAAAATTGAATGCTTCAATTGTCAAAAGACTGGTCACTTTGCAAGGGAGTGCAGGTTTGCTAAGTATCAAGCAAACAGAACGTCTGAAAAGCCTAAACTTGAGCTCAAGGAAATTCCAATAACTGAAACAAAGGCTTTGGTTGCTCAAGAGAAGTTATCAGAAGTTGACTGGAGTGAAGAGTTTGATGATGAACCAGTGACTTACTGTATGGTAGCAGTGGAAGATACAGTTGAAGACACAGTGGAAGCATTGGACTGGAGCACTGCTTTTATTGAAGAATCTGAACATGCTGCTTTGGAATCTGATGATGGCTTTGGAGGATTTGATTGGAGCAAAGAAAGTGAAGATGATCCTGTTCTTCTTGCTATGGTGGCTACTTCACCAACTCAGTCTCCTATCTCTGAGGTATGCTCAAATTGTTATGAGTTTTATCTAAAACTGCTTAACAATTATATGATAGAAAGAGATAATTGTATTAGGGCTAGGTCTGAGGTAGCAGGTTATCAAATCACTTTAGAGTCTATAGAAGCTAAAATCATAACACATGAAAATAATGAAATGGCTTGGGCTGAAAAGTATGAACAACAGGATTACCAGTTAAAACTTAGTGAATGGAAACTAAACTGTAAAATTGCTGAAATTGAGACATTAACTAAGGAAAGAGATGATTTGTTAGCTAAGCTTGCTGCTTGGGGAGAGTCTGGCTTGTCCCATGTTGCTTTTGTTGAAAAACAGAAAAGGGCTTACATTAAAACAGGCTTAGGATTTGGAATGGACTTTAGTAACATAGATGAAAACCAACCTAGTGATCAGGATGATGGTGTTTTTGAAGACATAACCACTAGTGACGATGAGCTCATTAACTATTTAGATTCATCTAGTAATGAGGGCTCAGTAAGTGAACCACCTCCTGAATATAAGAAAGACAATGGTTATCATGCTGTTCCTCATCCCATTAGTCATCACCCCTCTAGGCCTGATGTTTCTAGTTATGGAGTAGATAGTCTAGAGTTTAGGAAGAAGCTTGTTGCTCAATCTAGGTCTGAGAAACCCAAAGAAACTGTTGAAAACAATGTTCAAAATCCAGCAGTACCTTTAAACCAAAGTACTGCTCAACAAGCAGTACCTTCTGCAAAACCTTTTCAAAACAGTACTGCTAAACCTTTTTGGGATAATTTTGGTCAAAACAGATTTTATCAGTCATCACGAAGGCAAAATAATTTTGGGCATAGACATAGAAGAAATCACTTTGGTCATATGGGTCAAAAACTGTGTTTTGTGTGTTATAGTCCTACTCACTTAATCAAAGATTGTGACAAACACTCAGAATATCTAAGCAAATTTTCAAGGAATAAGTCTACCAACCAGAGACCTAGAGAGCACAAACCAATTTGGACTAATTCAAATAGGGTTAATCACAGAAACTTCACACCAGATCATAGATACCCACATCAGAGAAGACCTTCAGTATCTCACAGTACTTTTCAAAGTACTGCTCAGAAACAAGGTACTGATAACACTACTTGGGATAGAAATTCTAGGAGATCTCACTATCAACCTAGAAGGTATCACAATTCATATAGGGGATCTAGATCACAGGAACCACCTATTAAAACTGAATGGATTAAAAGGGAAAGTACTGCTGAGAGACATACAGTACGTTCAACAAAAAGTGAATCAGATGTTTTTGTGACACAAGAAAATACTAAAAATCTGGTGAAAGAGATTTATGTTGAAAAACCAGAGAGTTTTGAAAATCCACATGCTAAAAATCATAAGATAATTTTGGATCATCATTTGAAAGATAGTGGGAATTACATACTCAAAGAATTTGAGTTTGTAACTCCTCAAGGGGAACACAAGTCAGTAATGGCTTGGGTTCCTAAAAATTTCTAACTCTTTTCTTTGTGTGCAGGGCAACCCAGAAGAGGAGCTTAAAGATCATCTTATTGTGGATAGTGGTTGCTCTGGAAGTATGACAGGCGATAAAGAGATCCTGTCTGATTTTAGAAATATTAGTGGAGGAAAAGTTGCATTTGGGAATGATCCCAATGGAGGAAGGATTACTGGGAAAGGAACAATTAAAGCTGGAAGAATCGATTTTGAGAATGTCAGATATGTGAAGGAGCTAAAGTTCAACTTGTTGTCAGTCTCTCAAATTTGTGATAAAAAGCATCCTGTGTTATTCACTGACACAGAATGTCTCATCCTTTCTTCTGACTTCAAACCTGTTGATGATGACTTGGTAGTACTTAGAGTACCAAGGACAAATGATGTGTATAGTTTAGACATGAAGAGTCTAAATTCCTATGGAAGAGCCACATGTTTGGTGGCTAAAGCAACATCTGAAGAGGCACATTGGTATATGTGAAAACATATACCTTTTTCTTTATCAAAACCGGACAAAAAAGACCAAAAACTAACCCCTAAAGCCATAAATATTTGTGTTTTTGTGTTTATGTATGTGCAGGTAACGGATATTGCAAAATAGACAAAAAAGAAGACAAATGGACAAAAACGAGCACGAGAATGGAAGGAGCACGAAGTTACGGGACTAATGATAATTTTATTTGGAGCATCGAAGCAAGAGAAGAAAAATTTAAAGACCAAACGAAGAATTAATTAATTAAGAAGAAAAAGAAAAATAGAAGAAAGAAAAGAAAGAAAATGGATCAGCAAGAAAAGGAGCTTAAAGGAAAATTAAATGAAAAAAGTTAACACAAAAAGGCTCTTTGTCTAGTGGTTGGGTGCATGTTTGTCAAGCAAGAGGTCTTGGGTTCAAATCCCACTAATGTCATATTTGTGATATATTTTTGCTGCTGCTATCCATTGAATCCCACGCTGCCTTTAGTATCATCGCAGCCCAAGTCCAAATGAGACCCAAAGAGGCCCAACAGTCCTTTGAAGCCCATGTGCATTCCCATCCCACGAGAGCCCTGAAGTCCAAGCCAAATGCAAATGCAAATGAAATCTGCTTCTACTTTGTAAAGACAACTTGGGGACCAAGTTTTGTAAGAGCAATTTTTTGTACCAAGTTCTAATAGTTTAGGGGCCATTATGAAAAATTATTAGGGACCAAAGTGTAACTTGTGGGTCTATATAAACCCACCTCCTCACCTCATTTTAATCATCTCTTTTATTCATTTTCTTACCAAAACTCTTGTAATTTTTATGCTTATTTAGTTTTATAAAAGTTTTATTTAATTCTTGCAAAAAAAAAAAAAAAAAAAAAAAAAAAAAAAATTTTTTTTTTTTTTTTTTTTTTTTTTTTTTTTTTACTCATGAACTTTTACTTGATATGAGCTATGAACTACGGAGCTTCACGGGGTAATTCCAAGACTATAGGCTTCATGAAATGAGGATCCCGGCTGGCTAGGCTAAGACCTCACTCAATCCTGGCTAAAGATCCAAGGGTCCGATCTCGACACCGCAGCTCATAACTTTACTTATTACTTTTCACTATTCACTGATTACTCATTTATTTATTACGGATCCTTGATGTGTACCCAATTTTTAAAACAAAGATTCTTTTAAGAAGATAAAGAACTAACTATCGCCAAAAACTCGACATCTCTAATTATTTAGACAGATATGGGGTGAAACAATTTTGTGGGAACAAAAAGCCATAAGTACCTTCGATGGGCTCTAAAGAGAACCAACTACTCCACGCTTAGCATCTAAACTCATAAGTAACTCTATCATTTCTCGATCTCTGCAAATTTAAAATCCCAAATAATGAGATCCGCAGATGCTTAGCCGATAATTTTTAGATTATCTATGGTTAAGGGAACAAGCTAGGGCTCAACACGCCTGGTCAAGTCAGAATTCTATTCCTACTCTCACCAGCGGAAAGTCAACAAGGTGTCAAAACATATATTAACTTAGCAAATGCTTCGTCTAATGAAATCAAGTCATGCATATTTAAAGTCACTCAGGGAAACTTGCAAAATCTTGGCCTTGTGAGCTAGAATTCGCATTTTATAGCTTCTTGTCTAAGAGACTAGCCAACTTTTCAATCAAAAAGACTTAACAAAAGCTTACAAAAATTTTTAAAATTTTCACATTTTTGCACAATTTTTCATTTTCTAAGGAAAAACGGGGTTGCGAGAGTAGTATACGGCAAAGAACTAGGCAAAAATCTAATCGAAAGATTACCCACCCCAGACTAAAACGAAACATTGTCCTCAATGTTTAAAGGTACGGGTTCTTAACGCAAATCTAAAGCCATTGGTTAGTTATGCTAATAGATAAACGATAATCGATAAAGATTTTGGATATCGGATTTCCATAAGAGCGTCGAAACATGAAACTCGAGTGGAGAAAAGACGAAACTTCGAGCACGAGAGTCTTCATATTCGATGAAAATCCTGGACATGAACAACAACAACACGAAACACGAGAAATGGAAAAGGTGAACCTCCTCACGTCACTTATTAGAAAACATAAATAAGATAAAAGGATAAGCATGGGGTGCCTCCCACGAAGCGCTACTGTTTTTGATTACCGAGTCACTAGCTTGACTCGATCCCCGAATTCATTTGTCCATGGGGAAGAAAGTTTGGAGATCCGGGACAACCATAGATGGGATGTCCCCTCCAAAATAATGTTTCACACGATGACCATTCACCTTGAAATTTGGGCCATCGGGCTGAGAAAGCTCCACCGTTCCATACGGGAAAACTTGAGCGATGGTGAATGGTCCTGACCAACGGGATTTGAGTTTGCCCGAGAATATCTTCAATCGAGAGTTGAAGAGGAGAACTTGATCACCAACGTTGAAAACGCGGTTTTTGATTTTAGCATCATGAATCCTCTTAGTCTTCTCTTTGAAAATCAAAGAATTCTCGTAGGCCTGATCCCTAAGCTCATTTAATTCATTCAATTGAACTTTTCGGTGATCACCCGCGGTCTTAAGATCAAAATTAGCATGTTTCAAGGCCCAGAATGCCTTATGCTCGAGCTCGATGGGCAAGTGACAAGCTTTTCCATACACCAACTTAAATGGGGTGCACCCGATGGGTGTCTTGTAAGCGGTGCGGAAAGCCCATAATGCATCATCTAACTTATCTGCCCATGAAGCTCGATTTTCTCCTACGGTTCTTTCTAAAATCCTTTTCAAGCCACGATTCGAGACCTCAACTTGTCCGCTCGTTTGCGGGTGATACGCGGTAGAAAGACGATGGGTAACTCCATATTTAGCCATAACTTTAGCAAATTGTTCATTACAGAAATGGGTACCGCGATCACTGATGATAGCCCGAGGTGCTCCGAATCGGGAAAACAAATTCTTCAAGAACTTAACAACCACTCGGGCGTCGTTGGTGGGGAGCGCTTTCGCTTCAACCCATTTAGACAAGTAGTCGACGGCCACGAGGATATACTTATTACCCCTAGATGATGGAAATGGTCCCATAAAATCGATGCCCCAAACGTCAAAAATCTCACAAACTTGAATAGCATTTTGTGGCATTTCATCCTTTTGCGAAATTTTCCCTTGACGTTGGCAAGAATCACAAGATTTAACTAAATCATGAGCATCTCGATATATGGTAGGCCAATAAAATCCGGAATCAAAAACCTTCTTAGCGGTGTAGCTTGCACCATGATGGCCACCAGTGGGTCCGTTATGGCAAGCATTGAGAATATCAAGAGCCTCTTGGCCATGAACACACCGTCGGATTACTTGATCCGCACAAATCTTAAACAAGTAGGGATCGTCCCAAAAATAATGCTTAACATCTTTGAAAAACTTTTTCTTTTGTTGGGACGACATCCCTTTCACGATGAAATTGCCCGCATGGTAATTTGCAAAGTCGGCAAACCATGGGGTATTCGGGTATTTCTTAGCAATCATCCCAAGTGTCTCAAGAGGAAATGTTTCTGTGATCTCCTTTTTCTCGAGCACACTTTGATGGGGATTCTCAAGTCTAGAAAGGTGATCGGCAGCAAGGTTCTCCGCTCCTTTTTTGTCAAGAATAGTAACATCAAACTCTTGAAGGAGGAGAACCCACCGAAGTAATCGTGGCTTAGCATCTTGCTTTGCCAAAAGATACTTAAGGGCAGAATGGTCGGTATACACTATGGTCTTCGACAAGACAAGGTAGGGTCGAAATTTCTCAAAAGCATAAACAACGGCCAATAATTCCTTTTCAGTAGTCGTGTAATTGTGTTGGGCCTCAGACAATGTCTTACTCGCATAGTGTATGGGTTGAAAATGTTTCGACTTACGTTGCCCCAAGACTGCCCCAATTGCATAATCACTTGCATCACACATGAGCTCAAAGGGCAAATCCCAGTCGGGGGCAACTAAGATCGGAGCCTCAGTTAATTTCTTTTTGAGAAAATTAAAGGCTTCAACGCATTCATTGGTGAAGATAAACGGAGCATCCTTTTCAAGGAGATGGGTCAGAGGGCGGGCTATCTTAGAGAAATCTTGGATGAAACGGCGATAGAAACCGGCATGACCCAAAAAACTCCGAATACCTTTGACGGTAGTGGGATGAGGGAGTTTAGCTATAACGTCGACTTTAGCTCGGTCGACCTCAATCCCAGATTTTGAAATTTTATGGCCGAGGACAATGCCCTCTCGAACCATGAAATGGCACTTCTCCCAATTCAAGACCAAGTTGGTGTCTTCACACCGTTTGAGCATGTGGTCTAGATGAGAGAGGCAAGAAGTGAAAGAATCTCCATAAACCGAGAAATCGTCCATAAAAACTTCCATAGACTTCTCGATCATGTCATGAAAAATAGCCATCATGCACCTTTGGAACGTACCGGGAGCATTGCATAGCCCAAAAGGCATGCGTCGGTAAGCAAAAGTTCCATAAGGGCATGTGAAAGTGGTTTTCTCCTGATCCTTCGGATCGATCGGGATTTGAAAATAACCGGAGAAACCATCGAGAAAGCAATAGAACTCATTTCCCGCTAAACGTTCGAGCATCTGATCCATAAAAGGTAACGGGAAATGATCCTTTCGTGTAGCATCATTCAACTTTCGATAATCAATACACACCCTCCATCCGGTAACGAGGCGTGTGGAAATCAATTCGTTATCTTCATTGGCAACGACGGTCATCCCTCCCTTCTTTGGGACACAATGGACAGGGCTAACCCATGAGCTATCGGAGATTGGATAAATGATTCCGGCATCGAGGAGTTTCAGAACTTCCTTTTTGATAACGTCATGAATTTTTGGGTTAACCCTACGTTGTTGTTGAATAACGGGTTTGCAATCGTCTTCCATTAAGATCTTGTGAGTACAAAAACGAGGGTTTATACCCTTGATATCAGAAATTTGCCAAGCGATGGCACTCTTATGTTTTCGAAGAATATCCAAAAGTGCGGTTTTCTCCTCATCTTTTAAGTTTTTAGCAATGATGACGGGAAATTTGTTCGGTTCTTCAAGAAAAGCGTATTCAAGATGAGGAGGTAAATCCTTGAGCTCGGGCTCTGAAGGATTTTCATTAGACGTTTGTACGGATTTGATTTCTTCAATCGTGATCTCTTTCGGAGGGAGTGACGGTAATGGATCTTCATTCAACAATTGCTCAAGATAAAGGATATCTCCCTCCGAATCATAAACTCCATCATCAATTCCCGGTGGAATCGATTCATCAATAGCAAGAAACTCATCGATCTCTTCCAAAAGAAAATCACCTCCCTCAAATGGAGTGAGAGAGGGGGAAGAGTCGGAAATGATTGGTTCAGAAGGTGAATCAGAAGAAGTAGAATTTTTAGCAAAACCGAGAACTTCTTGAGCGTACTCCTCACAAGAAACATCAATAACGTCGATTCGATTGATGGAAGCATCGTCGAAATTTGAGGAGTACCTCATCGTTTGATTAATGTTGAATGTGACGGCTTCTTTTTCAACTCTTAAAGTGATCTCTCCTTCATAGACATCAATCAACGCATGGCCCGTCCTTAAGAAACTCCTTCCGAGAATTAAGGGTACTCGAGGATCGGCATCAAAATCGACTACAACAAAATCAGCGGGAAAATCGAACTCCCCCACTTTGACAAAGACATCCTCGGCTATACCCTTTGGACGGGTCGTAGAACGATCGGCTAGCTCGAGAGTCATACACGTTGGGGTAAGTGGGGGTAATGAAAGCTTTTCGTAGATTGATTTTGGCATCAAATTTTGGCGCCGCTGCCGGGGAGGTTGTGTCGCGACAATATCGTTAGAGGTTTGACGATTAGTGACTCGAGATCCTTCCTTCGTGAAGTTATTGTTTTTATAAAAATCAAAAAAGTAAAAAAATATTTTTCTTTTTCTTTTGTATATATATATCATATTAAAAATACAAAAAGATTTTCTCTTGTGTTTTTGCTAATAAATAGAAGACACCAATTATATAACATTCTCAACGGAGGTGTTATCATTATAAGTTCCCGAACTAAAGATCAAAAACTTGCCTTTGTGTCGCTTGTGAATTAATTTACTTCTATCGGATAAACAAACTGTGTGGTGGGTATAAGGACGGCCTGACATTAAATTGCGGCTGTAAAGAAGCGGGTTTTTAATAAGCTTCGCGCTGACCTACAAAGCTTCTCCGCTCGCTTGTGCGTTTGTCTTGTAGAGGTGATTTATTCACTTGGGATTATTGGTTAAGTTCACTGTGTTTTCGAATATCGGTCTCTTTTAATTGACTTGGTTTTTAAGTGCATGCGCACTCGCTCTCGATCAAGACGACTTCAGAATCAGAATCAGAACGTACCCGAGTTACGTAATATGGCTGCTGCTAACGTACCACCACACCCCGGTCCTAATCCTCCTCCCGGTAATCAAAATGTAGCTCCCGATCTCCGAACGATGGAGGAGCTATGTCAACCTACCATGTACGGGAGGGGAGGACCCATTGCACCGACAAATATTCAAGCTACCGATTTTAGCTTGAAACATCATATGATAGAACAAGTAAAGAACAGTTGTCAATTTCACGGTTTACCCGATGACGATGCAAACAAGCATCTTGATAAGTTTCTAACCGTTACTCAGAGTATGAAACAAAATGGGGTCTCCGATGACGCCCTTCGTCTCTATCTTTTCCCATACTCTTTGACTCATCATGCCACTTCTTGGTTTGATCGACTCCCGAAGAATTCGATTCATACCTTCGAGGAAATGGTTTCGAAGTTTCTGGCAAAGTACTTTCCACCATCGATGGTGACGAAGTTGAGAAACGATATCAGTAATTTCAGACAGTATCCCGACGAATCTTTGTTTGAAGCTTGGGAACGATATAATCTTGCAATTGATCGATGTCCAAATCATAATATGTTGCTTGTCACCCAAATTGATACGTTCTATAATGGTTTGACGTTGAGACATCGTGATACTATCAATGCTGCTGCCGGTGGAACTTTCATGAAAAGACGTCCCGAAGAATGCTACGATCTTATTGAGAATATGACCGCTCATCATAATTATTGGGATTCTTCTGCTGCAAGGGGTGATTCTTTTTTTTTTTTTTTTTTTTTTTTTTTTTTTTTTAATTAATTAATTCTTCGTTTGGTCTTTAAATTTTTCTTCTCTTGCTTCGATGCTCCAAATAAAATTATCATTAGTCCCGTAACTTCGTGCTCCTTCCATTCTCGTGCTCGTTTTTGTCCATTTGTCTTCTTTTTTGTCTATTTTGCAATATCCGTTACATGCACATACATAAACACAAAAACACAAATATTTATGGCTTTAGGGGTTAGTTTTTGGTCTTTTTTGTCCGGTTTTGATAAAGAAAAAGGTATATGTTTTCACATATACCACACATCAATGGCATAGAAGATTGGGCCATGTGAATTTCAAGAACATCAACAAACTGGTCAAAGGCAATTTAGTTAGAGGTTTACCTTCAAAGACTTACAAGAATGATCAATCAATACACGGATGACAATGTAGCTGATTTACTCACAAAAGGTTTTGATGTGTCACGATTCAATCACTTGGTCATGAGCATTAGAATGATTAACTACTAAGCTATGTTTAAGGGGAGGACTATAAGGTGTTAGGTATAGTCCTGTGTATTGCTTGAGGGGAGGATGCTTGTTTATACTTAGTTTATATGAAGGTATTTGGCAGAGTACTGATTTTTCCTGAAAGTACTGCTTGGGAAAGTACTGCTTATGTGGAAAGTATTGCTTACGTCAAGCTAAAGCACTTAAGAAGTTGAAACGTAAGTATATGTGGTTACGGAATTTTATTAAGCCATATATTCAAGGTTACAATTTATGGGTTAAAGAGGAAAACAAACGCCGTAAGAAACTTCGAAAGGAATTAAAACGCAAGAAGGTTCATAAAACATCTTCTGTCAATTTGGGGAGGAATACAGAAAAGGAAAATTTGAAAAGGAAAATTTGAAAGAAGATGTTACAAAGAAGAAAGAATCTGTAAGTACTGCAGAAAAGATTATTTCAGAGGAACAAGAAGAAGAAGTGCAAGTTCAAGGTACTGATGATCAAGGTACTGAACATCAAAGTACTGATTTTCATGATACATCTAGGCAAGAAGTAATAACACCAATAACTCCAAGGGTATTGAATTTTGAAGAAGAAGTTGGTCCTTCTACAACTGTTATAGAGGAAGAGGAGGAAGCTACATTCGAACCGATTCATTCAGCAAGTGATGATGAATTAATTGCTACAATATTAGATTTGTCACAACCAAGAGGAGGAGTTACAATTAGAGATGTACAAGAAGAAGAACAACCAAGAACTGATCAACCTGCAATTGATCCAAAAGACAAAGGGAAAAGTATTCTGGTTGAAACTAAGAAAAAGAAACTCACTTTGGCAGAACTTAGAGCAATTGAAGTTGCTAGGAATGAAGCTGCAGCTAGAAAAGTTCAAGAAGAGTTAGATGCTAAAGATAGAGAAGAACAGGAAGCTCAAGAAGCTAAAAATAGAGAAGCAGCTCAAAAGGTGCAAGATGAGTTAGATGGTGAAACTGTTGAACCTTTACAGTCTCCTACACCTGTTAGATTTATGTCAAGAAGACCTAATTTAGCTAAAGAAAGGAATGCGATGATGGCATATTTAAAAAGTAGAGGATTTAAAGGATTGCAGAAGCTAAATTATGTGGATATGAAAAGATTATATGATGCTGAGAGAGAAGCTTATAAGAAAGATGTTGCAGGCATTAAAGACTTTAGAGAAGAAGCTCATTGGACTGAAGCTGAAAAGAGCTTAAAGAGAAAAAGAAAAACTGAAGTTACAGATGTTCAGTTTTCAAAGAAAGAAAAGGTTGAATTAAGATCTGAGACTAGTGATGAATTAAAAAATTATCTCAGAGTGGTAGATTTTGATTATACAAAGGAAGATAATGACATGAAGATGAACAGATCAAAGATTAGTGTTTTCAAAGTTGTAAAATCTAAGAATGGAGATTACATGGTTTTTCATAAAGAAGATGAAAGCTTCAAAGTTTTCAAAAGGCTATGGGATTTGCTGCATATTATAGATAGAGTAGATCTATTCTACTTATATCATGTTGTGAAGACTTATTTTGAAGATAATCCATTAGAAGGGATTGGTTTGGTTTTACATGGTGATCTTATAACTATGTGGGAAACTGAAGAAGAGAGCACTGATGATATCTGGAAAGATCAAGAAAGCTAGGAAATAGTTTGCTGGAGATTTTTTGAAGAATCTGGAATTCATGTTTTGGAGCTAGAAAATGGAACAATGATACACATGTTTGCAGAAAGAAGATACCCGCTTACAGTTGAGCTCATGAGAAGAATGCTAGAGCATGGATTGGAAGTAGAAGAGGCTAATGAAATTGCTTGCATGGTTATTCATTTGTTTATAAACTGGACTACAATTGCTGAGAATGATCTATAACTGGTATGAATTTTATTTGAATAAATACTTTTTGATATATCAGTACTTTTATTCAAAGTACTGCTTATCAGACAGTACTTTCATCAAAGTACTGTTTGCTAAATTAAACCAGTTAAATGAATTTTAGAAGAAACCTTTTTGCTAAGTAATAAATATTTTGAAATAAAGGTTGAATAAATGGTTTTTGTGATGATAACATCAATAGGTTATCAATCCACCATGGTTACAAAAGGATTGGCTAATCCATGAGCAAACGGCTCTGGTAAAGATATATCAAATCCGTTTTTAGTTGACAACTTGCTAATAAGTTGGATGGTCATCAACTCACCATATCAGTAATGTGAAGAGTTGGCTAGCCCACAAGAAAATGGCTTGTGGTAAAGGCTGTGGAAAAACCATTATTGGTAATTAGTTCACCTTTAGATAGAAGAACTAACTAGTCCAGAAGGGTACAGCTTTTGGTAAAGACAAAACAAATCTGTTGATAGCTGGTGGTTTGCTAAAAATCATATGGTTATCAATGTACCATGGTCTTACACACCAAAACATTTGGCTACTCCAGAGATAATGGCTTTGGTAAAGAGTTCTAAATCCATTAAATTTTCAATGATTCACTTGGAAGTGATGAGAATAGTATGCAACTTAAACTGAATTACTGTACAAATTGTCATATGTTGCTGTGTTGCTGAAAAGATGGAGATTGCTGGATGCTGCTGTGAAGAGAACAATTCTAAGAGATACTTTGACAAAGCACAGATATTACAGTGATACAATCTAAAGACTAAGAAACAATCCATTTTAATGATGAAGCTGTTAAAGATATATTCACAAAGGAACTTGAAGTCAAGCAAGTAGAATTCAAGTTAGGGGAGGATTGTTGGGATATGAAAGTGCTGAAGATATCAAAGTACTGAAGATATGAAAGTACTGTAAGCTGCAAAGTACTGGAAGAAGTCAAAGAGTCAAAGTACTGCTAAAGACAAAGTCAAAGTACTGCAAGATGAAGTCAAAGTACTGCTAGAAGAAAAGAACTGTTATATTCGTTTATGGAAAGTATTGTATTCCATGTTTAGATTACTTGTCGTACAAGGTTATCAATTGTAAACCGACTAGGATATCCTTGAGCCTATAAAAGGACTCCTAGATTGGCATTAGAGGCATGATTTCAGAAAAAGAGTTTTAGAGTTTACGAATTAGTGTTTTAGAGAAAAGTTCGATTATCTTAGAGTTGTATTAGAGTATCTGCATAATAAGCAGATTTAGAGTTTATAATAAAGTTATTCTTCTTAGCTTTGTTAAGTAAATTCCGCGTACTTGATAAAGATTGCTCAGTGTTTCTTTGTTAATAACTTAGGATTTATCCGAGGTTATTAAACCTTAACAAGCTAGTTAAGTTAGTTTGATTAAAGTATATCGATCCAACATATATTGAGTGTCAATCTAACCAAAATATTCAAGTGATCTTTCAAGGATTTCAAAGATGATGCATGACATGATGTAACATGTATTTCCATTTTTAGATTAAAAAGTTTATCAAGGTAAACATGTAAAATGTATTATGTAACTAGTTAATAAAATGTCTAGTTACCTTTTGTAAAAGAGTGCTTGTCAAAATAAAATATATTTTGTCAAGTGTTAGTAAACTCTAGTATTTGTATGAAATACTTGTGAATGCAAAATGTAAAATGAGGTTCGAAATAGAATGGTTAACCTATTAAAATACTTAGTGACACAAAACGTATTTTAAACATTCTAAATGATTTGTTAATGGGTTTGATCATAATGCCACATAACAAACATGTACGAACCTGTGTTGTAACATATGAGGACTTGAGTCATCGAGAGGTGTTGAATGTATGTTGAGAAAAAGTGTGATTACAAGTAACTTGTACATTTTACGTTATGTATTACAAGTTACATGTTTGTCATCAATCAAAACAAACGAGACTGTATAGATTAAATATCGTAATATTTTCACTAACAATCTCCCCCTTTTTGATGATGACAAATATATGTAAACGTAATAGAAAGTAAAATGTAAAAGGTTACTTGTATCCTTACTACCTTTACATTACCTTCTCCGTTTACACTCTTCTCCCCCTTTTGTCGAAACAAAAAGGGCGTGTCATTGGAGTTTAACTTAATTTCTCCCCAAAAAGGCGAGCTTGCATCATCCCTAGTGAAGTTAAATCGTCTACTCCAATCCGTCCCTTATTTGGCAGCGGATCCATGGATCAAATAAAGAGGCTTAACCTACATCAAGGTTAGTTTTATGCAACAAAAATTATGAGAAATATATGAAAAAGAAAAAGGCATAGCAATGTTAGCCTATTTTCTCCTCTTTTTATCGAAGCACAAATGCTTGTTGAAAAGTGAGAATGATGCTAAATGCGTGCATGCTCCCCCTTGACGGTTGCTCCCCCTTGTTTGAGGTGTCAGGGTATGATTAAAAATCTACAAAACAAATATTAGTGCAAAAGTATATTCGTCGTTGGACGAGTAAGTGATATACAACAAAGTGTGTATAAGATGCATTCAGTAAATTCTTGACGGAAGCTCCCCTTGCTATAGGGCGTTAAGATGAACCTTCAAAATAAATATTAGTATAATAGAAGCTTTGTCTTTAGACAAATATGCCATATACAACCAAGTGTATAGACGATGCTATATGAGTGCTTAAAGGATATTCCTCCTTGCTCGAGGGTGTCAAGAAGCACCTAAAATAAGAAAAATAATTGATGCAAACTTCATCCTTAGATGAGTAAGTTATATACAATCTAGTGTATATGATGATGAACCTACAATGAAAAACATTAGCGCAATATATTTCATCTTTTTGACAAAAAATAAGATGTATATATGTGATAAATGATATAATCAAAGATCTCATGAAGTGTAGTCTCCTAACTACAATCATAAGAAAAGTGAGAATATAATATGATAAAAGCCTACAAAATAGTTCCTAGAAAGAAGATATGAAGTCTTTCACCGGGTGTGCCACTAGTGGTGCTAGTGTTGGTGTCGGTTTACTAGTAGAATTCATGTGGTGATGGTAGATGACTCGAGATTTACAAAAGCAAGTTTTCGCTAATCCATAGTGGTGATGATTAGTGAAAGTGGTAATGGAAGGTGGTGGTGATTAGGTAGAAAGCTATTAAGGAGTTATAAACTCGTATGTATAGCAAATATAAAAATATGGACTCATGCAATCCTTTCGTCATGTCAAGTGACCAAAGCTAAGAAGAAGAAAAAAATGTGAATGGACATTGCATTTCAATGATGCATAAGGCTTATGATTTGAATGATTTATTGATGCTAACAATCTATTGTTTTGAGCAAGTTCTCATATGCTTCAACCCAAGAGTAATTAATAATGCGTTCTATCTAAGAATATTATAATGAAGATACCAAAAAGTATAAAAGTGATAACATGAAGATAAATTCGTTCATTGATTGACACGGATTATAAAAATGACCTATTCTAGGTGACAATGGGAAAGGTAGTATTAGCATGGTTTTGACCGACATGGATGATTATCACTTTGAAAAGAAGTGAAGACAATATGGAAAATACTAATAATGAGTACCTATATGAGGATGAGAATGACATCATATGAGTGAGAGTTGGATGGACCAACGTGTTGGAGATAGCTGTTTTGATTAATATATCGTTTGCACTGACAAGGACATGCATGATAAGCGAGAAAAGGATAAGATCCTATGATGGTGTTCTAGATAGTGAAGTTGTAAGGTGCTAGTCTAAGGAAAATCCTATATGTGGAGATGAAGACGTTTTGTAAAAACACATGATGCGTTTTTCACTTGATGAGGTATTGGTGCGAAAAAGGTTGAACTAGTTGTGGTTTCATGAACCGGCTTTAGCTAAGTGGTGTTTACCTATGTGTTGGTATTGTAGAGTCTAAGAGACATAAAATTTGACAAAAGACAATTATGTGAATGGATTTCTCTCCCTCTTAATTGGTGGACATCCAACATAATGTGTAATGTATCAAATAAGGAATGACAACAAAGTGTTTAGGAGGTTATTCGGGTTAACGAAAGAGATGAGCTTAGTGAACTTCATCCTTAAAGTCACGTACCTCTTCTTGATTAATACGAGATGATCGTATGATGAGGCATGTGGTTTCCTAATAGGAAGTGAAGAGGATTAGAGTATTGTTATAACTAAATAATGATGGAGGTTATTTTTTGAAAGCGGAAGCAAAAATGAGATTTGGAAAGAGGTCGGTTGAAAGACAAAAATGCAAAGCCAACCCTCTAGAACTTAATTCTATGTGCTTTTAAACTATATGCAAGTGTAGGGGTCCCATAAAGCATAGTACTAATCTACGTAGCAATAAAGGGGATTATGCAAAATGAGCATATAAAAGTTAGAACCAATTGAGATAACAAATGATTTGTTATCAACCTACAAAACAAATTTGTTAGTTACAAAAGATGTTAACATGATAGAAATCAAATGATAACATATTATATAAGAAAAAACACATTGCACTTTAGTAGACAAGAAATCACCATACAAGATAGCATCAAGACAATCATATTATGCAAGAATACAACTTTATTCAAGACATTTCATTTTGAGATTGTTTTGTCGTTAGAATTAGACGCTTAAGCATACTTGGCTTGTAAATTAACACAACAATCTATGTGATTAATTTGTAAGATAAAAAGGCTTCTAAAAGTTTGTCATACCAAAAGCACTTTGACATATTATATGTGCACATGTAGCAAACAAATAGTGTGACAAGAAGCAAAAGAAACAAGATGAAAGATTCATGCAAGCCATGTTTAAGACATAACAATTTGGAGCATGTATCATTTGGATCGTACTACACATAGATATAATGAATGCCAACTAATAGCTTTCAAACACAAACTTATCATATCAGAATTATCACGTATCAAAATGACATATTATGATTTCATAAGTAACATGTTAATCATGCTAAAACTAATTCAAAAGTAAGTATCATGCAAATAAAGTTTTAGGTTTAAACGTTTAGTAGCATGAAACAAGAATACAAGCATTATAAAGATAAAACCGTACTAAGGTTTACACATTTGACTAGTTATCAAACACTAAGATAATGTCAAATCAACTTATCGTATCAAACAAGAACATGTAATAAACACATGTAAGTGCAATGCAAGTAGTTTTAAAAGAAAAGTCATATATACTACTTGTTTGATTAGTATTCCTAAGGCGAGGCAAACTATCAATGTTTTAACACTTACTTTAGGCAAGTATAGGAATACAGATTTTTCAAGTTGGAGAATGAATATGAGACTATTACTAGCGGTGCTCAATTAAGGCTAAACACGACCATTTTTACAGGTGATTCCACATACCCAACTTCTCTCCAGGAAGCAATTCAACCGTTAGGTCAAATTGAGTTTCTAGTGCAATAGGTTCTCCAGTAGTCATTCTCATGTTAGAAAGATGGGAACTCCTACTTTTGCATATTAAAGTGCATAAAAGATGATAGTTTACCAATACTTGGCTTAATGTGACTTAACTAATATGCAATATAACTAAGGTGATGAAGACGTCATGTTATACACATGAATTTTAACAATGGTGTGTTTGATAAACAATGTGTTTTAATCTTGTGTTTAGAATCTAAAGTTGTTCAAATTACACAGCTAATTGTATGATCTAATGGATGACATCTTTTATGTTGAGTTGAAGTGTGTAATTTAAATGTGAATTGATCATCTAAGACTAGAGAATATGTTAAACTAAGAACGTTCTCAAGAAAGCTCTTTGGTATTTTATTTAAGAATAATCTAAGTGAGGTTACCAACTTCAATAGATCTTGTGTATGCTCTAAAGATGTGTAGTTTTAACCTTGTATGTGCACTCGGTTTGAGCAAGGTTAGGTTATGATGTACGCTTGAAAGGAAATAGATACAAATAGTATCTTTCAATAAATGAGATTATCCCATGGGATAAAGTTATCATGCTTATGAAAACAAGTATGACAAGATGAATTGGATATGCTAGTTCATAGAACTTGTAGATGTTTGTTTCAAGATCATTTAGCCAATGAGGTGTAATGAAATCTCTTGTAACACAACTATTTATGTCGCAAGAATGATGCATAGGATATACAATATCCTTTTAACAAGATGAAATCTTAACGCATGAATCTTAGTCATAATGTTCTTCAAAACATCATGTTTTCCTAAATGAAGATATGAAGCCAAAGTGTTTGAATCGGATAGTCCCATCTAAATAAACTTGGTCTCAAGATTATATTCACTAGATGATGAAAAGAGGAATTCACTCGAGTTTCTTATGTATACTCCTCAAAAGTCATTGTTACTTGGGGTGTATGATGTTGGCTTTGAGATTGCATTTTAACATATGTTGTTAAAATGTTGATTTGAGGTTTAACGAAATTTATGCAGAAGTTTAACGACGAAGTATTACTAATACTTTGATAATTTGTGAAGGTAGTACTACTTATACCTAGTGGAAATTGACAACAATTACCAAAAGCACCATGCTTATTTGATAGTTGAGGTTCTAGCCATAATGAATTATCTAAGTCCTTATATGTTGGAAAGGATGTTTGAGTTTGTTCAAACGTGCATTTGATTCAGTACAAGTGTTGGACACAAGGGCTTTTTGAGCAATACACTCAACGAATTCAAATGATGGTAAGGATGGTGGATTGGTTGATCTAGGTGGTAGGTCTTCTAGTGTCTAAATAAGGATGTGGTGATGTAGGGGTTTGTTGTGCTATGGGAGTACTTAGGTTGAATGTTTGTCCATAGATGTTGAACACAAAAAATACGGATACTAATTCTTATGGTTCATTGGTTGCTACAACTAGTGGGTGAAGTGCTTGAAGTTTTGGTTATGTTTATGAAGCTTAGGGGCTGAGGTATAGGTTCACCTTGAAAGGGCACGTTTGATTTAAAGTATACTCTTGGAAGTTCATGAGCAATACGGTTAATGGTGCCAAAAGATGGAAGAGGGATAGTAGGTGTCAAAGAGGGATAAGTGGCACCGTGGGTTGTTTGTTTTGGATAAGTGTTTCAACATGTGTTGTTAAAATACTTGGGTGTTGATTTTTCGGATATGACTTTTAATGACCACAATCGTAAGTCGCATTGATGAGTGTGTAAATACTCATCATTTTTGGTCAAATCTGAACTGCAAAACATTTAAAAACGCTCAGAAATGCATCAAAATACTGAAAATATCTCAAAATTGTATTTTATATGTTTTAGATGCAAAATGTTTAAAATCAGATGAAAAATGAGCTAAGTTTGCATAATTGGCAGTTTCAGTCCCCCGACTTTCAAATCTTGTCAAAAATAGTCCCTGAGCACTTATTTTAAAAGAAAAGTCACCAAAGGTCCTTTTGAAATCATCAGTTGTCATAATTAGTCCTTTGGTGAAAAATTTCATAAGTTTTGAGAATTTACAAGTTTGGTCCTTCAAGTTTCAAAATTGGCAAAAATAGTCCTTGGAAGTTTAAAAATGTCTATTATGGTCCTTGTACTATTGAAACTTGTCGTAATTGGTCCCTTGGCATAACTTTGCAAAATTGGCAGAATTGGTCCCTCAAGTTTGGAGAATTGCAGTTTTGGTCCTTGTATTATTTAGAAACAAAACACCTTTGGACCTTGACCCTTCCCATGAGCCTTGAACCCTCCTTTTGAACCATGACCCCCTGCCAAACCACTTGACCCCTGCCAAAGCCGTGAACCCCGTCCTTTTTAATATATAAAAAACCAAACTGACATACGCCTCCTTCTTCTTCTTTTTCCCTCGCTTTTCTGCAAAACCAGCCACCAACACCAACATCACTCCACCCCTACTCCACGCCTTGTTCCCCCTCCAAACACCTAACAGCCAAAACGCATTAAATGCTTCTCTTACCATGCACTCAATCACCCCCCAGTGGCTATATTAGTTTTCCCGCCAAAAGTCATCAAACGGCCAAAATTGCCTCAAGAGATCCAATGGCTGCAAATGCATGTGGGATTTGCTCAGAATACAAGTGGGAGCAGTTTTGGTGTATAAAAGGAAGAAAGAGAAGCAAGAGAAAGGAGTACTTAGTTTTTATTTTCTCATGTATGTCGTTTTTAAATTCCTTGTCATATTTAAGCTTTAAATTGTACCTCTTTATTTTCCTTGTACTCATTTAAGTATTATCAATCAGTGTAACTGACTTTTAAGTGAGAATTCAAAGTTTGGTTAAAGTTTCTGTTTTTCCATTTTCTGAAATCAAGCTTGTCTTAAAATTGCTAATCATCAAGCTTCAATAAGCTTTATTACAACTCAAATAAGCTCACTTAAGCTGTCCATAGCTTTGAGTAAGCTTATAAGTCATTTTTAAGCATAAGTGCCTCTGGTCAACAAAAGTCAAACTGCAGTGCTAATGGTGGAATGGTTCTGAATTGCTGATATGGAATTGGATATGGGTTGATTTTGATCTGATTTGGGTTGAAATTCATTTGGAATTGGGATTGAAACAGTAATAGGATAGTGGTTCTTTGTTTGATTGATCTCAAGCCATTGTGGCTAGGACCTCATGTGAGTATCATATTCTTGGGTCTGTTTAAATCCATGTTTTCTTGTTAGTAAGCTTTAATTCTGTTAACATTAGTATAATTTAGCTTAATACCACTAGTATAATTGATGTTTTCAGTTCTGTGCATGTTTTGAGTCTTTTCTTCATATCTGTCATAATAGAGCAGTTGAGTTTTAGTGTTTAAGTATTGACAAGCTATCTTGATCTAGGTCTAATTTGGTCATCTGAATCTAGTGTAATGATTAGTCTAACTTGGATTTGAGTTTGGTTTTACAAAACAGTGAATCAGTCTCATAAGTGGTGTTTGGATTTTATAGCAAATCTGAGATTAAGGGTAGTTCAGTGGTTAACACTAGTTTCTTTAGTCTTACTTAGGTGTGATAAAGTCACTTTGGTCACTCATTTGCACCCTAGAATAGCCAAAGTCAAAATTGCATAAAATCTGTCCTTGTGATCAAATTTGCTTGAATCAGTTGGTCAAAATGAGTATTTAGGTTTATAATACATAAAGATAGCTTGCATTAGTTTCATTTCATCATAAAACATCATATTCAGTTCATAAACTGGTTTCAAATCTCACAAAAGTCAAAATATCATTTCTGTATAAAAAGTCAAAAGTTGAAAATCTCAGTTTTCACCCAACTTGGGTGATTTTTAATTGATTCATTATTGGATCAATTCAAGTGAAAATTTGGGTTTAAAAACTTCAGTTGGTCAAGTTTCTTAATCTGATTTTTGTTGAATTTTAGTAATTTTGTACAAGCTTCAAAATAGCTTGTCAATTTGGGCTAAAGTGCCCTGTGCACTGACTCAGTTTTATACTGAGTGTGCACAGGTGTTGTGCAGAGCTTGTCACAAGCTCATTAGAGCTTATCTTGGTCTGAATTTTGGTTTTTAAGTAGCTAGCCAGGTCTTCTTGAGAGTCCAATATCTGGTTTCAATTTCCAGCTTATTGGGTAGCTTATTTTTAGGCTGCAACTTAGTAGGTAAAATCTGTTTTAGCACTTGAGTTCATTGCTCACCAAATCATTGTAGTTTGCATTTCAGTAGTATAGATTAGTTGAATTTAGTTCATTTCTAGTATTTTTAGCTTATTATAGCTTCTGTGATAGGTGGGTGCTCATTTGGTACCTTTAGCTTATTTTGAGTGCTTATTTATAAGCACTTGTCACTGCAGTTCCATATTCTCACACATAAGCTACTGTTTTTATATTTTTCTTAGATTCAGAATATTATTTTAGACTTTTCTTGAATTTTTCATATTTTCCCAGCACTGTTTGCTATTTTTCCTTATTTAAAACAGTTTTTAAGCCTTTTTAATTAGCCTTTAATACAAATAAATCAGAAAAGCTTCAAAAAAATAAGTTTTCAATTTTCATAGATTAAGATAAATATAAAAAGCAGAAAAATAATTTTTCCATATTTTTCTTAGTTAAATTTGTAATTTTTAGCAATTTAATTAGTTTTAAATAGTTTTTAATTCATAGAAAATAGAAAAATAATCAGAAAAATACAAAATTAGTTTTGAAAATTCTCTTTAGTTGTTTTAGATTTTTCTAAGTCATAATTTCATTTTTCTAGCTTTATTTCATATTTTCTTATATTTTAGGGTATTATTAAATAGGTAAAAATAGTTTTTAATTAATAATAATTAAATAAATAGTCATAAAAATAATTTTCTTTTTCTCAAAATTTTCTCTTATCATTAGGATTGTAAAAATTTCATTTCTATATTTTTAGGATTAATATTGTTTCAGTTTCACATTTTCTTTTGTACGTTACGTAGTTTTTAATTTAAATTTATAACAGAAAAATCAAAAACATCATTTTAAAAATAGTGATAGCGTTTATTTAATATAATTTAGCTTTTTAATTTCCTTTCATTTTTCCTCTGTCATCTAGTATCAATCACAAACCTTTTCCCGTTCATTATCACCCGATCACTATACGTTTGGTGATTCAGTCGCACAGCTCGTTGGGACTTAACGACCTGGGGAAACACTAAACTCCTCTTGATCTTCATTGCATTGGTTTCTGAGCTGTTTAAAGTTTATTACGGTTGACCATTCATAAGTGGTTAGCTTGTGTGATAAAACTTGACGGTTTGGACCCGATCACGCATATACTTGAATATTTCGGATGAAATACTTAGGTTGTCAATCCTAATTTGTTGAGATTATAAAGCTTAGATTGAACTCAAGGATAACAAGACTTGATAATATGTATTTAACATATGTGTGAGTTATGACTCGATGTAAATACTTATCATCTTGAAGGATGACACATTATTTTCATGTTAACCAGGTGAGGCAATACATGTAGATACAAAACAATATCTATAGTCATATGTTAGACTTGTGTATGATATCTTTGCAAGTAATGAGTCCAGGTTTATTAGTCTCGGTAAGTCATCTAAGTCATCCGCAAACGGGTGAGGAGATGTTGGTGGTGTTGCACAAAGTTTGATAGGTACAAGCTTTGGAGACTTTGGTAGTGAAGTTGTTTTGGATGATGGTGGGTAATTTTGGTGGTGGAGTTGGAGTACTCAAGTTTAGAAAGTTCACATCTTGAATGGGTGATGAGATGTTGAGAGGTAATGAGTCTGAGGATGAAGAGCTCAAGTTAATGAAGCAACAAGATCAAATGCTAATCCTAGTGGTTTTCTTAAGTGGCTTATTTGAGGTTAAGGATTTAGTCATTTTGACTTTGCTTTAAGAAATGCTAAGCTTGAGGAAAAGTAACAGTGAAGGTGTGAAAATGATCATCTTGAATGTGTCGATTTATGGAACTAAGGATTCATGGATTTGATGTTAATCCATACAAAGATGGTAGTTTCTAATGAGATGGAAGTGTCTAAAATCATGTAAAACATCCTAAGTTAATCCATTGAGGATGTGTTGAGTGAGGTATGAAAGATATGCATTAACAACTATCCTAGAAACGAAGTTTGGTAAATTAGATTGCGGGATTTAGTAAAATTCAATAACTTACCTGTAGTATTCACGGCACCATTTCTTTACACAGCCGGAACCCTTAAATTGGTGCCGCCTGGTCCGCCTGTACAGGTATGGCGGTACCAAAATCCATAACAGACGGAACCAAATTAATGGTGCCGTCTGGTCCGTGGAGACCAGAAATCTTTACAGACCCATTTTTTAGGTGTCGGGGACTTTTTCGAAACCTGAAATTTTTCTCAAAACATATGGCATTAACTATTTCTAGTTAGGAACAGTCAATAACTCATACACAAACATAATGGAGCATTGATTTTGAACAAGGGCTAACGATTTTCACATATAAGTGAAAATGGGTAAAATTTGATAACACACATGTGCTATCCCCCTGCATGAACCGGTTAGCATACATCAATGTTTTAAGTTAGTTTATCATCCTACGAAGCAAGAACACATAAATGACATCATACAACATTGTTTTTGTCCTTGTACCAAACACTCTCTTAAAAACTCTATTTTTCAAAGTACTTGACTAATTTACTTAGTACTTATTGCTAAGTGAGTTATGACATTTCATAAGTTATGCGAGATGTTAGTATAACCTATGCAAAAGAAGTGATCTAAGTCTATAAGTGATGGTAAAACAATTTTCCAACTTAGTACACAAAATCTAGCAAAGAACTATTGTGCATAAACATGAAATTGTCAAATCAAGCGAATAAATAACATGGCAAGATTGACACTTATATTATGCAAACAAACAAGTGTAAACACCAATTTGAAAATAAGCAAGCAATATATATGCAAACAACATAAACAAGTGGTCATTTAGCATAACATAAAATGAAAAACACTTTTCGTCATTTAGCGTTTAAATATGACGATGTATACCAAGCTTGATTAGTTTCCTTTAAACATATTACCAATTTATTTAGTTTCAAAAGAAATTATTTCAAAGTTCTAAGAATACCAATTTAAATTTCTTGATTCAAGAATTTGAGTTTTTATGTTAAAGCGAAACTTAATATCTTAGACATACTGTAGTGTTTGGTCTATTTCACTTATTTAAAATTAGACTCAGGCCATGAGAGTATTTTTAAATGAAAGTAGACTCAATTCCCTTTAAAATGATAGGTGGCTCGACTTGTACGGACTTACGGTTCATTAGTTATGATTTTTTGAAGTTGGCCAAAAAACTGAATACTGTGCAGACGGATTTCAAGGAACCAATTTTAGGGATCCGTCATTTATAAAATTTGGTGCCGTGGCCCTCTGAGACAGATTCAGCAAAACTAGCATTTGACATAGAGAAAACGTGTGTGACTTACTAGATTTGATAGTAAACATATAATAAACATATTTAACTACATATCTACTTATGTAACTTATCTTAAACATTTACGGAGGTGATTTTTCAACTAAATTTATAGTTATCCCAAACACTCCTTTAAAATCATATTTCTTCGTAAATTTTCTATAAGCACACAATATAATACTTACAAGTTCTTTCAAGAACCTTTTATTTATTTATTTATTTTAAGAAAACCTTCAAGCTTGTATACAAAGTTACATTTAACAACAAAATTTCTAAGTATAACAAGCAAAGCATTTTTCATATTATTTTTCGCTTCAATGGTAATTTGATACATGGATCGTACTCTATTTTAAAAACCATTTGTTTTGAAAATAAGAGCTACGTGGCTCTGGTACCAATTGTGGAAATGTAGAGGGGGGGGGGGTGAATACGTTACCGTTTAAAAACTTTAGATCTTGTATCAAATCGCTTATGAAGCTTGTTATAATATGAAAGTACCAATTATTGTTTGTGACTAATATAAAGCATGGTAAACCAAGTTGTCACACAATCATGAACATCAAACCACATCACAAACAATAGTATAGTGCAAGTATAAAAGTAAAGAGATAAAGAAAGGAAAGTGCAAACCGAACACGAGGATTTATAGTGGTTCGGTCACGGATCTCCTTTCCGCCCTACTCCACTCCCCGAGTACCCAACTCGAGAGTTACTTCACTAAATCAACAAGCTCCCTTGTCGGCGGAGAAAACCTTACAATCGTCGCTTACACTTTTTCCGGTACAAAGCTAAATACCGGGTTCTAGTTCGAGGTAGAACCAACCTAACGTCGCCTATACAATATTTCCGACACTAAGCTAGATGTCGAGTTCTTTTACAAAGGTACAACCACTCCCAATATGTTTTATGGCCCAACATAATAAACCTTGTGTTTTATGGCACAAACACATAAACCATCTAATCTAGTTTGGTGAAAGTGTTGTTATGATGCAATGATGTTTACACTAATGATCCATGACACAAATGTCTAATGGATATGAATAACTACTTCTAAATGAGCTTCCATTGATAGGAAGCCTTCATGATGAAGATCACAAGTTCACTAAACTTGTTGTGATAGATCTTCAACTTGTGGTGAGTGGGGATGGCTAGATCTCCACGCTTTCCTTGGTTGATCAAAGAGTATGCTTACAACAAAGATGAATGTTAGAAGCATTATGATCATGATCATTAGGGTGTTTAATGTATGTTACTACATTGTTAATGATTGATCTAAATGTATACAAGAAGGTGGAGAAGATGTGATTTGAAGTGGTGAAGAAATGGGAAAACAATGGGCTTCTATTTATAGCCAAAAGTGGTCAGGAGCGTCCACGGACCAAGGAGCCCTTTAAAGGGTTCCGTCCTTTATGCAATTTGGTGCCGTGGGTGCCTGACAGGAAATCTAAAAAATCTTTCTTCAAATCTTTCCAAGATATTACCAAATCTTACTAAGATCACATTTGATATATTGAGTGTCAATCTAACCAAAATATTCAAGTGATCTTTCAAGGATTTCAAAGATGATGCGTGACATGATGTAACATGTATTTCCATTTTTAGATTAAAAAGTTTATCAAGGTAAACATGTAAAATGTATTATGTAACTAGTTAATAAAATGTCTAGTTACCTTTTGTAAAAGAGTGCTTGTCAAAATAAAATATATTTTGTCAAGTGTTAGTAAACTCTAGTATTTGTATGAAATACTTGTGAATGCAAAATGTAAAATGAGGTTCGAAATAGAATGGTTAACCTATTAAAATACTTAGTGACTCAAAACGTATTTTAAACATTCTAAATGATTTGTTAATGGGTTTGATCATAATGCCACATAACAAACATGTACGAACCTGTGTTGTAACATATGAGGACTTGAGTCATCGAGAGGTGTTGAATGTATGTTGAGACAAAGTGTAATTACAAGTAACTTGTACATTTTACGTTATGTGTTACAAGTTACATGTTTGTCATCAATCAAAACAAACGAGACTGTATAGATTAAATATCGTAATATTTGCACTAACACTATAGTATACCGATAGCTTAAGTTCTTTTTCATCATTGGATAGTGATGAAAATTTCTCAATCTTAAAGGGCATTTGGTAGGCTACATCATCGGTCTCATCCTTGAATCTCACTATTCCTAACGACGGATCATAAGTCATCCCGGTGTTTTCTATGAAAGGCTTTCCTAGAATAACGTGGGACAAGCTAGGATCTATGGTCGTACTAATATCATTCACAACTATGAAATCTGTAGGAAAAGTGAAGCTTCCTACATAGACGGGCAATCCCTTAACTCTACCAAGAAAATTGCAACTAACCCTAGGATTATCGGGATCTTGCCTAGTTGGGATAGGCTTCTTCATTACCCCAATTATAGTAGGTGCTAGTCATGATATTTATCGGGGACTTGCAATCAATGTAGGCTTTTGCCACAAAAAGGTGTCCTATGCAACATGGTATGTTAAGATTCCAAGGGTTCCCAAACTTGATCCTAGGGCTTCTCCTAACATACATGTGACGGAGGTCTCGTACTAAGTTTGGGTGATGAGAGAGTTCTTCTTCCGTAGGAAACTTATTGAAATAGTCATTGCCTACTTCATCTACTTCCTCGGTTGTTCCATTCCTAGGAGTTCACTAACCTCAAGTACCGTATCATGGTTCGCTTCGTCATTTGTTCTATTAGGTTTCACTAAGGTGATGGTATTGACGAATTGAACGTGCTTAGCTAACTTACTTGGGTCCTTAATCTCTACACCGAAAGCTTCGGGAGTTGAGATAGCGGTAACCTTCCTATCACTGTTGGTCATGGATTTCAAGAGGTTATCTATCTTCCTATCCATCTCGGCTTGTTGTTGGTTAAAACGGTCCGAGAGCTTAGCTATTTGAACTTCTTGGGATGTGACTATGTGTTGCAAAATCCCTTCTATGTTTTGTTGGTTAGGGTCGTGAGATGGGGGCCATGAGAAATCATTAGATGTGAATTTTTTGGCTTGTCCCCAATAGAAGTCGGGCTTGCCCTTCCATGCTTCTCGGGCGTCATTGAAAGTCCTAGGTCCGGGTGTTGTAGGGAATCTTCCTCCCGTTCCATTGGTAGGCGAGGATGCGTAGTCAACGGAAGCTTGTTCGGGGAGTCTTGTGCAAGTGCGAGTGTTATGAGGACCACTACATGGCTCACACAAGGAAGAAACTTTGTTCACTTGGAGTGAAGACTTAGGATTTTCGTAGGAGCTCATTAGGAATTTAACTTGATCTTCAAGCTCGAGCATCCTACGGTCAGAAGATTGTGAGTCAATGGGAGGCAAGGAGATTGCCTTTACGGTTTTGGGCAACTCACGGGGGTCATCCCAACTTTCGTTGTCATAGAGAGCAAGGTCCTCTATTATACCCTACGATTCTTCCGTGGTGAGATCACTAAGTTTTCCACCGGCCGCTTGGTTAATGGATCGCTTAGTAGGGAAGTTGACATGATCATAAAAGAGTTGGACTTGAAGCCAAAGATCGATACCGTGATGAGGGACTCTATGGAGTAAGTCCTTGAATCGAGTCCATGCTTCGTAGAGATTCACCTTGATGATGTTGGAACATCAAGATTTCATTCCTAAGCTTAGTAGTTCTCCCCGGTGGGAAAAATTGAGCAAGGAAACGAGAGGTGAGATCATCCCAACTTGAGATGGAGCCGGCGGGAAGTCGCTCAAGCCAATTACTAGCTTTGTCCCGTAGAGAGAATTGGAAGAGACGCAAGCGCGTGGTCTCCCGAGTAGTAGCATTGAGGTCGATGGAATCGACGATTTTAAGGAAATCCTTAAGATGCTGATTAGGATCTTCGGAACGAAGTCCATGGAATGCACATCCGTTTTGCACCAACCGGATGGTGTCAGATCGAAGGGCTGTAGTTTGGGCTTGGTCGGGAAGCTCAATGGTGTTTCTATAGCCTAGGTGGCTTGGTCTTGAGTATTTACCAAGAGTACGGCCTCTTGGCGGGTCATTTGGTGGTGGGTTGATGATTGGTGGTTAATTATCACCTTCCATGATGAAAAGTGATGGGGTTACTAACAAAGGTCACGAAGAAGGGGGATAGACTACGAGGAAGCTAAAAATGGGAAAAAAAACTTACTTAATAGGAATCAAGCAAGGAAACCTAAACGAGGTGAAAATCTAACTAGCTATTCTATTCCCTGGCAACGGCGCCAAAAACTTGATACGCATACAACACGCGTTCGGGGTCAAAGGAACTTCCTTTTCGTCGAGCAAGTTTTTCAACACCCTAGGCAGTGAACCTAATCGTTGTAGTGTAGTATTAGGGTAAGCCTCGGGAATTGATATCGTTATCTAGGGGAATAGTGTCGTTAGGCTGAAGTGTATGTCGATTTAAGTCTAAAGGTGAGGGATGATTATTTTTTTATTTTTATATTTTAAGAATTAAAATATCTCGGTTTTGAAGGGGAGGGTGGAGTTAGTTGCTAGTCAACTATCCCAAAAGATACTAACTAAATTATCGGTCTACCAGGAACGTGAAGCGTATCTACTTATGATGCATTACTCCTTGCTAGCTATCCAATTCTACCTACTGAATTGTCACGTCCTTATTCTTAACGCGTTTTGTCTTCTAAGGTCGTAGGGTTTGCGTTTTTCCTAACTCTTTGAGACTACCTTAAGGTTATTGCCTACGAAATCTCTAGGATTCATAAACTAACTCTAAGGTTATCTTTGGATGTTTAGCCTACAATAACTCTAGGTGATTATAAACTAATGTTCACAAAGATTACTCAAGCATTAAAAACACAACGAATGGCCTATCGCAATACTAGGTCAATCACAATTAAGATAAGAGACAATAGGATGCAAGAATTATAAACTAAACCAATTAGACTCATTGAAATTGTCACACCCCTAATGATGAAGATAGACACAAGCATCACTAAGAAATCAATAAGATCTAATTAATTATATACAAGTTTCATACAATCATAAGCAAACACTAGGTGAATTAGCCGAGCATAATTAATGAAGAGCAAGCAACAATTATGATAATTGAAGACATACCATAGGATTGGATTAACAAACAAACCATTAAACGATGTTTATAGAGTGTTTGAAACCCTTTAAGTTGCTGGAAAAACACCTACCTAAACTCTAGAATCGGACTTAGGGTTTGGGGCTTACAAAAAGTGATGTTATAATGTTATATTTATAGGCAGATTTTCTGTCGGCAAAGGGTGACGGCGTCACATCTATAGAGTGACGGCGTCATGACAAATTTTTCACCAAACTGTAGATGTTCTCGTTCCGGTCTCGTGGGCTTTTGAATCGCCTAAATCCGAGTTCGTATGCAAAAGTTATGGCCAAAACAGTATCAGCTACTTCGCGCGCATGTTGCAGCTTGTGACGGCGTCACCTTACGGTTGTGACGTCGTCGGCTTCATCTTCTGACGCCGTCGGGATCCAAATCTAGGCCGTCTGAGTTGTGACGCCCTACTCTTTAAAACCTGATGCCGTCAAGTGCAAAATAACAATTTGCTCTCTGAGTCGTCTCAAGGTGTGTTGCGACGGCGTCGCTATTAGGCTGTGACGCCGTCAGCTTCAGTTCCAGCAACTTGAGTGTCTTGATTCTTTACTTTGGCCATTTTGTTCATATATTCGCGCCTTTTCGTCCGAATAAGTGTCATTCCAGTAATTTGCCTTCAAGAGACCTAAAAAGTGAAAAAAACGAAATTAATTAGTAACGGATACCAAAGTGATCGATTAAGGGCTTAAATGACCCCTCAAAAGTGTACCTTTTAAATCCTTATCAATACCCGGGGCTTTCCTAAACAAATACTCGGCTATGAGCCACGCCGCATTCCCATCCTTAGTCTCTTCCAACAATATCATAATCCACAAGTCCGACTTAAGGCATTTGTCCCGGCTTCCAATTCAGTGAAACGGCCCCCATACTAACAACTTGTGTAGCACTCTCATCAATGGATTCCTAATGGTTGCATAATTCCTTCGAGTACAAGAAGGATCTCCCACGCGATTCCAATACTCGGGAACACTAGGGTAATCTTTTTCAAATCTCCTAAGCCTCGAGAAATGATCTTCAAACAATCGATGATTGATATCATCTTGATCATATAATCCAAGAGCAACATCAAAACCCGGAAAAGTATATGCGTGATCCTGCCCACAAAACCAAATACAAACTTCATTCATGATGTTCCGAACATTGACCTTCCTTTCAAAGTACATAGTCGAAAAGAACTCCATACACCATTCAAGGTAAACTTCTTCATTAATGCTAAAAGCTCTCTCCCAAGAAAAATCATCAAACGAATCTCCATCAACCGGGTAGACATAAGACATCCGCATCATACCCCCAACTCATTCTCACACTCATAATCGTTAAACAAATCCCAATCTACCAACCTCGGAACCGAAACAGCCCTATTTTGCAATTTTGACAAACGTTCCCTAAAGGCATGTTTCTCCTCATTGGTGAGATCTTTAAACTTCAAGTTTGCATTCCCTTCAGCTTTCAAGCTATACGTAACCTTCTTCCTTGCATTCCTTTGGAAATACTTGGTAACAATCGGGTTTAGTGGAATCTGCGTCAAACTCGAACAACCTACAACATTTCTCTGTAGAAATCATAAATATAAGTCAATATAAGAGTGTTAGAACAAACGATAAGGTTTATAGAAGCCTCTAAGGTCTAGTTCAAAATTTTGTAATTTCCCAAAACAGAACCTGGAACCGGATCAGTTGAGGGGCAGCCGATCTGGCTCCTCTCATGACCTCCGTTCAACCGTTCGGTTGCATCACATATAAGAACACTATTATGATTTCCTATATCCTTACACACAAGTATATTCAAGAATTACTCCATGACAATCATAACAAAACACAAGTAGTAACAAGGTAATTCAAATAATTCAAGAGAATAGAAATTCATGACAAGTTCCATAGAATACCTAAGCTTTTGGATTACAAGAATTAGAAATCGTGGAATATAGCAACCACACACCTCCAATCTTCTAGCCTAACCGTACAACTCCGAATGATCAAATAATGGATGAGAATTTGTCTCTCCAACCTCCTGGACGTTTTACAGCAGTAACAAGACTTTTGGGATGAATAATAGGGGTTGGTAATAGCTTTGGTGTAAACTATTACACTTTTGGTTGTGTCACACCTAGACTACTAAGTCTAGGTTCATTTTATAGCTAAATACCCTTAACTATCAGGCTAAAAACGTCCCATACAAGTTATTAACTGGAAATGACCGGCCTCTAATGATTAATGGAAGTTAAGGCAACATTAAATGACAAAAGGTGTAACTCCAGGGTTCGCAGCCGGATCGGTTGCGACGCAATTGATCCGGTTGCGTTTTGACCATTAGCCCAGCCGAATCGGTTGCGGGATCCAACCGATCGGTTAGGAGTCTCTCATACACCCAATTTTGACTTTTGTTGACTTTTCTTGATTCGCGCCTTTTTCTTTGCTTTCGGTGCTGATTTCCAAGACGAAACTTGATCTTTACTTGTTGTAGACACCTAGAAATCATTGCGCTTCCTAATCATTGAGTCCAAGAGCTTCCTTACTTGACTTCCTTCCTCGGGAATTGTCCAAATGTGCATGAAATCTTCATTTCTTCATCTTTTGCGATACTTGGCTACATTCACATACAAATACGCATATTTTGCACTTTTGCAACAGTTATGAGTAAATATAGCCGATTATCATACACAAAACCAACAATAACGCTACTAAAAACATACTCCTTTTGAGCGTTATCAAGAAAGCTAATAAAATAAAAATAAAAATCTCACTTGATAAGAATCTAGTGAGCACACCTAAACGAGATAGAAATCGAAGCCTAAACTATTTCCCGGAAGCGGTGCCAAAAACTTGATGCGAATTATTGTAAACACACTAAGTTTTACAATTTTCCTAGGTAGTGTACCTAATCGTTGTAGTGTAGTATATGTAGGACAAGGGGGATTGATCGTTCTCTAAGGGAATAGTATTGTGAAGGCTGAAGTGTATGACGAATTAGGTCTAGAGGTGTAGGATGAGTCTTTTTTTATTTTTTATATTTTAGAAAGCAAGTAAAAATCTCGGGGTTGAAGAGTGGGTTTTTAAACTACTTAAACTGATAATGTGGAAAAATAAATTAAGGTTCTACAAGGTAAGTGAAGCGTATCTACCTATGATGTATTACTCCTTGCTAGTTATCCAATTCTACCTACCGAATTGTCACATCCTTGTTTTAATTATAGGGTTATATTCCTTTATTGTTGTAGGGTGGTGTCGAATTCTCTAACTCTATGAATGTATAAGTCTCCTTTAATAATCCCTAGATCTACAAGCGGCAATTATGTCGTCTCCTAAAGAATCCCTAATATCAACAAGCTGCAATTCACGCAATAAATACAACAAAATAAACAACTAGTGTACTATATAAATTAGTAATCATTTACTACATTTGTCTTCTTCTATTCTCAATAATTTCAGTATACATGCGTTGCCGATCATAATACAAAGTTTCCCATGCGGATGCCTCACCATGTCTGTAAGTCCCCCCATTGTGGGTGACTATCCGGGAGTGGTGAATTTCCATCTAGCTTCACATAAATGAAGTAAGCACCGGCCCCGTCCTCCACACGGGCAATCACAAGAGGGCCACATTCTTGTAATAAGTCTGGACCGGAAAAAAGCGGAAAGCATGTTAAACTTTGTCGCAGGGATATAGATACAACTGGCTGGTTAAACAGTGAAGCAATAACCAATCCCGTGTTTGGCATACTCATCCAGCAGTTCTGCGATGCAAATCCACGATGGAACCATGCTACCGAGTTCCGAATATGGTTAAAGCCATCATTCAACCACATACTTGTGTAATATTCCCTGCGACTGTCTAACTCTTGCATTAAAAGAGCTCGAATATCGGACCAGCTATCTTTGTGTTGACCAATACTGACGACAACGCACCGAAACCCACAATTTCCATCACCAACCACATTATAAATACTTATGATGTATGGATGGAAAAGCTCTGGAATATCTGTAATCAAATATTTGCTAATATCATCGTGAACGTATAACCTATGTCTCCTACTTTGTTCTGAAACTGCTTATTATGAAATAAGAAAAAACAGATATTGTTTCTGATAAGGTTGTATAAAAAACAAGGGGCGGGGTTTTTAGATCTAGTGGTTTTTGTTTCTTGTTAGATCTTTTTAGATTCGGTGGTTTTTAGATCGTTTTAGATCTTCAAGAGTGGTGATGGTGGTTTTTAGATCTGGTGGTTTTTAGATCTTTTTAGATCTTCAAGAGTGGTGATGGTGGCTTTTAGATCTTGTGGTCTTTAGATCTGGTGGCTTATGTTTCTTGTTAGATTTTTTTAGATCTGGTGGTTTTTAGATCTTTTTAGATCTTCAAGAGTGGTGATGGTAGTTTTTAGATATGGTGGTTTTTAGATCTGGTTGGATCTTGTTGTTGGATCTTGTTTCTGATGATGGTGAAAAACATATATGTGATGGTGATCTATGATGTTTTATTGTTAGATCTTTTTAGATCTAAATAAACTGATTTCTTGGCTGGTTAGATCTGTAATGGTGAAAAACAGATCTTTTCTTGGCTGGTTAAATATGTTTTTGGCTGGTTAGATCCGTGATGTTGAAAAACAGATCTGTGATGGTGATCGTATGCTTTTTTATATCTTGTTGTTTTAGATCTAAAAAGAAAGAGTTTTTATGGTAAAAAAGCATAGATCTTTTTAGATCTATGAAACTGCTTATGGTAAAAAAAAAAAAAAAAAAAAAAAAAAAAAAAAAGCATAGTTTTTGTGGTAAAAAAACAGTTGGTTTAAGCAGTTAGTTTAAGAAGTTGAAAAACAATCTGTGATGGTGATCGTATGCTTATTGTTTGAGCAGTTGGTTTAAGCAGTTTGTTGAAACTGCTTATTATGAAATAAGCAGTTTTAATTATAAGCAGTTTGTTGGTTTAAGCAGATCTGAAACTTGGTTTTTGTTAAAAAAACCGAGACATGGCGATGATGATTTTTTTTAAAAAAACTTAGAGTTTTGGCGTGGCATAACCGAATGGATGCTAAAGTGAGATTTTTTTATTATTTTTTTTTTTTTTTCACTTTGCAACCTTCAAATTTGCAGCCAAAATGATAAAACGATAATAATATGAGCCTTTAAAAATCTCGATTTGTCATTTTTTTTATAAACGTTACACAATTTTGAAACTAATATATGTAATAGCGTAAAATTATACCTCTTCCGTGTAAAACGGTGATGTACTCATCGTAAACTTTTATAAACCGTTATTAGCCGCACTTGTTGCTTACTTAAATCTCCATATCAACTTTTTTTTTTTTTTTTTTTTTTTTTTTTTTTTTTTTTTTTTTTTTTTTTTGTTTGTGAATGTGTTCGTGTTAGCAGTTTATAGCAATCTCAAAAAAACATATGAAATCTTCAATAGTGAAGATGACAGTGATAAACTTATCCAGTGACTCAAAATTTTATAAAAGAAAAACGTGACAAAAAAAATAAAGATTGCAGAAAAAGAGCCATGACTTGCATCATTTTTTTTAAAGTAACTTTAATCAGAAAAAATAAAAAAATAAAAACATAAGTATAAGGACACAAACTAAAAAAAAAAAACATAAGAATAAGGAAAAAAACAAAAAAAAAGTAAATTTAAACACAAAGTGATACAAACTATAAAAAAAAAGAAGACACAAACAGCACAAACCAGACATGTAGCACAATTTGAGCGAAAAAAAATAAAAATAAAAATAAAGAAGGTTTTGAGTTAGGGGTTTGTATAGTATGACCCTTAATTTAGAGTGAGTGACATTTTTTGATACATACACTACAATTTATGCATTACAGTATTATACAGTACAAATTGTAATGCACAAATTGTGATGCATGCATATACAGTACAAACTGCAAATTGTGATGCATGCATATACAGTACAAACCGTAATGCACAAATTGTGATGCACGCATATAATTCCCTTAATTTAGGGTAGTAAAATACCCCAAATATGACAATTGACGACTGTACGTAGAACTACAGGTGACCATGGTTCCATTTGGCTGTATGATTATTTTTCTTATCTTTTTTCAGATTCATTTTCTGCAATATTTTATCATTAAGATTGCACTAATATTTTGCTTGACGAACAGAACTGACACAACAAACCTTCCAAGAGTAGTAATGAATTATCCATAGACCATTACGTTGAGTTGTATAAGTCGAAGACTTGTATGAGCAACGCAACACAAAAGATATTTTATACATCGCCTTTAAGTATATAAAGATACGGAGTAATTCTTTTGTGAAAATAAAACAGCGATGATTTTAAATTAGTATAACTGTAACAAAAAACCAATAACCATTGTATAATCTTTCTAAAGCATAATGTTAACTAAATGATGGGTTGAAAGAAAAAAACTTTCGGCAAAATGCAAAGTCTTGGTTGTTGAAGGAAATCAAAACCAGGTCCCATCTTTTTTTAAACACTAACACAATTTTTTCACGAAATTTCCATAAACACAGGACCATTTTGGGTCCACCGGCACTAAAGAAAGACCTCAGTGCCAAACTCACTACATTGTCATCGTTGGCTAAGCTTCCGCCTTTTTGCCGCTTTTCTCATTCGTTCCCTCCGTTCTTCTTCTTCAATTTTCTTAGCCTCTTCTTCATCTTCCATGGCAGCAATTTTCTCACTGGGCACAAAGTAAACTCGTTCAAATTAGTAACACAAAATTCATTCAAGGGTAGTACGGGAAACACTTCAAATTCATAATTAGAGTGCAAATACATCTGCCTTGATTTTTTCCACAAATTAATTGTGGTTAAACATGGAGGCGCAAAAATTTCAGGTCGAAACAGGTAGTTTTAGCACGAATTAGGTTACTTAACCAACACACTTTTTGTGCAGTTTTTTAATTATTTTTTATCAGTACATAGTTAAATATAATAAAAAAAACCATATGGTTATAATAATAATCTGAACTCTAAAATAAAGCAAATGAGGTTAATGCAGATGATACACTTTGGGGTTAAACATAGTAGACTGTCTAACTAAGATGCAATATAACTCAAATCAACGAGTTCATAAGTAAACATGTCAAAATTGCCACCTCTAGACTAAAACATGTTGAGATGAGTCGAACATGCAATAGCTCACATGAACCAAGTCACTAGCACATTCATATTTTAACTCTAGCTAGTCGAACCATTATTAGCATGTCAACACGAAAATGTTTGAAATGCATATCAGATGCACTCATGCACAACAGCTATGTGTGTTCAGACCATGTGCATTTTCCAGTGTCATTAAGCAGATCAGAAGAGCAAAACTTAACAAACTTTGCTACAGATTCTGAATGTGTTGCTACTTGTGAAAAGTTCTTAAAAGTTTTTTTTCCTTAAAAATACCATGCAAGCTATATTTAACCAACTTTAATTACCTGCGTTTCTCCTCCCGCATGATGTCCTCAAAATTAGCTTCCATGTCACTGTCATCATCATCGTTATGATATCTATTGGGATTATATCTGCACAAAACATAATTCAATTGTCATCATGTTCGAAGACAGAGTCACACAGACTATTAGAAAGTCAGCAGTGCAAAAACCAATAAACAGATCGTTGTTTGTTTCAAGAAAATCCAAGAACACCAAACAATTAGCATGAAAGATATCGTCTGTAATTTATACTGTAGCTGTTTTGCTACATCAAAATTGATGCAGTATAATTTAATCAAAATAAAACACAAATTACCGAATTATTAAACTGCGTACAAAACAGAAAGGTGCTACATATAACTACTTTTGTGTTCAGGAAGAAAAAACCCAGTTCTGATTTAAAAAAGGCTAGGCATAGATAACTTGCAAAAATGCCATTGCAATGCACCAAAGACTATAATACCAGATAAATACTCAAAACAGTTATCGGATGCACTTAGAGAATACATGGAAGAGATAATAGAAAGTATGCTTACCCAAACATGTTTCTGATCATACTGATAGCTTTTTCACCCTCATCGTCGTCCTCAAATGGCCGTGCTGGTCTTTTCAGTGGCCGTTGCTTCTGTTGTGCGCTAACTGGAGGTCTAGCTGAGTGTTGCTTTATCTATCAGTTTTACAATCACGTCGATTAGATATTGCATCACAACTTTTTACACACTATATAGAGAATGGCCAGATGTGTGGGTCAGACAGATTGAATAGGTAAGTGGTTAGAGCTGATCAAAATAGGTTGGACCGAAAACTCCTACAAACAGTTCATCCAAAATTTTGAAATTGTAAAATCATTAATGTACCAAATATGACAGAAACTATGCATCCTTTTTAATAGAGTGATCATCAGGTTTTATACATTAGAATACACTTCTCTTAACTTTCGACCAGTTAGACCCGTTTGGCTCGTTTTGGTTAAATCCTTTAGCAAGCAGAACCCATATGACCCATAATACCCACAAAGAAACAAATACCTGAGGCTTAGAAGACACCATGGGCTTTCTATTCATGTTTGCTTTGACAGAACCCCTATCGTCCATATCCCTCCTGCGGTCCATATCCCTCCTGCGGTCCATATCCTTCCTGTGGTCTATATCCCTCCTGTGGTCCATATCCCTCCTGCTTTCCAGTGGTTTCTTGTTGATAACTGGTTGCGACCTGGAGGAAAGAGGTTTGTGCCCACTAGATACAATATTTCTAGCAGCTGGAGGAATCACCTTTTGCTTGCTGGCCACTTGCATCTTTGAAGGTAAAGGTTTCTGTCCTAAAGGCCGGCCGGAACCACTTCCATCATTTCTACCATTTTGTTTTCTAGAATCTAAATTTGATGGTAAAGGTTTCTGTCCTGAAGGCCGTCCTGGACCGCTTCCATCATTTCTACCATTTTGTTTTCTGGAATCTAATGCTGTAGAAGTCACCTTACTGGAATTACTAGGTCTTTGACTCTGTTGACCGACTTTTGGTCGTATTTGACTAGATGTATGTGCAGGATTCCTCTCTTCGCGCCCATTAATAACTTTTCTGCCACTATTGTCTGGTCGTCTTTGTGACGAATGTACCTCTTAAGCATATCAAAAGCTCCAAGTGAGTATTTTTTACAATGTCATAGAAGACCAGAAGCCAGATACAAAGGAACATACCAGGTCTTTGAGGAGGAGCACTTTTAGGAGGATTCTTTGGAGCAACTGGAAGTTCAGCATCATCGGATAATAGAAATGAGTAATCCCTCGTATTCTTAATCATCTCAACTTTTGCTTTAGGTTTTGCCTAAAAAGGTCGAAAAAAAAGTGAAAATATGTGTAGGTTAAACGAATATATGAATTAGATACAACTAAAGCTTACCCTAATGTCTACTTTCCGAGAGCGTCCATTGTCATTAGGTCGAGGCTTAGATACTGCTGAATTTGAACTGCCACCCTGGTTCTGCCGAGAAGACAAAGAAAAATGAGCAATCCAAAGTATAACTGTTGACCATAGTTATTACATGTTTAATGGATGATAAGCAAAATTTGTTTCACATTTAGAGAGGACTCCAATTTGTTTAGAGCTTCCAATTGTGAAAAGTGATTGTATGATTGCTATGGTAAACTGTGAAGTCTGCCAACACTATATGCAGTAATATTTTCCAGCCAATTAGCATTGTAGTTGTTTGCATGGAATCACACTATGAAGGATCAATAAGAGAAATAAAGGATAACTCTTACAACACTCTTAGCTTTTAAAACCCTTTCCGCCAAATGTGGATTCTCCAACAGCGACTTGCTTTCTTCAATAACTCTTTGAGCAATAACTGGTTTTGAAGGCCCAAAAAAGGATCCAAAGCTGTAACCCATAGCACGAATAAATGGCAATGAATATCATACTGAAATTCACACTTGAAGAACTCACAATTACATTTGGGATTCAAGAAGTTACTGCAATAACTATGAAAAACAAATGTGAATAGCAAGAAAGTTTTCCATTAAACCAGATACAAACAAAGGTCTAAAGTCCATAGCAGTAAATAATTAACGCTCAGTAATGCTAAAATTCAACTGGGGTTCATGCATATGCAGCAAAATAGCAGACAAAAGTTATCCTAAAGCTTGCAAAAGACTTCCAATTATATGCAGTTTAACAAGCTGAGAAACAAACATAATGTTCTTATTAGATAGACCTATTGATATTATTGTACAATGTAGACTCCCGTATGCAACAACTTTACTAAACCCAACAAAGGAAGAGCCATTTACGTCTTTAAAAAGCCTGAAGATTATATACCAATGCTCTATCCCTATCAGAAATTTAATAATAAGCAAACTCTTGTAAATTTATTGATGCTGTCAGTTAATCTTCGGTGAACTAGTCCTAAAAAGTATGCAGCATTAAGTATACGCTACAAATATCTTATCTGATAAATACTCATAAAGTTTTCACTGTCTAATCTGACAAAATCATAAAGTTCTCGTTGTGCAGCCAGAGTAAATTTATTATATATAAAAAAATGGTACTCACTTGTCATAGGGCAATTTACTCTTTTTCGCCCACGAATCAGTGCCCAGTTCCTTTTTTTGCTTCTTTCTGATACGTTCCTTCAACTTTTGCCTCAATTCAAGGTAATCCTTCTCTTGCTGTAAACGCTCCGGATCCTCTTCCTCCTCCTCTTCGTCTTCACCCCCCTCCTCTTCATATTCACCACCCTCCTCTTCATAATCCTCATATTCCTACGAAATTATAACAAAAAACAATGACGTACAACTTATAAGCAAAACCCCTAAAATATCATAAAGAAAACCGAAGATACACTCGAACATCGCTTACATCTAGATCTTCGTATCCTTGCATTGTATTTCACTTTCCAAGCCAACAAGTAATCAGCGTAAGAGGTGTTTAAGTCACAAACTGCATAAAAACAATCATTTCACCGATGAAATCACAATCCCAAAAACCAAAGTGCGTGAATTCTTAATTAATAACTCATTGGATCATCAAACTGAAAAATGTTAATCCAGCATAAAATTAAAACTTTCTTACGAATTTCACATTGCAAAACGCTAAATTTCTAATTAATAACTCATCGGATCATCACACTCACATTATACTAAAAAAACTAAGGCTGTTTCGTATGCAATCAAATAAATTCACGAAGTAAAGGTAGACAAAAATAATCCCAATTTCACAACTTGTAAGAATTTCACATTGCAATACACTAAACTCCCCATTCAAAACTTGATACGATTACCAAAAGACAGAACAACCAGATAAAATAGCGCACGAAATAAAATACCCAAATTCTAAAGCTTGTAGCAATTTCACGTCGTAATATTCTAAATCCAAATCAATACCCATTACAATCAACAGATTACAGTACTTTCCGTACACGGTCAGTCAAAAATCGACCGAATTGAAAAACAAACCCTAATTTCGCCCAATTTTGAAACTTTTAGATTCACATTACAATATTCGCTAAAATCACAATCAAATAAACAACAAATTCATACAAAATAGTTCAATCGAAAGATAAACTTATAAGAACCCTAATTTTTCCCCAATTTCAAAACTTTTTATTGACATTGCAATACGCTATAATCAACATCAAATTAACGAAATAAATAATCAAATACATGAAATTCAACACAAAATAAGACCAATTAGCAAAAAAATTAGTTCAATCGAAAGATGAACTCACCGAAACCCTAATTTCCCCAAATTCCAATAGTTTCACAATCCACATTAACAACAACGAAATAATCAACTTAAATACATAAAAATTGGCGAAATAAGCGGAAAAATAGTTCAATCGAAAGAGGAACTTACGGAAACCCTAGTTTTTGGCCCAAGTTGTGATGAATCGATCAATTGATGCGATTAAATACGGGAAAATTGTAACTGAATAGAAAACGATCGGGTTGACGGTTATGGATTTGGTGATTGGTGAATGGATGGAATGGTGGATTTAACGGTGGTGATGAGAGTTACGGCCTCCAAGGGTTGGTTGTTTTTGTGTATTTTGTAATGGGATTCTTTTTTATCAGGTTGTGGTAGACTCGGAGTTATTTATATAAGGTTCATGGTTTGGTTGGTTTGTAGTTTCTACCCCTTGAGATTTTGTTTAGTCAAACGGTAGCCATTTATTTCGTAAAAGTTTTTGATAACACAGTTGTACCTATAATCTATCTATACATATATATGGGACTACATATGACACGTCAATAATGCTGACTAGACACTTTAATGTTGACATGGCATATCATTTGATGATGTGGAAATGGTGACTAGGCACAACATCCGACTACATATTTAAAAAAAATTGTCACTTGCAGGGCTCGAACTCTGGTCTAGACGTCCACACATTAGTGCCTCAACCAGTGGAGCATCCCACAAGATGTGATATAGATTGCATTCCCTAATGGGACTAGGCACAACATCCGACTACATATTTAAAAAAAATTGTCACTTGCAGGGCTCGAACTCTGGTCTAGACGTCCACACATTAGTGCCTCAACCAGTGGAGCATACCACAAGATGTGATATAAGATTGCATTCCCTAATTGATATTCAACAATAACCATTGCCAGTTTCCCTTCTCACTCGGCCTTTCATTAATATCAGTCAACACTGTGTAACCGTCTCCCCAAATCACTCATTTCCTAAAACAATCCCCAAAATCACACGCTCTTCCTAATAATCTATACCATGTTTGACCCAAATTCAAATAACCTAAATTTATCATATTGTTTTAATCTTCTCTCTCAATCACAAACAAATCACGCTCATCAAATTAAACCCACAATCATCAAACTAAAACCAAAACCCTAAATAATGTGATTCAAAAAAACACGCACAAAGATCTGGTACTATCATCCACTGATCGGAGGTATCTTTTTAATTAACATATGTTAAGGTTATTCTTATTTTGTTTTATGGCCCGACTGAATCAAATAGGTTAGCCGATCAGATTTTCTGTATGATCAATTGAGGATTAGTTTTGTATACATTTATGGATTTTGATTGTTAATTTTACATTCTCAAAAATTTCAGTGTTGCTGCAAGGTTGGCAGAAGAAATGGGTGTTTACACACTGTAGCTTTATTTGAAGATGTGACAAATTCAGTAAGTCTTTATTTGAAGTGGAATTATGTATTCAGTAAGTCATGTGTGTTTACACGCTGTAGCTTTAATTCCTGTGAGCGACTGTTCTCATACGAATGTTGTATACGCTTAGATTTATGTTATGGTATTGAGCTGTTTTTTTATCGGTTTTGGTTTAAAAGAATATCTAAATCATCAAACCAGCCATAAACATTGAATCACATTAGATGATTAGAAGCGTCAACAGTAGTTTTGGTTTAGGAAAAGTAAAAGTCAGTTAATTAGATCTTTCTTATTAATCCAGTTTCTATCTGGTTCAATATTATAATCTGCAAATGCTATGTGGAGGCAAACAAATAAACCAGACAGATAGGGTAACAAACTAACAATTGAATTGGATTTACGGCACACGTAACTTCTAAGCAAATATCGCATTATAAGAGGCTAGATCGAGTTGGGTTGCCCGCTAACATTTTTGTAAATGAAACGATTCAAAGATGTTATAAATATTCAAAAACGACTTGTAACTGGAAATGTAATTGTACTATTTTCACCACAACTTTGGTAAAACAGTCATCATGATTTTGAGATTTAAGTAGAATGGAATCCAGTATCATAAGCTTACTCAATTATATGGTGAGCGAAAACGACCCTACAGACAGGCTTTTCCAACCCAACCCAGTTCTCAAAAAGCTAGCTGAAGAACCTTTGTACATCAAGCCTTCCCTAGACATCTTTTTCAACCTAAATGATCTGTCCTTTAACAAATGACCCACCACCAAAAAGAGTACCAACTCTATTGAATAATGTATCAAGATAATGCTAGATTTAAGAATTCAAAACATTCATTTATCACACATAAAAGTTGTGAATGCAGCATTCTCATTGATCAATAAAATTAATAGAAAGTAAAGAGTGAAACAACACTAAAGGTCTCTCAGCTTACTCATAACTACAGCAAACAAAAGGTTCATTGTTCTTCACTTTCATGCTGCCAAAATATTCTTTTCCTCTGATCTTCTGGAACCTGAACATCCGAACAGATACATAAGTTCATTATTGAGTTCTATGAGCAAAGAAAATATTGAATACAGCAAGTCAAAACGAACTACAGAAGCTCAATAAGGATTCAAGCTAAACTAAATTGTGCTCAATTTACAAATGAAAGAATGTAACTTACGTCTATAAGGCACACATATATGTACTCATTAAATTCTATGCAGCTACAGTACACTTAACAAAGAACCATTGATGTACTTTTTGGCAGCGCAGGACTTAACAAGGATCAAATTTCTCACCGATGGAGAGTAACTTAGAGAAATGATGGATTATCCTCTTCTAAGCAAGTACAGGTGCTGTCTATAAACTATTCCTTGTAATTTCACATTTTTTGAGCTAAGGGTGAACGACCCATAGTGAGGGTAACATGAGTCACATTTATTGGAATGGTTACAATACTTTTGTTTTGCATTCTAGCGACCTCTTTTTGTTACTTGACATCAATATGTTGTTTTTCAGTGTGATTATGGTAGATGAAGCTCATGAGAGATCCCTTGCAACAAATATATTGTTGGGTCTCTTGAAAAAGGTAATCAACAATGATTCAAGATCCATTTCAACCATCTAAAACATGTATAACTATTGTCATGTTAATGCTGCTAACTACTCATTTCACAGCTACAACAACGTAGGCTTGAGGTGCGCCTGATTATAGCATCAGCCACAGTTGAAGCAAAATCAGTGGCTAATTTTTTTCACACAAGGTTCTTTTATTACAATGATTCATATCAACGGTAAACTTATATATATATATATTTTTTGTAATAACATTGGCTAGGTACTTCATATTGGTATATTCATTAGAAAAAGACAGCCTCGACAGAACATGCTATTTTGTCCGTTCAGTTATATTCATCGGTATTCAATCTAATATTCGATAATAAAGAAGAACAATGTTCTTTATGTACTTTCTTTTTTGTGGTTCTCTTATTTGCAAAGGATGTGATTTCAGGGTAGAGGATTCAACGTACATATTTTTTACATTAAAGAGCCTGTATCATATTATCTCCGAGCTACTGTTTCTATCGACAGTAATGTCAATTCATAATAAGGTACACTGTTGTAGACAATGTTAAAAACTATTTCGAAGATTTGCATTTCGCTCAAGTTTTTAAAGTGTTTTACTTACAAAAAGTAAATGTTCCCTTAAGCATTTTTTTTTAAGATTACAAGGCATTTACTTTAATCTAGAACAAGACTGTAAATCCGACTCACCTTGAAGTTTTCTCCATGTGTCATATTATGGAGTTCTTATAACTTTTTTTTTGTTAGAGAGTCACTTGATCTTTATGTTTGGCCTCGTAGGAGCCAACGGGGGTATTCTTGTCTTTTATATGGGCAGGATGATATTGACGTTGCGGTCCATTTGTTCACAGATGAAGCCCGAAATAGTGGCAAGTCTTCTTTAGGTATGTCAGAGCCTCATTAGAAGTTGATTTTGATACCTTTTGTTTTGCGAGGCCAAATTGGTATCTGTTAAATGTGTGAATGTATTGCTACTGAATCATGATTATGTACATGTATGTGTTACCAAATAACACCTTTAGTTTTACACGATCATTATGGTGGTTGTGCTTTCTCTGGAAATGGAGATTAAAATATTCAGATGACACCTTTGATTACTTATTGTTACACTATTTTGGTTAAAAATCTCAGGAATTATTATTTTGCCTTTGTATTCAGGACTCACTCATGCATATCAGGTTACATATGCAGGTAAGGCTCTCATCTCCACTCCCATAAAATTGTTATTCTATCATTTTTAAAATTCAATTCTGAATGGAGTAATGGACCATAGACTCATATTGTTTCACTTCTATATTTCACTCATCTGCAATTCTTATTTTTTCACTTTTATAATTCACTCCTATGCAATTCTTATTATTGCACTTTTATAATGATCCGACTCAATTGAAACAATATATTAACACATATGCGTTGGTTGAACTTGCAGGTGTTCATGATTCATATTGGACACATGCAACAATGCCTTGTAAAACTCAAGAAGAAAGACAAGTTAGAGATAGTCAAGCTTTTCTACTTCACTATCTCTTTGTCGACGTATTAGTTTTAAAAGCCGAAGATGCCATTAAGAATTCCCTTTCTTAGATTTACAAGCTCATAACTTTAATTTGTATATTTCATTGTATTTTGCCATTGGTCATAGCAATTAAGCTAACTATTTTTTCTTAGTTATATATGATTTTTTTTTTCTTTTCTCATACTTTGTTCTTTTTTGCATAAATTACATGAACATTATTCTTCTTTTTTCAATTTTTGTGTTTAAAATATTTTTCGTTATTCATTATTTATGTACGTAAGCTTTATAATTCGTCAAGTAATATTATGAAGCTAACCCGCCCATTGGGCGGGTTATGAAGCTAGTTATAAGTATAAAAAAATACAGTTATATTTTTTCTTTTCGTAGTTTTAGGCAATTTCAAAAGATAAAAGCTTCTTGTCAAATGAGTATTGTATTCTAAACGCTAAAAGTTTTAAGGCTGAATGTTCCAACAAGCTTGTTGTGAAAATATAGAGCATATGGTGTAACGATAGCTTCTAATTGACGGTGGCCTTACATCGACTAGGTAATATGGCTGATAGGTAAATGGAGAACAATGTGACTAAAGAGGGGTGGGAGTTTAAGTTGTGACAACCGTGTTATAATGGATGTCTGTCATTGTTGGTTACCAATCATGAAGACACAATAACTCTAGGGGTTTGTGAAACTCAAATGAAACCTTTATACCCGAAAAATGTATATGAATTGAGTAATACACATATAAGATATCAGAAACTTATCTCGGATACGAACCGCACATACTAGCTCGCATTAAACCATAAACTAGGTGTAGAACTCACTCCAAAAAGCTATCTTAAAGGAGTAGGAGACACATAGGCTCTATAATCCACCAACCAATCTCATACTTGACCGATGTGAGATCGTAATGATCTCTTTATGAATTGGTGTGAATACTTTCCATGATACTTTTGAGTTAATTCCAAATGTATCAGTGATGTTGTTTTGTCTTTTGTTGTTACAACAAGTAAGGAAGCCTGTGCGTTGCGGCGGGATTTTTGGTTTCGTTTTTTTGAAGTCTCGTATTTGTATTTAAAAATCTTTTTTGACAAATTTTATGTATAATTTTTTCGTAGTACTCCCTCCGTCCCAAATTTTAAGTCCAGTTTGACTTTTTGATTCGAACTTTGACCTTAAATATTTTTGTTTATATTATAAAACACTTGATGAAAAATATACCAAATGAAAATACATTTAAACCACAATCTATTTATATATTTTGCATCAAATATTATGTAATACAAATAAAATTATTTAAGGTCAAAGTTGAACTTTGAAAGTCAAACTGGACTTATAATTTGGGACGGAGGTAGTATTATGTTCCACATTGACAATCTTTAAACCCCGTTGTTTCCTACTGTAATTCAAACATAAATTATTCTAGTTGCTTACAACCTAAATTCTAGAAAACTATTAAATAAATTATAAAGAAACTAAAGGCCCGTTTGTTTCATGAGTGTGGGCTATAGGGAATGGGATTGGGCTTGATAGCATTTAATTGGTTGAGGTGTTGGGTTTTAAAATTATTAATCACATTCTCATATTTGGTGATATACAACCCCACCACGAGGGTAGGATTTCATCCTAATCCCGTCTTATTGTGTCCCCACTTTCTTTTCTTCTCTCTCATACAACATTCATTATTTATGTTGTTTTTCTTCATCTTCCCATATAAAATTTTCATGATCACAACTCTAATCTCTCAACACACCAACAAGTAATCACTTAAAACTTTATTTTCGTGTAGCTGATCTATTGGTTTAGATTAGAGAAATCAAGTGAAAATCAATAGAAGAATGAAAACTAGGGCTTGATTTTAATTTTTATCAATCGTACGCATGCTTAATCTTTAAGTAGTTTGTTTACATCTTTTCTGTGCGAGTTAAGTGCAAATGAGGCACCAGTTTTGTTCCACCCTTTCAGGTCTCATTTTGGGTTCTCTTTTTTTAATACATATTATTCTATTATAGTAGTGCAAATTTCTAATGAAATATGTCTATTTGTGCTTCTGGGTTTATATTCGTGAACAAATCTATTTGTGCAAAAATCATAATGTTAAACAAACTATTTGTATAGAGGGATTACTGTCTCAAATGATTAGCAAATAAAGGATGTTCATAACCCATTTGATAGAAATTGATTTTAAAGCATATTATTATGATAGTCATTATGTCATGCGAAATTTTACCCCCAATACGTATACTCTGTTCATTTTTCATATTTTTGGGTGATTTTAAGCATACTTCGAAAATCACAGTACCCTATGTTTTATCGTTTTGAAAATTTTCAAATGATTAGCAGTTAAAGGATGTTTATAACCCCAATAATAGAAATTGACTTTAGAGTATTCTATTATGATAATCCTATTAATTTACTAGCATTGCAATGTTTTCACTATTTGATATGTGTGTAATAAAAGCTTGAAAAGGACCCAATATAGTATTCTGAAAAGAAAAAAAATGTTTATTACCTTGTCGATTTAATGCAGGAGAAAATGGCACGTACTCCAATTAGTAGCATGCGACGCATTTCACTTATTGGTGTTTTTAATGTAGTATTCATGACTTGGTTTCGTCTATCATTGCTACGTATGCAAATCACTAGGCCTTTGTAGAAAAGTAAACAACAAAAAAGGCTTGAGAGAATGATTTGGCTAAATAGGCTAACAAGATAAGCATACATCGTTTCTGTTAGCCAACTCCAAATGGATAGAACTATAGAAGTACCTGTTAGGATTTGGAAAATCCATATAGAAGAGTTGGTCACCCCGAGTTTAGTCTAGCATGTGTTTAGCTCGTAGACTTAGCTATATTTATTAGTTATTAGTTAGTTAAGTAACACCGTGGAGGACGGACGAGTTTTTACCCACTGTATACCTGATCCACAGCCCGACAGAGGGCGTAATATGTAAAGACTCTAAAAGCCTCTTCCCACCCATGGGAAGAGGTGGAGCTTTCATTCTAATCAAGCCAACTTCTATTTTTCTCTCATCACTTTCTCTCTCTAAGAAAGCATCCCACTTCTTTATCTCTCTAAAATCTCTTAATAATTCGAACCATATATTATTCTTTGTGTGTGTTACAATCACCAATATATTAAAATTGGTATCAAGAGCCATGGTTTGATCATCCACTTCGTGTGTGCTCGAATTTCAAGATTGGTTATTGTTTTTCTTCTTTTATGGCTCAAATTCCTTAGAACTCTTTAGTTTGTGGTTAGATTTGTTAAAGGTTTTGTACTTTCATATTTAGGAGTGTTAGATAAGCTTAGTTTGGTGCTTGAATAGGTTGTTTCATGTTTTTATTGGAAGATTTAGTGATTTTCGTGGGTTTTAGAGCTTTGTTATTGGTTGTGTTTTGTGTGTTCTTCGTTGAGATTTGTTATTTCTTGGTTGAGATTTGTCATTTCCTGGTTGCGATTTGTTATGATCAAACTGCGTTTTGATTATATTATTAATATAAAAGTGTTGCGGTTTGAGTTAAAAGACAAAAAAGGACGAAAGCGACTTGTGTACTATTTTGATAGTGACCTGCGATTTGCCTCCTATGATTGTCAGGTGTTGCGATTTGTCTATGGTTGACATTTTTTAGGTGCTGCGACTTGTCTACTGCGATTTGTATGTGGTTGCGATTTGTCTGGTGCTGCGACTTGTTAGTTGTGTTTTGTCTGTCTTGCAGTTTGAAGATTGTTGAGATTTGACATCTTGCGATCTGTCTCATGCGTTTTTGTCTCTTGCGGTTTGTCTAGAGCCATTGCGTTTTGTCACTGGCGGTTTGACTGAAGACTCTGCGTTTTGACCACTACGATTTGACATAAGAACTTGCATTTTGATCATTGAGATTTGCCACACGCAGATACGTTTTGTCTCAAGACTTAACATACAAAACCCTAGTTTTCAAACCCTAATTTACCGAAAACACATATGATATTATTTGTCTACACTTTACAGAACATGATTCATTTCATCATTTCATTACCTTAGTACCAATTTATCTCTCTTCAAAACAAACCATGTATAGCTTAAAAGATCATGATGAAGAATCACATACAATCTTCTATCATTGTGTCGATCCATCAGTTATCTTAACACATTCAATTGGTCATTGTCTCACGATTTCTTATTGATTTTGTAAAATCCCGCGAAAGATTCTATTCCTCGGTTTAAATCATAGATTTGTAAAATACTGTGCACAACAACATCATGTCTTACACTCCTGATTCAGTGATATCTGAAGTACTTAAAGTGTACGATGCTGTTGACAACCATAAGAGTCCTAACTATACAAAACGGTTAAACATGTTTGAATCAGCCATTGATAATGTGAGTTCTTCGTGCTCGGATTCAGAAGAGAGAGAAGTGTACAAGTCACAGCAACAACATGTTCATGCAAAGGATAGTTGCATTGAACCTTTTTGACAACTTCATTCACACCTCTCAATACTTCTAACTGAAAACAGATTCACAATGGGATTCGAACGAGCATTTAATACACTTTTCCGTCAAGATGTATCAACATTCATGGGCACATTGTTCTGTACTTAGGGAAACTTGAACAACAACTTGACAAAGAAAGATTTCAAGAAGCCGGATCCAAAGCTGCACTTCAGGTGATCAAAAAACAGTTTCAGTCATTCTTCAATAGTGAATACACTTGGGATTACGATGATCATATGACTGGAAGGTGCTTTACTAGTCACACTGGAATGGAAGCTGATGTGTTCAGATAAACGTTAATCCAACACATGGATAATGTTAAGAAGTTCACTGAGGAAAGAGCATAGTATGATGACAAGGTGAATGAATGTCGGGTGCAATCAAGAAACAGTAGTGTTGAGTCGGGTAAAGCATCAAATGCTGGAACAGTTGTCACTGAATGCAGAGGATCAGAGACAGATAAGCTTGACACAACCAGCAGTTTAGTGAGTCTTGTTACACAAGATGTAGATGCAGATATCAGAACGGTAAATGAACATGTGTCATGTGATGAGGTACCCTTAACTCTTCAACATAATGCATCTGCTAATGTTCTTAAACAAACTGATCAAGATGCTGAACATGACTTTGATAAATGTTCTGTGGCTGAGGCTGAGTATGAGATTAAGTGTTTCAAAACAAATGATGTGTTGAAAAGAAAATTTATGATGAACTTTCAAACAGATTTTTACAACTTGAAAAACATTGCATTTCACTTGAAAGTGCAATACAAAGTAAAGAAGAAAGTTTTCAATTTAACAAACCATGTAAAAACCCATAATTTCCTGAATTCCGTGAATTTTTTGAAATAAACACTTTGAAAGCTCAAGTTCAAGACAAAAACTCGACAATCAACAATCTGAAGAAACATATTTCTGTCCCAAATGAGAAAAGTAATATAGTCAAGGCTAAACATGACATCGATGTAATTATATCAAGAAATATAAAATTGGAACTTTGTATGGCTAGATTACTTAAGGAAAATGAGACTTTGAAAAGGAATCACATAGATCTAAGTGACTCAGTCAAAGAAACTAGAACTTAGTCTTTGGAACAAATAAAATATTTGATGGACAAAAATGATGAACTCAAAGCTCAACTTCAGGAAAAGGGTTTCACAATTGTTGCAATAAAGAACAAGCTTAGAAAAACAACAGGAAATAGTGTGAACACTAAGTTTGAAAAACCATCAATCTTGGGGAAACCAGTTGTACAACCACTTAGAAACCAATCAGTTGTTAGACAACCGACTGCATTTAAGCCTGAACGACCAAACTTTTCAAAAACATGGTTTGCCTCCCAAGTTGATGTGAAACAAGTTTTGAGAAAACCAGTCACTCCACATTATTTGCCTAAGAAAGATGGAATCTTAGGTTCACGACCTCGGATAATGCCTTCTAATGAATTGCAGAACACGGAGAAGCCTTCACAACGTCGCCTACTCTTTTTCCGATACTAGGCTAACCACCGGGTTCTTTCACCAAGGAGAACCACACCTACCACAACGTCGCCTACCCTTTATCCAGTACTAGGCTAAGTACCGAGTTCCATTACAATGGAGGAACTACTACCCAACACTATACAACACCTAACCCCAAAGGAGACCCACTCCTTATTACAACACCATCAAGGATATCAACATCCTTGGAAACAAACTATCACTATTTGTATAACGATGCACCTCATCGATTATACGACCTTGGCATCCTTCACTAATGCCACTTGATTTGACTCCTAGGCATCTTCCACTAATGCCCTTGACACGAACGCTTGGCACCTTTCACTAATGCCATCGTCTTGACTCATTTATCATTCTTCACTAATGCTTTTGACACGGACGTTAAGCACCTTTCACTAATGCTTTCGTCTTGACTCTTTCGGCATCCTTCACTAATGCCTTGGACACAACACTTCTATGGAGGAAGAAAGAAGTATCAACAAGAGAACTTCAGTAGTCTTGATGATGACAAAGCATGGCAACTCATGGACTTGAGCTTGCTCGACTTCAAGAAGTGGTGATCTCGCCTTTAAGAGGAACCTAGAGAATCACACAAAAACAAAAGACAAACTACATAGAAAGATCCCTTAGGATCAGTGGTTAGAGAGTTACAATACTTGGGGAAAGTATGTGTGGGAGTGACACCCCAAAAGGAAGAAATGGTTTACTATTTATAGAAGAAAAGCAACTACTATTCCACAGATCCCTCACTTGAGGGATCCGTCCAGTGTATTACTGGGGATCCGTGGGACACTCCCTTTTGCCCATGGGTTTTGGGTCATGGGTCATGGGTTATGGATCATGGTATCAAAGTAGATACAATGTATCTCCAAGATGCAATGCATCTAGTCCATGGTTCATGGATTAAAACTATGGGCCATGGCTTAAAACCATGTATGACTTAAGCATGATGTCATGTAATGGGTTATGGGTCAAGTTCCATGGGTATGGGTCATGGACTTTGGGTTGTACCCAACTACATTCAATGTATTTGGTCAATGGGTCAAATACTTAAGTTTTTACCCAATTGTAATACCCATTATAATACATACTAGTTATGTATATATTTGCCCAATATGTAAACACTAGTTGTTGTACATATGTATTATTAAATCATAAAATCACTTATACTTGTTTTAGTGTTTTATGTGAAAACGTAAGTGTGTTAGAGAACTATTGGCTCAAACCATTTACGTATTTTATTTGTTTCGTTAAAATGATTTTATGTTTGTTATCGACAAAACATTAGAAGATCGTAAAATATAATTAAACGTTTTTACGGCTTATTTGTATTAACACAGCTGATCGAAATTGAGAAGTCAATCCATAACCACATGCTCACACCTCACTCTCACGTTTAAAGAAATCATGATAATCGAAAGACCTAAAGCAATGCTTCCGCAACTCTGATGCAAAATATCATGATCCAACAAAATGTAAGCATGTCGGTCCAAAGGTCACAATATCACATGGAGGCGATACTACAAAAGATGATCCAGAGATTTACTATGGCTGATGATCTCAATGAAAGCTCAAATATCACAAGACAAAGGAACATTCATTTGAATAATCACTATTGAAGCATAAAGATTACGGAATTTAAAGAATCAAAGTCTACGAGCTCGAAACTGAACTTCATGATTGAATGCTAGGATGCAAATTGTAATTTATGGGGTAACCTCCTTTAAGGGGAGATTGTTAGGATTTGGAAAATCCATATAGAAGAGTCGGTCACCCCGAGTTTAGTCTAGCATGTATTTAGCTCGTAGACTTAGCTATATTTATTAGTTATTAGTTAGTTAAGTAACACCGTGGAGGACGGACGAGTCTTTACCCACTGTATACCTGATCCACAGCCCTACAGAGGGCGTAATATGTAAAGACTATAAAGCCTCTTCCCACCTATGGGATGAGGTGGAGTTTTCATTCTAATCAAGCTAACTTCTATTTTTCTCTCATCACTTTCTATCTCTAAGAAGGCATCCCACTTCTTTATGTCTCTAAAATCTCTTAATAATTCGAACCATATACTAATCTTTGTGTGTGTTACAATAACCAATATATTATAGTACCTTTGGTAGATTGTGTGAGATGGTAAGAGACATTTTTGGTTTAAAAGGTACAAGGAACATGACATTAGAAGAAATAGTTGCTTTGTTTTTATATGTATTGGCTCACCATAAAAAGAATATAATTATTAGCTTACTTTTCTTACAAAGTGGGGAAACTATTAGTCGATAATTTAATTGTTGCCTCCTAGCCATCTTGAAATTACATGACATGTTTCTTCAAAATCCACAACCTATTACTAAAGATTGTGAAGACAACCGTTGGAAGTCTTTCAAGGTAGTATCTCAAAGCCGTGGAAAACTAGAAGGGGGTTGAATAGTTTTACCGATTAAAACTTCGTTTTAATGTATTTAGATCGACTTGTGTCAATCTATTTAGTTTGTGTGTTGGATAATGATAGATGAGCATAAGTATGTAATGCAAAAGATAAAGAGTAAAGGAACACAAAGCCACAACACGAGTATTTATAGTGGTTTGGCTACAACACAAGCTCCTTAGGCGGTGAAGCCTTCACAATGTCGCCTACTCTTTATCCGGTAACCGAGTTCTTCCACGAGGTAGAACCAAACCTATCACAACATCGCCTACACTTTATCCGGTACAAGGCTAGATACCGAGTTCCATTACAAAGGAGGAACTACTACCCAACACTACACTACAACACAACTACCCAAAGGAGAGACACTCCTTTTTACAATATTAGAATGGATATCAACATCCTTTAACCCAAACTACACAACTTGTACATCGACGCACCATATCGATTGTGCACCTTCGGCACCATTCACTAATGCCTTCAACACGACACTTCTATGGAGGGGGGAAAGAACTATCAACAAAATGCACTTCAGTGGTGTTGATGATGACGAAGCTTAGCATCTCATGACCTTGAGCTTGCACATCTTCAAGAGGTGGTGATCTCGCCTTTAAGAGGAACCTAGAGAATCACACAAAGATAAAACTACATAGAATAATCCTTTGGATGTGTGGTTAGTGATGTTAGAATACTGAGAGAAAGTGTATCTAAGTGTGGTTTTTGAGCAAGAGAAAAATGACTCACTAGTTATAGACAAAATGTGTCTACTGTCCCACGGTTCCGACGGATCCCTCACCAGAGGGATCCGGCTACTGCAAATCATGGGATCTGGCTACTGGGTCAATTTAGTCCAGATTTTGGGTTGCAAACCGGGTTATGGGTTATGGACCAGGGTCATGGATATTGAATCATGGATACCCAACAAGATACAATGTAGCTAGTCATTGGGTTATGGATCTTGGGTCATGGGTCATGGACTTTGGGTCATGGATCATGGATAATATCCAACATGACTTCATGCATGATGTTATGCAATGGGTCATGGTTTATGGATCATGCTCCATCGGTATGGGTTATGGACTTTGGTTCTTACCCAAAAAGATTCATTGAACCTAGTAAATGGATCATGGGTCATGGGTTATGGACTTTGGTTTTTACCCATTTGATAAGGATTTAAAACATACGTTTTTAGGGGGTCATTTAAGCCCTAAATCAACACATTTTATATCTGTTACTACTTAAAATCGTTCTTTTTCACATTTTAGGTCTTTTGGAAGCAAAATGCTGGAATGAAGCATATTTGGACGAAAATGAGCGAAAACATGAAGAAAATGGCAAAGTCAAGATCAAAGGCACTACAGTATACCTGAATGCGTCCCAACCAAAGGGTGACGCTGTCCCTATATAAAAGTTTTGATCAAATTACACGCTACAGCTCAAGTGAAATTCTGGTTCTAAAGCATGACTTCGTCACGCCTAAACTCTAGAAGGCGTCACTCACAATCAGAATCATCGTCCATAGAAAGTAAAATGTTTACCTTCATCATTGTGATGTTAACCCATTCACCATTCCTAGCATTATTCTTCCCAACAGCTAGCTTGTCTTCTTCTAATCAGTGCACTGACTTGCACCATTTCATCGTTTGAGGAGACTGGCTCTTCATCCCAGTCAAAGACTACAGCTACCAAGCCCTTGTTTTTACCCTGCACAGATTTAACATTGTTTGTTGTTTCTGAGGGGGTGGCCTCAAGAAGTGCTAGTTTAGCCTTGGCTTTCCTATACTTAGCTTCAAAATCAACAGCTTTGTTTTCGTCAGACTTGTTTTAGAAATTTTGATGAGAACGATAGACTTTTGGTTGAAATTTTCTAAAACCTAAGGACTGGTTTGACCCCGAGGGTTTTTAAGAGGGCTTAGAGATAGTTTTTCAAAAACAGTCTTTAGCAAAATGACCCTTTTTGTGACACTTAAAATACTCAGTGTCCTCATTAGCTTTAGCATTAGAAAAACTTTTGTTCCTTCTTATAAATCTTTTAAAGTTAGCAAAGAGTGCCCTTTCCTGAAACTCGATGTTCAAGTCATTCAGGTACTCCTCGCTTGTTCTCTCATCAGGCTCATCGTCTGAATTTTCCTGAAAATCATGAACCACATTGTTTGAATAAAAGGCAGTAGAAATTGGTGTTGAAGTGGTTGTCAGGGACTTCTTGACTTCCTGAGACTTTTTCAAGTCAGGGTATCGTCTGTTGATGAGGTTTTCCTCATAGACAAATTTCCCATAAATTTCAGGAAGTTCAAGATTCTGAATATGATTTGCATTTCTGAGTCCCTGAGAAAAATTTAACCACTTCTCAGGGAGACTGTTAACAAAACCAGCATTGATTTCATGTTTGGACAACTTGACACCATCATTTGACAGTTCATTTAACAAAGTTTTATACGGGGTGTAAGTTTGAGAGAGAGTTTCTGAGTCTTTAGCCCTGAAGGTATTATACTCAAGTTTCAGGTCCATAATCCTGTTTTCCTTGGTATCTGAGGGACCTTCATAGATGTGGACCAGGTCATTCCAGGTTTGTTTAGTTGTACTGCAGCCTATGACAGGATCCATGACATCATCATGAAGACAAGACATGATGATGCTTTTGAGCCTTTGGTCCTGGTTGACCACTCTCCTCTCGTCCTGAGTCCACTGAGCTTCAGGTTTAGGTAAACCTTCAGCAGTCTTTGGGATAAATGGACCTTCATTAATACACTTAATGTAGTAAGGTTCCATCCCAGTCAAATAGCAAAGCATTCGCTTTTCCATTTTTTAATTTTGCCAACTTCGAGTCGAGGGGCAACAGCAACATAGGCTCCACCCTTTTTGTCGACAAGTTGGGGTACATAACTTTCAGCCATGTTTGGATCCTGATTTTAAAAATGTTTTTGAGAGGCTTGAAAAAGGGTTTTATAAATCAACCTGGCTCTGATACCACTTGTTGATCCCGTTTCACAATTAGTAAAAAGACAGATTTGCACTAAGAGTGATACATGAGTGAAGTAAAGTGTATGAAAAATCATAATTAAACAAGATAAGAAAACCTTAAGTACACTGAGATTTTTCAACGTTTCTATCCTTTATTAATAATGAATCAAAAAGAATATATTACCCAAGTGCTTGCGGAACAGCACTTGGGATTGAATGACAAGTATGGTGTAGCTCCTCACTAAGCTTAGGCTAAGTCTAAGCACAACTACTCAGGTACCAGTGAGCTATCTCAGGGACATAATTGTATTTGGAGGAGTGAAAGATTGCTTGTGTGTGTTTTTCACAATTAATGCACAAGCTTGAAAAACTTTCACTCCAACTCTTATGGCTATTTATATAAGTATAGTTTTTAACTCTATCCTAGAGGACAAACTGACAGGTTACAGAAGACAAAATACTGATGTATTTTGTCTCTGTTTACAATGGCTATTTAGAGTAAGTGACAAGGCTGCTTTCTTCTTGTCAGTGATGACACTGAGCCTGGTAGTTAGCGATTCAGGGAAAGTTTGACTTTGGGTTGATAAGGACCTCGTCTGATTTGTTCAAACTTATCCTGCCTTATCCCGCTCATTCTTCAGTCTTCTTAGCCTTCAGTCTTTATCTTTAGTTTTGTCTTCAGTGATAGTAGTTAGTGTAACACCCCCAAATTTCATGATACGCAGAGGAATTCAAGTTGGGTGTTACTTCATGGCACAACAGTTATAACAATAGAAAACGAACCCTAATTGAGTCGTTTTAAAAGATTTATCATTCGATTTATATAAATATCAGAGTTTACAAAATGAGGTCCCAGTGGTTTTACAGTTTATTAAATAAGTTTTCGAATGATAATATAGCCTTCTTGAGTATCCATGCCCTTCCGTGCCATCCTCGTAAATTATGAACCTAAGATAAACATGCTAAAAGTGTCAACACAAAGGTTGAATGAATTCATAGTGTTTATAGATAAAATAGTTGAGTTCAGTAGTTTCGAGTTTGAGTGATAATCGTAATAAATACAGATATCGATAAAATAAGTAGTGGGCTACGTTGTTATACACCCATAGTTCGTTTGTTTAGTAATCATTTGAACACAAGTTTCAAGGTTGGGTCATGTTGTTGTACTGCAACATTAGTATCATCGCAGTACCGTATTATTGCTCTAAGCCTCATGATACGCAAACCTTAATAGTATGACATCATAGTAATGAACTAATGATGTAAGTTACTGACATCATAGAGATGATGTAAGTAACAAGGCCCTCGGGTAGGAGTTTGCCAACTTCCTATAGGGTTCTCAAATAAAGTGCACTTGGCTACTTATCCAGCAACACAAGTGGGGCGTCAACTGCCAACAGATCTATTCACTATATTCGCGTTCACTCGCAAGTGATTAATGGCTCATGATAGAGGGACTTCTAGTGGCAATAGTGTATAACTTAGGCAATAACAATCAGGATCGCATACAGATAGTACTTGTTTTCAGGTTTGTAGCAAAACGTATAAAGTGTGATTATGAACTCATAGTAGTATGTAAAAGTTTTAGATTACTTGTGAAAGTAAAAACGAGCAGTTAAGCATGTATCTCCCCCAAAACAGTTTAAAAAGCAAGTAAAAGTAGGGGCCACGAACTCACCTTGGATGAAAATCTGATTGATGTCAAAAGTTAATTCAAAGTGAAATGGTAAATGGCTCCGAAACGTGACCTGAGTTGACATGTCAAGTTTCAGTATGCTTGTTTATGTTCACGACTTTAGATTTAGTATTCATACGACGAATAGATTGTTGGAAAAGTTTATAGTAATGGTGAAGTGTCGATAATTATATATTGAATCCTTTGAGTGAAAATTTGTATAACGCTGAAAGGATTAACGAGAAAGGATAAAAGATAAGGTTTATAGCCGATTGATTATGCTAACATTAGTATTTATAAGTTTGATTTGTTCAAATGTGTTTGTGAAAATATTTCGTGTGTTGAGTTTTATCAAAACCAAGCCAAAACAAGTTAAAAACATATTAGAAAACATGAAAGTGTTACACTTTATACCCTTATAGATTCAAGTATTGAAAATTTATACCCTCAAACTTTCTTAAAATGACAATTTATACCCTTGAACTTTCATAAAATGACAATTTATACCCTCGAACTTTCATAAAATGACAACTTTTACCCCTCAACGTTGGTGAAATGACAGTTTCTACCCTTTAGTTTTGAAAATGACAATTTATACTCCTACGTCTCATGTTGATTACAATTTAGTCCTTGTTATAAAAGAAATATAGAGTTTTAACAATAATTACCCTTAAGCGCTATTCGACTTTATATACATAGTCCTTTATTCATTTTTGTTGCGTTTTCGATTTAGAAAAAGGCATGGCTGGTTACGACTTACTAAAATAAGTTATTATAAGTTTGAAAATAAGTTGAAAACAGCTTATTAGCTTATATTTTGGCTTATGGATTTTTAAAGAATTAAAAAGGGTACGTTTGGTTTTGTCACGAAAGGCCTAAAAGAAAATTTAATAAAGACAAGGCCTTGCGAGATTTTTATGACGTTCTTGATCCTTTCAAATATTTGCTAGGTGGTCTTTCTAATGGTTCAGATTCGAAGTTCTAAGATTTTATGGTTTAGTCGCAATAATTTTTCAAAGTGAGGGGATTGAGTCGTTTTTCAATAAGGAATGTGTTTGTTTTTAAACTCGACAAGCCCAAAAGAGGCTCAAATAAAAACGAGACAATGAGAGATTTTAACAACGTTCTTGGTATTTTATAAACTTAGTTGTACCCTCTTTAAAATGGCATAAGCCGTTTATTTTATGGATGCTCGGTTTAGAAGAAAATAATTATTAAAAAGGGGTGTTTGGAGCGTTTTTGACAAGGGGTGTTTGGGTTTTATATGACAGTTGTTATGGTTTTGGCTAAATTTAGACTTCGTTTTACACTTTCCGGACTCGTGCTCCCAAATCTTTGAAGAAAACGTCGTTCCGGAAAACTTTCGTGCTTTAACGTTTTGATGAAACGGACCAGAAGTGCCTCGAATTTCGTGCCCGACCCTTCTGTCCACAGGAGGTGTTTAACAGCTTTTCACTAACTTCGTTAGACCGTATCTTTTGACTCGTGTACTCGTTTTAGGTGATTTAAATTGCTATGTTTTCTTTATAAAATCTTTTTTAACAGTATGCACTTGATATTAAAAGTGATAACGAATTTGAATGAGTTTAATAGACTTACAAACTGTTGGTACTTAGTGAAGGAATTCGATTAGAATGGCTCCAAAGGGAAACAAGGCCTATTCCAAAGCTACTAGACTTTAGTGCAACTTCCTTCTACTTCTTCTTGGGAATTAAGATCAGATTATAAGTGTGTGATTGAGTGGTTTGTGTGTTTCGATTGAGGAATGAGTGAAAAGAAATGAGTGTGGGTCGATATTTATGGGAGAATTCTAATGCTAATAGGTGACCACTTGTAGCATTTTGTAAGAATTGTTGAGATATCTAGGGGACATGATGAGGTGTTTTGCTAAGTTGCCATAAGTTTGTTAGTTAGTTTTAATGGATTATAAGAAACCACATAGTGTATTACTCGTTCTGATTGTAGCCTTAGAATTCGAATGGTTTGGAGACAAACCGTATGTTGCCCTTATTGACCAAGGATAGAAGAAGAGGTGTGATGTGGTGATGGTGGCTTATGGTGTGTAACATATTGGATTTCACAAACACATCAAACCATGATCAATAAGATGCGTATATTATGAGGTTTTAGAGAGGGAAAGAGTTAGAGGTTTGGGAACTTAGTGAGAGAAAGCAAAAGTATTATTATGAGCTCCAACCCTCTACCTTGGGAGGTAGAGGGTATTTATAGTCTTACATAAAATGCCACCTACGGGCTGTGAATCAGACATACAGTGGGTGATGACCCGTCCGTCCTCCACGGTGCTACTTAACTAAAAACTACTTAACACTAAATAACTACGACTACGAGCTTTCTAACGATTACATATAATTGAGATGACCGACACTTTAATAACAGGATTTACTAAATCCTAACAATCTCCCCCTAAGGGAGGTCACCTCAAAAATACATTGAATACAAACAGATATTACATTAAGATTGTTCTAGGATTCTTGTTAAAGTTCTTTGCTCTGTAGCCTGTAGTCATTGATTCTTCATTTATGCATGTTTGGTTAATCCAAGTGGAGGTATTTAGCTGATCCACGTGATAATGAGTTTTGAGCTAACATTGAGATCATCAGATACCATAAATCTCTGACTCTTCCTTTGTGGTGTTGATAGTATGTGATGTTGTGACTTATGGACCGACATGCTCACATTCTGGATCATGAAATCTTATCATCAGAGTAGCGGAAGCTTTTGTTGATTCATGATATTGGCAGCAGCGTAGCAGAAGCATGGAGTGAAAATATCAGAGTCGTTGATGCAGTTATCATGATTTCTTTAGAAATGAATGTGTTGTGTGAGCATGCGGCTATGGATTGACCTCTCTATTATGATCAGCTGCAAACGTCGGGCGTACCTGCATACAACAGTTAGCAATAAAGCGCACGAAAGTGTCTTTGAACACTTTCGTTGAATTGAGGTACACGGCCCACGGTTCCCCGTTGATCAGTACAAGTACTGCCTGTGATCAGGTATAATTCTGAAGAATCTCCTTGACAGGGTTTCACAGCTGCTCTAGTTGTTCTCAAACCGGAACGTCTCAAAGAAGACAACACGGAGTGAGTGAACCAGTGAATTTGAGATTCACTGATTGATGAAAAGAGATTTGATAAACAATCGAGTACTGCTCAATAAAGTGTTTTTGCAATACCACGAAGGTTTTAAGGAAAATCAGTTATCAATCATAAAAACCTTTTAAATTTGAAATTTTAATACACAGTCGATGTGCTAAAGAAAAAAAATTTAAAGCACAACGACCGGTTTTCAAAGGTATCCGTCAATCCATATCCTGAACCAGGATTGATTCAAAAATTTGAATCGCCCCATTGTTTATGTTTAGTTGTCACATGGTTGATCTATTGGATAGATCTCACATGCCACGTACCAAGAGCTTGTTTGATGTTGGCTCTAGAAGGCTTTCCATCTTCATTGTGAATATGTTTGCATATCACTCAGATGTTCTGGCAATACCACAAGGATACTGCGTAGGACTCTTAAGATATAATCTCTCTTTCCACATTGTGTGAAACAGAGAGTCTTCATTGACAGTGTCCTTTTAAGAGGAACTTGAGTAGTTTGGGAAGTTAGGTGCAGTGCGTCACTGGGTCCATGACGTCTTGTCTTCAATACCAGTGTTACCTTAGTAACCACCAGTAGCATATGAATTGAACCCGGTTTCTGCCCTAAGGTTGAATAATTGGAGAGCTATTTATTTTCACCCTTTTCTCATTCAATTCTTTTTCATTCTTCAACCTCTTCAGTGCTTACCGAGACTTCATAACTAGAACCTTGTTGGGTTTATTCCAGTTCTAGCTCTATCTCAGTCCGCACTCTTCCTATTTCTCACTTTTTTCCTTTTTTCATCATACCTAAGGACTTCTAGACTATCTAGTGGATTGTCCCTGGGCAGATCCCTCCGGCTCTGGCAGGATCGTGGGAACGAATACCTAACCTAACCATCCTTATATCACCATACATAAAGTAAATTTGGTCGGTCTATTTGGTATTGTTCATCTGCCATTGGAACCAATTGAAAACCATTTGAAAATCAATCCAGATACTTGTGATATATTATCAAAGCATTTTGTACCTGAATTGTTTTTGATATTTTTAGAAAAAAAGAGCTCCCCCTCAACATGTGCATCATGTATTTAAAATTGTTTTGGCACACGGAGGCAAGAGGAAGGGTTCACTTCTTTGATTACCATTTTCTAAAAGATATCAACATCACTTTCCTTATCAAAATTAGTATTTTTCATACTTTGTTAAGGATAATTTTTGGAAAGGATGAGGTTTTCAAAAAAATTGCTCCCCCTCAATATGTGCATAGAGATTTGAAAGTGTTTTGCACATATTAGGGAAAATCTGCACATTGAAACAAATCAATCACGTTTCAATCCTTTTTGGTTTGAAATAGATGCTCCCCCTCAACATGTGCATAGAAAATTTGAAATCGTTTGGCATATGTGGGGAGGAGAGCTTGTAAATCATTATAAAACCATTTTTCGAATTATCAGTTTAAATCCAATTTAAATCACTAATTCTCCCCCGATCACAATTTTCAAATAATTTGAAATTTGTGATCTCTGGAGATTTAAATTGATTTTGAAAGCTGTTGAGGAGAATTGTGACTTGCTTATGAAAACATTTAACCGATAAGGATCAAATTTGAGACTTTAAACTCCAAAGATTAAACATGCATTAGTATCTTTTGAAAACAATTGTATGACAAATAACCTTTTGATGTGATTGAAATCATTCTCCCCCTCAATCAATGACATAAGTTGTTGATTGAGAGATAGAGATTTTGACAAATGTTAAGTCCAGATAATTTTCAAAAGTTGAGTCCGAATTATTTTTCATAGCTATTAGTTTTCATTAGATAACAAATATTTGTTTATAGAATCAGAGCATGAGATTTGTAAAACAAGATTAAGCATGGCTCTGTTCTTTCTTTTAAAAAAACGGGTTATAGACAGAAATGACTATAAGCCTTGTTTTACATTCTCTCAAAAAATATTTTTTGATTTTTTTTAAGCATTCGAACAACATCTAAAGACCCGTGTCATTCTTTGAATGACAGCACAAAGACCGTAGATATTATCGAATCAAGAAAAACATGACAAAAAGACAATATTTTTTGAAATTTTTCGAGATTTTTCAAATATTTATGGATTTTCTAATTTTATAATTTTGTATTTTACTTTTTTTGAATAAATATATACAAGAGATAGATGAAGGAAAACCTTTTACTCGTCTTCTTCCTCTTGAAGACGTTTGAGTGTTTCCGGTTGTAGACTCTTTAGACAAAGTCGTGGAAGGATAAACTCAAAACGTTCTCTAGGAAGAGCTTTGGTGAATATGTCTGCTAACTGGTATTCAGTCCTCACAAAGTAAAGTTCCACCACACCGTTTTCCACTTGCTCCCTGACGAAATGATGTCGAATGTCGATATGTTTTGCTCTTGAATGTTGAACATTGTTGCATGAGAGAGCAATTGCACTTTTGTTATCACAGTACAGAGGGATTTTGTTGAATTCAAAGCCATAGTCAGATAATTGGGATCTCATCCATAGGATTTGAGCACAACAAGATGACATGGCTATGTATTCTTCCTCTGTAGAGGATATAGAAGTACTCATTTGTTTCTTTGAAGACCAGCTCACGAGCTTATCACCCAAAAACTGAGCACCTCCAGACGTACTTCGACGTGTATCTTGACATCCTGCATGATCAGCATCTACATAGGCTGTTAGTGACATACCGGTGTCCTTCGGGGTACCAAAGTCCCATATTGATGGTTCCTTGGAGATACCGAAAGACCCGTTTAACCGCTTCAAGGTGCTTTTTGGTAGGCTTAGCCTGGTATCTAGCACACATGCATACAACGAACAAAATATCTGGTCTACTTGCTGTGAGGTACATCAGGGATCCAATCATACTACGATATTTCGTTTGGTCTACCATGATCCCTGAGAGGTCCTCATCCAGTTTAGTACGCTCTATCATGGGAGTGTCAATAGGGTCACAAGAATCAAATCCAAATTTCTTTAAAATTTCATTTGCATATTTAGATTGATTTATAAAAATGCCTCCGGGACTTTGTGAAATTTGTAATCCCAAGAAAAATGACATTTGTCCCATCATTGACATTTGAAATTTGGAACCCATTTCATTTGAAAAACAATCACATTCATTGGGGTCAGTCGAGGCAAAAATAATATCATCAACATAGATTTGAACGTGAATTAAATGTTTGCCTGACTTTCTGGTGAACAATGTCGGATCAACTGCTCCTTTGCTGAATCCAGAAGATAGAAGAAACTTTGATAGCGTATCATACCATGCCCTTGGAGCTTGCTTCAAGCCGTAGAGAGCTTTCTTCAAGCGATAGACATGAGTAGGATGCTCTGGATTCACAAAACCTTCCGGTTGGCTTACGTACACGACTTCTTTAAGATCTCCGTTAAGAAAAGCCGTCTTAACATCCATCTGATAGACTATCATATTTTTGCTAGCAGCATTAGCCAGGAATATTCTGATTGCCTCGATACGTGCAACTGGAGCAAATGATTCTTCAAAGTCAATACCTTCCTCTTGACGGTATCCTTTAGCAACTAATCGAGCCTTGTTCTTTTACACATCACCATGCTTATCAAGTTTTACTTTGAAGATCCACTTAAGAGCAATGATCATAGCACAGTCAGGAGCAGGTACTAATTCCCATACATCTAGTCGATCAAACTCATGAATTTCTTCTTGCATGGCATTGAACCAGCTGTCTTCATTCATGGCAGTTTTAACGTCTTTTGGTTCGATCTTAGAGAGTACGGAGTTGAAGAAGCACCATAAAGCATCAGTTGCAAGTTGTTTACGAGTGGATACTGGATGAGAGAGGTTTCCAATGATGTTGTCTAATGGATGATCATGAGTCCATTTTCTGAGGTGTTCATGTGGTTATTGTTGAGGAACTGATGTAGCAGAGTCGATTTCTCCTGATGAAGATGGTTCTGATGATGGTTCAGGAGTAAATATGTTCTCAAAGGGGGCATCTTCGGGAGTAGCAAAGGGATTAACTTCATCATAGGTGCCAGAAACAATTCCATGATGTACACTCGATGATTGATTATTTGTTGATGAGACCGAGTGATCAGCACCAGGCGTTTCTTGACTTAATGACATTGAAACTGAAGGGTTAACTTCATTGACAGGGATAGGAGCAGCCTCTGTTGATGAAATTGACAGATCATTAGCAGTTGGCTCATAGTGTTCATCAAACATTGGATCAAACAATTTCTTCAAATCATCTTCTGAAGGAGGTACATAAGGAGTTGCTGGTGATGGACTTAGTACAAGAGTAGAACTGATAGGACTACTTGATAAAGGTTGAGATGCGGGTCCAGAACTGGATTGTCCTGGAGCCATTTTCCCGGACAGCTCATCGAACGTGACGTGAATAGTTTCCATGATATCTCGAGTCCTTTTGTTGTAGATTCGGTAAACCTTCTTGTTTGATGCATAACCAACAAAAACTCCAATATCTGCCTTAGCTCTTAACTTACCTAAATCTTGACCATCATTCGTTGGATAGCACAAAGCACCAAACACACGAAGGTAGGAGAGATCAGGTTTTCGTTTATGGACAAGTTCATATGAAGTTTTTCCATGAGAGGTGTGTATCAGGGAATGATTTTGGGTGTAGCAAGCAGTGGCAATGGCTTCAGCCCAGAGAAACATTGGAACCTTTGAATAAATTAGCATTGTTCTTGCGGCTTCCACAAGAATTCGATTTCGTCTTTCAACTACACCGTTCTGTTGAGGAGTTCGTGGAACACTTCTTTGATGTCTGATTCCAACACTTTCATAAAACTGAATTAAGTCTTTATTAACGAACTCTGTGCCATTGTCTGTTCGAACAATTCTAACAATATTGTTGAGTCGAACCTGAAGCTGTTTGATAAGTTTGATGATGACATATGGAGTTTCATCCTTTGCCTCAAAAACTTTACCCAAGTAAATCGAGAGTAGTCGTCAACAACGACTAAAATATATTTCTTCCCCTTAATCGTTTGCACTCTCATTGGTCCGCATAAATCCATATGAAGGGTATTAAGAACTTCCATCACTGAGTTTGTGGGTTTGGGTTTGTGGGCATATTTCGTGCTTTTTCCCAATTGGCATGCTGAACAAAGATGATATTTTTCATACTTTAATCTGGGTAAGCCTCTTACAAGATCCTTTCTGGAAAGATTATTAATGGTGCAGAAGTTCAAGTGATTGAGACGACGATGCCATAACCATGACTTTGTTATCGAAGCCTTTGACAGCAAGCAGATTGGAGAAGACTTCATCATGTCTTCGATAGAGATGGTGTATAGATTTGAACCACGAGTTCCTCTTAACAATTCCACACCATCAAGTTCTCTAACGAAACAAGTATGTTTTCTAAAAGCCACTTCTAGATCAGAATCACAGAATTGACCAACAGAAAACAATTTATGACCAAGACCTTCAACATAATATACCCTGGAGATTACACTTTTACCAACAACATAGTCTCCATAACCCATAATTGCACCAAAATGGTCGTTCCCGAATCTAACAGTCCCGATGAATTTACTCACGAAGTTCATGAGCCGCGAGCGATCTCCAGTCATATGCTTGGAACAGCCTGAGTCCAGGTACCACAGAACGATTTGAACGATCTGCAGTTGAACACAGACAAGAATGGATAACTGGATAATTGGGATCCCCATGCAAGAATGGGTTCCATTTGGTTAGTAACAGTGATTGGAACACCCACATCGGAAGTAGAAACAATGGAATCATCAGGAATAGATGCAGTGCTAGTGTCCGTATGTTCCATTTGGTTAGTAACAGTGATTGGAACACCCACATCGGAAGTAGAAACAATGGAATCATCAGGAATAGATGCAGTGCTAGTGTCCGTATTAGACCTATTCAAAGTATGTTCACTTCTTAAAGGAATAGTTCTACCAGTAGGCATCCATTTCCTAATGGGCATTGATCTAGATAATTTAGGGCACATCTCATTAAGTTTGAATTTGCGGCCAGTGGGTATCCACTGATAACCTATGTTACTAAATTTCCTTCCTGTGGGTTTCCAATGTTTTCTAACCTTCTTCCACCATTGCTTTCTAGCCTTCTTAGCTTGATTCTTAACATTAACAATTTTAACTGGGCATTTGATAGCATTAAACAAATCATTCACACCACATTCATGATTAGTAACAGAAAACAAGCAGTCATCATTACATGGTTTGCAGATAGTAGGAGAACTCGAATTAGTTACAGTACACTTATAGCTAATACTAGAATCAACAGGATTCGTTTTATTCAACTCAAACTTAATGTTCCTAGGGTGGTCTTCTACTCTCTTCCAATGCACATTCTTAGCTTGCGAGGTCCTATCTTGCTTTGTATTGCCTAGAGGCTTTGACCCGCTTGCTTTTATGTCACTGATTACTCCTGTAGAGGGAATCATGGGAACATTAGTTGGTTGGGCTACTTTTTGTATTCCTGAACTAGACGTGCAGGGATCTGAACTACTTGAAGGCACTTTAGAGTTCACTTTCTTAATACTGGGCATAGAATTGTTTGTGTACTTGGCACTAGGCATAGAACAAGGCATCACAACTTTATCTTTCGCACCTAAGGATTTGGGACATGTTTCTATTAAACATTCTAGCAGCTCCTGAGATCGTTTGGCCTGAATGCAAGCAAACCTAATTTCTCTATCAAGTGGCTTATTTATGAAATCCTCTTCCACAATCTCACGGAGACATTCTAGACTATCCTTAAGGTGAGCGAAGTAGTTACGAAATACAAGTTCGTTATTTCTAAGATGAGGAGGAATGTATTTAACAGTCACAGTATATTTGCAGTCTGTAGATGACTTTGATGCAACATTCTCATTAAAGACAAGTGGCATTTTCCCTTTTACCTGACTCTTCAGATTCTCAATTTCCTTTTGTAAAGACGTTATTTTTTCGTTGTTTTTGTCACGAGTGACTTTCATTGAATCATATAACTATTTAAAGTGTCGTTTAACTTTTTCATTTTCTTCTAGAAAACTCTCATTTTCCTTATGTAAAACATTAACCAAGTTTTGAAGATGAAAAGTTTGAGAACACTGAGAATCTAAAGGAGGAGGCATTTGGGAGCCAGTCACATTGTTCTTTTCACCCTTTAGTTGTGAAATTTGGGCTTTGAACTTTCTGATCGTGTTACAGTGAGCTTGAATCTGTTCGTCACGTTTGTTTATCTGAAAAACTGCATCAAACTCTGGAACATTTGAGGATGTCTTGATGTTTGAGGTTTTGACATTTTCTTTAAGATGTTGATATTTTAGTTGCAAATCAAAATGTTCAACTTCTAGCTTAGAAAGATGTTTCACCAAATTATCGTGATCATCCTGATCAATTTTCTCATTTAGTTCTGAGTTTTTGTTTTCAAGCTCAATGACAGGATCATGGAAAACTTTCAAAGCATCAGATAATTCATGAAATCGAGAAGCAGTAATTGAATACTTAGTAACAGTATAAAACACATCTTGAGCAAGACAACTCGAAATCAAGTTCTCATTTAAGATATGCAAGTTTTTCCTTTCAACTTCATTATATTTGAGTTCCTGTTCATAATCATTGACCTCAACTATCATTGCATCAAATTCCTTTTCCATTTCTTTAATATCTGAGTTTATTCCTTTTTGAAGACTCTCAAATTGACCTTTTAATTGTTTAAAAAAAGGCATGACTTCAGTTAAATAACATTCTTTAGTTTGCTCAAAACCCCTTTCCCCCTCAGTTATCCCTGTAGGTGTGATTCTCTTCTTACATGTCTTCTCAAAGTCAACGAATAGTTGATAAACAACATACAGGCTGATTAAGGTTTTGCTATTAGTGGCAATGGATCTAGGAACTAAATGCATTGGTGTATTTGGAGGATACACAGTAGCTGCAGGCATTTTCCTAAGGGGAGTGTTTGTTTCAACAAGGTCTTTAACTTTTTGCTTATCCATATCTTTCTTCCAGAAAATTTGTTCTGGGGTTAATTGAGTTTGAGGCTTAAACATGTTCAGGGAGATCCAATTTTCTTTAGTGTAATCATGGGGTGTGATCGTTATGTTGTTCTTGTTACATATATGATCATTAAGCTTCTTATCCATTTTCTCCCTAGAGGCATCATTTAATTTTCTATCCTCTTCCGTGCTTCCAACACAAGATGGTGTTTGCCTAGGCTTAAGAATCTCATTACCATCATATAGTACCTTATGAGCAGCTCTAGCCTTTTTGCCGACCTCTGGATTTGGTTCCTCAACAAGGGGAATACTATGCTTATCGCTTAAGACTCTATGATTAATGATCATGTGAGCAGTCTGAATGGTATTCCCTTGTACGCACAACTTATTTTCAAGCTTGTTTTTTTAAAGTTTTTAGATTGGAAAAATCATTCAAAAGTTTTGATTCCTTAGCATTAAATTCTTGTTTAAGCACTTTAACATTATCTTGAAGTTCTTGCTTTTGCTAACAGTTTTAGAAAGCTTTTCTTGTAAGGAATTTAACTCTTGTTTTAACACTTCTTCTCTAAAATTACTTTTTCTAATGATTGTACGCATTTGGTCATCCATTTCCTGCTCATGGTTAGTTAACTCAAACTTAGCACGTTGTTCATAAATAGCAACTTGTTCTTTATAGGCATTCAGTTCAGAGATAACAGAATCATCAGGGGCACATGCAGTGTATTCATCAAAAACATAGTCATCATTGACTGCAGAAGATACATCACTTGGTACAATCTCACTTTCACTTTGTGTCACATATTGATCATAAGGGACAATATTACTATTACCCTCATTTTCAATATCTGATTCATAAGTTTCAAGAGTTTGTACTTTGTTATGTATCTTTTGCTCATCCACTTCATCGTATAGTTTTAATACCTCTGAGATGATTGATTCTTTGGATGGGCCAGCCTGTTGTGGTGAAGAGACCTTTGGAGAGACCATAGGTGAGATGCTAGCCATGAAGATTGTCTGGGCAGTAGGTTCATCATTGACATCAGAGTCAAATGCATCACAATCTGCTACTTGAAAGGCATTTTGATGATTGTGACATACTTCCTAGATTGGCTGCTCATCCACATCAGCATCATATGTCTTAGCATTCCCTTCTGCAAGAAACAACAACTCCTCTTCATCCAAAGCTGCTCCGTTATCCCGAACTTGCACAAGCAACATCTTGTCTCTGAAGTATTCTGCATTCTGTGGACGTTTTGGAGATGTGCAGTTCCTCGCAATATGTCCCTCACCACCACATTTATAGCATTTGATTGGCTTTGCTTGTCCTTGATTTGGATTCCTTCCACGATTCTGATTAGCCATATACCCTCCACCAACTCCCCCTCTTCCCTGCTCATACTGCCTTCCTTGACCTGGTTGCACCATAACCTTTCCATCTCTGACAATAGCATGATTGTGAAGATTGGATGCAGTTCTGATTTCATTGTTAATGTGAAGACTGTTAGTATGAGGAGTAAGGGTCAAGTTTTGTTTAACCATAAGAGCCAGTTGATTGATGAAGTGTCCCATGACTGCATCAGCATCCGGTTGCTTGAACCTCGGATCGGGAATGAGTTTGTGATTACCATTACCCGTGGGTATGACTTGAGAAGCTTTGGTGGTAATTCCAACATTGGTGTAAAAGGCTGTTGAATCATTAGATGAGCTTGATTCTCCCTGTTTAGCTTTGAACTGATCAATAATCATTCGCTCAAACATAGCATGTCTCTCATTCTAAAGCAGGAAGGCATACAGTTGCTCATAGTTGGTGTTCTTAAGACCTTCGGTTAGCTTCACAGAGGTGACAAATTTATGCCATTCGGGATTCATGTTGTTCACAAACTTTGAGTTCAGCTGAATATTTGGCATGGTCATTTTGATATTCCTCATGTCATTTACAAGCTTGTGGAATCTCACATAATATTCATAGACACTTTCTTCTGGTTTCATCTTAAAGTGCTCAAATTCATCATACAATTGTGATTCTCTTTCTTCCTTAGTTAATTCAGAACCCGAGAGAAGCATCTTGACATTATCCCAAACAGCCTTGGCTTCAGTTTTGTGATTGATAAGCTTGTAGATATCTTTTGGAAGACCCTGAAGTATAATGTTTGAAGCCCTGATATCAGCATCGAATCTCTTTTTCTCCTTATCATTGAGCTCATCATACATCTTTGGTCTGTCCAATCCATAGATCAATGTTCCATCTGCAGCAGTATCAATTATGTCTCTAGTAGTCTCAATCTGATAAGGTCCTTCATCAATTGACTTGAGAATGTTGACTCCGTTTTCCTTTCCTAGACAGTACAATTTGATTCGTTGAGCCCATGAGTCGTAGTCAGTTCTGTCAAGCATGGGTGGACGAGTATCTGAACCAGCTGCTTGAACATCCTCAGCTACAGTAGAGATGATTGTAGACACGTTGGTAGACATGTTTACAGATTTCACGGGATTTTATAACTCTATGATTAAACCGGGAAATAGATTCTTTCACGGGATTTTACTACATCAAGAGAAAACCGTATTAGAAACAAAAATCAACCAAGTCGCTATAATCCTTGAACCAAGTCGCTAAGTCATCAAGTCGCTAAGTAGCAACTCGCTAAACCTCAAGTCGCTGTGAATCAAGTCGCTAAGCACAAGTCGCTAAGACCCAAGTCGTTGAACACAAGTCGCTAAATCACCAAATCGCTAAGCAAACAAGTCGCTAAAGAACAACTCGCTAAGTATCCAAGTCGCTAAAGACACCAAATCGCTAAGCTGACAAGTCGCTAAAGAGCAACTCGCTAAGTATTCAAGTCGCTGAGGATCAACTCGTTAAGACCAATAAGGACAAGTCGCTAGAAATAATAGAGACAAGTCGCTACGCCAACCAAGTCGCTAGCCGAAGTGGAACCTCCACTACGTTGTACTGTTTGTCGGCTTGTCTCAATAGACAAGTCGCTAGGCTCAAGTCGCTAGGCTCAAGTCGCTACTACTTCAACTACAAGTCGCTGTAAATTAACAAAGCAAGTCGCTACGATGAAAACAACTCCGAGACTCAAGTCGCTAGGTAGAAAATCTTAAAAACAACACTTTTCAATCCAAAACAAGCTCAACCACAGTGATTCAAGTTTTCAAAATCCAAACCCAAGTACTTACAATGATTCTAAACACAAAAGTACACTCAAAATTCAAACTTTAACACAAGAATTGATCCAAATGATGCAAAAACCACTAAACTTTTTCAAACTCAAAAACCATATAAAACCACTAGAAATCCAAGGATATGTAAGAGAGATGATCAAACCATGGCTCTTGATACCATTTGTAACATACTGGACTTCACAAACACATCAAACCATGATCAATAAGAGGCCTATATTATGAGGTTTTAGAGAGGGAAAGAGTTAGAGGTTTGGGAACTTAGTGAGAGAAAGCAAAAGTATTATTATGAGCTCCAACCCTCTACCTTGGGAGGTAGAGGGTACTTATAGTCTTACATAAAACGCCACCTACGGGCTGTGGATCAGGCATACAGTGGGTAAAGACCCGTCCGTCCTCCACGGTGTTACTTAACTAAATACTACTTAACATTAAATAACTACGACTACGAGCTTTCTAACGATTACATATACTTGAGGTGACCGACACTTTAATAACAGGATTTACTAAATCCTAACATGGTGGCTATAATTTAGCCATGGAATTTGCCCATAATTTTTGACCATGAAAGATTTTCAAGGGACAAGGTGATGTGTAAGTAAAATGTAACTAGTTAGGAGTTTTTGGCTTTGGATTTAGTTAAAAATCTAGTTAGGATTTGTTTAGTTTAGGTTAGTCTAATTTAAGTAAATGTCATGTTTAACATATATGCATAAAATGCTTGTACCACAAGCATTGGAGAGTTGTACCTTAGACTTGTATATTATAAGAAAATCAAATTTAAAGGCTTGTGCATTATAGGGTTGTACCTTGTGCTTAAAAATAGTTACATTGGGGTTATAATCTAATTTATATAAGTATAAAATTTTTATTCATTAAAGACTTGTACATAAGCTTGAAAGACTTGTACTCTAGGTATAAAATGTTGTACTTTAGTATTTATGATTTAGTTTCGTAAAATCGTAGTTATAATAATTTATGTTTTCACGAAAACTCCAATAAATGGCTAACGTTTAGTTTAAACGTTTATAAAACATTCGTTAAGGAAATAACGTAAAGTGGAAAATAAAAAGTGAAAACTTTTATACTTGATATATAAGAATGTTTATTTAAAATGAACTTAAGACATTCTGGTGAGCACGTTTTTTAGATATATAAGTCACATTAGTTGGTTGATGTGATTAGTTAAACTGGTAACATTTAAAAAAAATTTGACGTGAAAAATGGATAAGTATTCTTTAGTTAGAATATCATACAAGTTGAAATTTACCGGTGGTTACAGTCTTACCCCCTTAAGTGGAATCTCGTCTCGAGATTCAGTCTGTGTTAAGTGTTGAAGTAATGAGGATGAAATGTGGTTTCACTTGTGAAAGCTTATAAGTTAGAATTTATTGTTTTTACATGTGAATAACATTATTCCGAAGGTCATATAAACTTAAGAAAAATTTATTTTGAATGAAGATTGTTATTTTATAAGGTTTATCATATTTTAATAATTAATTTTGAAAATAACATGGTTCATAATGGCTTGTGAAAATCAAATTATTAACATAAAAACCTGTCTTTTAATAAGTAAAATTTTGGATGAGAAATTGATGAATGTAGAGAAAGTTGTTGAACTTCAGCTTTTGTAGATGATAAATTAGTTTGTTCCTTATTAAGGTGAACAGTAATTTCTAACGATCATGAACAGTAACCCCCAACGGTCATGAACAGTAACCCCCAGGGCCGTCTCGTGGATTTTAAGTGCCTTGTTCAGTAAAAAAAAAGGGCCCCTTAAACCCAAATACTTTAAATACTAGTATAAATTTCTTAAAATTGATAAAGTTGAAACCCGTGTCTCTAAATTCCTCAAAGAATGAAATTAACCCTTCAAACTTCTTTAATAGCAACATCTATAAGCATATCATCAGATTAAATAATTCATGCTTTCAATTAGAATATTTGTGGCTTACTTCTTCAAAACCTATGGACGCTAGCAAATATGTATTTAATCCTTAGATCCTATCATCCCAACAATTAAAATTAATTGCTTCTAAAACAATTAATAAACATTCGTATATTAATAATCTACTCTTAAATTTTTGACCATTCGGTTCATTATTCATAAGCAGAAGCAATACTATGACTATTATCTATGTACCCAAAAAGTAAAAGCCTATCCTTGCACTTAACTTGTAAAGGAAATGAGAAATGATAAGGGGACCTAAACTTATGCCTAGTTTTAGGCCTAAAAATAAGTGTCATCATCCTGATGGTTGTAAAATAATCGGGTCCCTGTTTGCAACCATCAAGATGACGCAACTTGTTTTTAAGCTTAAAATTAGGTCTAAGTTTAGATCCCTCTATCATTACTCAAAGGAAATAGAAAGCATAAAATAATTAATTGAAAAAAAAGTTACCTGCAGTCACAAAGATTGGGAGACGATGCTTCAGTTTGTGAATTCCAATGAACATTAAACGAATAAAGGGCTCTTTATTTATAGCAATTATATGTTAAATTTGACTTCAACTTAGATTGGGAATTTGGCCTATCTCTATTATGACTAGTGACTACACAAAATTTTGGTGCCCCTACAAAATATTGGGCCCTGTGCAAGTGCACATATGGCACACCCTAATATCCGGGCCCGGTAACCCTCAACGGCTAGTTTTTCTTTTTATAAATACCCCATTTTAATCCTCATTCTTTCATACTAACTTTTCTACCTAAATTTCTCCCATCACAATGCCTCATTTTATTACCATTGTTGCACTTGTGTATGTTGTTGCCGCTGCTATTTACTTGGCCTACATTCCGGAAGAAGACTATGAATTCTTGGCCGTGGTCTTAGTGATTCTTGTACCACTCGTGGTCATAGCCATCGACATGGATAAAATATGGGGGTAATATCATTATGTTAGGAATGTTGAAATAAATTTTTGTTTGATTTGTGTTATTGTGTAATCGTATGCGTTAGCATTTATTGAGTTGTGGTCTTGTGTTGGTTGTTGGGTTGAAACCCAATACGCTTAATGGTGTGTTTGTTTATGTAATCTGGGCCGAGGCCCGTTTTAATCTAAATGTGGGTTGTGTTTGTTTGTTTTACTAATGAGTTGACGCCCATTTCTTGTTATAAAAGAGAGCGTTTAATATTGTTTATATATTTGTCAAGATTCTTTTATATATAGAGTTACGTCCCTTGATATTTTATTCACCACACTTAATAACTCTTTTATACTTGTTATACAGAATAGTCAAGATACTGCATCCAGTCGTGATTCTTGCTCTCATAGGTGTAGTGGTGTTTTTCATTGGCTTGGCGGATCAACCAATTGGCGATTCCATACCTTATTTAGTGATCTTTGTAACATTAGCACTACCGATGCTAATTACATCATTATGTATTGTGGGTTCTAATAAAAATTTACATTATTGGTGTTTTTCCATATGTTTTTATGAATTCTTGTGATCCTCGATTTCATACTCATGTCATTTCAGATGAAAATAAGCCCACTTATTTATAATTCATTACTTACATAGAGAGGCGTCCCAAACAATGTAAATAAGGAAATATAAACTTATGGTTCGGTGATTTATAATTTCTTTATTTAAATAAAGAGGCGTCCCAATTCATTCAAATAAAGACATTGTAAATCATCCTACTTAAGAATTTCTGACTCAACGTTCGTACTTAACTAATGAGTTACAAGGAAATTTAGTACGTAGGTGATTCAAGAGTACGAAAGGAGTATTTACACTCATCTTTAGAGATGGGAGTAAATTTATCAAGGAAAGTTGACATAGAGTTCAAAATAGTTGGCGAGTATATATTTAACGTAGATAGGGTAAGAATTGTGCAATACACAATGTCTTGGGAAGGTTTCGTAAATTGTAAAAATATAGAAGTAGGCACATGCTCGGGGAAAGATTGAGTCGTAATGCCTTAGAATAGACACATGCAAGTATGTTTATTCTGTTGTTTATATAAAGTGATCGGAAGTATGTTGAGTGCGTATATAACAATATACTAATATGTTTGGATAGCATAAATTGTTTAGAAGTCAGATAATTTCCTGGAGAATGGAAGGCACGGAGAGCGAAAGGCTATAAAAATGTTTTTGTGAAAAAGTAGTTAGAGTTTAAGTCTCAATTAGACCCGTTTCTCTATAACTGAGGCTCTAATACCAATCTGTAACACCCCCAAATTTCGTGATACGCAACGGAATTCAAGCTGGGTGTTACTTCATGGCACAACATTTATTAGAATAGAAAACGAACCCTAATTGAGTCGTTTTAAAAGATTTATCATTCGATTTATATAAATACCAGCGTTTACAAAATGAGGTCCAAGTGATTTTACAGTTAATTAAATAAGTTTTCGAATGATAATATAGCCTTCTTGAGTATCCGTGCCCTTCCGTGCCATCCTCGTAAATTATGAACCTGAGATAAACATGCTAAAAGTGTCAACACAAAGGTTGAGTGAATTCATAGTGTTTATGGATAAAATAGTTGAGTTCAGTAGTTTCGAGTTTGAGTGATAATCGTAATAAATACAGATATCGATAAAATAAGTAGTGGGCTACGTTGTTATACACCCATAGTTCGTTTGTTTAGTAATCATTTGAACACAAGTTTCAAGGTTGGGTCATGTTGTTGTACTGCATCATTAGTATCATTGCAGTACCGTATTATTGCTCTAAGCCTCATGATACGCAAACCTTAACAGTACGACATCATAGTAATGAACTAATGATGTAAGTTACTGACATCATAGAGATGATGTAAGTAACAAGGCCCTCGGATAGGAGTTTGCCAACTTCCTATTGGGTTCTCAAATAAAGTGCACTTGGCTACTTATCCAGCAACACAAGTGGGGCGTCAACTGCCAATAGATCTATTCACTATATTCGCGTTCACTCGCAAGTGATAATGGCTCATGATAGAGGGACTTTTAGTGGCAATAGTGTATAACTTAGGCAATAACAATCAGGATCTCATACAGATAGTACTTGTTTTCAGGTTTGTAGCAAAACGTATAAAGTGTGATTATGAACTCATTGTAGTATGTAAAAGTTTTAGATTACTTGTGAAAGTAAAAACGAGCAGTTAAGCATGTATCTCCCCCAAAACAGTTTAAAAAGCAAGTAAAAGTAGGGGCCACGAACTCACCTTGGATGAAAATCTGATTGATGTCAAAAGTTAATTCAAAGTGAAATGGTAAATGGCTCCGAAACGTGACCTTTTACCCCTCAATGAAAATCTGACAATTTATACCCTTGAACTTTCATAAAATGACAATTTATACCCACGAACTTTCATAAAATGATAACTTTTACCCCTCAACTTTGGTGAAATGACAGTTTCTCCCCTTTAGTTTTGAAAATGACAATTTATACTCCTATTCTCATGTTTATTACAATTTAGTCCTTGTTATAAAAGAAATATAGAGTTTTGACAATAATTACCCTTAAGCGCTATTCGACTTTATATACATAGTCCTTTATTCATTTTTGTTGCGTTTTCGATTTAGAAAAAGGCATGGATGGTTACGACTTACTAAAATAAGTTATTGTAAGTTTGAAAATAAGTTGAAAACAACTTATTAGCTTATATTTTGGTTTATGGCTTTTAAAAGAATTAAAAAGGGTACGTTTGGTTTTGTCACGAAAGGCCTAAAAGAAAATTTAATAAAGACAAGGCCTTGCGTGATTTTTATGACGTTCTTGATCCTTTCAAATATTTGCTAGGTGGTCTTTCTAATGGTTCAGATTCGAAGTTCTAAGATTTTATGGTTTAGTCGCAATAATTTTTCAAAGTGAGGGGATTGAGTCGTTTTTCAATAAGGAGTGTGTTTGTTTTTAAACTTGACAAGCCCAAAAGAGGCTCAAATAAAAACGAGACAATGAGAGATTTTTACAACATTCTTGGTGTTTTAGAAACTTAGTTGTAACCTCTTTAAAATGGCATAAGCCGTTTATTTTATGGATGCTCGGTATAGAAGAAAATAATTATTAAAAAGGGGTGTTTGGAGCGTTTTTGACAAGGGGTGTTTGGGTTTTATATGACAGCTGCTACAGTTTTGGCTAAATTTAGACTTCGTTTTACATTTTTCGGACCCGTGCTCCTGATTTTTTGAAGAAAACGTCGTTCTGGACAACTTTCGTGCTTTAACTTTTTGATGAAACGGACCAGAAGTGCCTCGAATTTCGTGCCCGACCCTTCTGTCCACAGGAGGTGTTTAACAGCTTTTCAGTAACTTCGTTAGACCATATCTTTGACTCATGTACTCGTTTTAGGTGATTCAAATTGCTACGTTTTCCTTATAAAATCCTTTTTAACAGTATGCACTTGATATTAAAAGTGATAAAAAATTTGAATGAGTTTAATTGACTTACAAACTGTTGGTACTTAGTGAAGGAATTCGACTAGAATGGCTCCAAAGGGAAACAAGGCCTATTCTAAAGCTACTAGACTTTAGTGCAACTTCCTTCTACTTCTTCTTGGGAATTAAGATCAGATTATAAGTGTGTGATTGAGTGGTTTGTGTGTTTCGATTGAGGAATGAGTGAAAAGAAATGAGTATGGGTCGATATTTATAGGAGAATTCTAAGGCTAATAGGTGACCACTTGTAGCATTTTGTAAGAATTGTTGAGATATCTAGGGGATATGATGAGGTGTTTTTCTAAGTTGCCATAAGTTTGTTAGTTAGTTTTAATGGATTATAAGAAACCACATAGTGTATTACTTGTTCTAATTGTAGCCTTAGAATTCGAATGGTTTGGAGACAAACCGTGTGTAGCCCTTATTGACCAAGGATAGAAGAAGAGGTGTGATGTGGTGATGGTGGCTAAAATTTAGCCATGGAATTTGCCCATAATTTTTGACCATGGTAGATTTTCAAGGGACAAGGTGATGTGTAAGTAAAATGTAACTAGTTAGGAGCTTTTGGCTTTGGATTTAGTTAAAAATCTAGTTAGGATTTGTTTAGTTTAGGTTAGTCTAATTTAAGTAAATGTCATGTTTAACATATACGCATAAAATGCTTGTACCATAAGCATTGGAGAGTTGTACCTTAGACTTGTATATTATAAGAAAATCAAATTTAAAGGCTTGTGCATTATAGGGTTGTACCTTGTGCTTAAAAATAGGTACATTGAGGTTATAATCTAATTTATATAAGTATAAATTTTTTATTCATTAAAGACTTGTACATTAAGACTTGTACTCTAGGTATAAAATGTTGTACTTTAGTATTTATGATTTAGTTTCGTAAAATCGTAGTTATAATAAATTGCGTTTTCACGAAAACTCCAATAAATGGCTAACGTTTATAAAACATTCGTTAAGGAAATAACGTAAAGTGGAAAATAAAAAGTGAAAACTTTATACTTGATATAAAAGAATTTTTATTTAAAATGAACTTAAGACATTCTGGTGAGCACGTTTTTTAGGAATATAAGTCACATTAGTTGGTTGATGTGATTAGTAAACTGATAACGTTTAAAAAAAATTGACGTGAAAAATGTATAAGTATTCTTTAGTTAGAATATCATACAAGTGGAAATTTACCGGTGGTTACAGTTGGTGAGGAGTTTTGGGATTCAGTGAGTTATTGTCATCACTCACTGAATGTCATCACTCACTGAATCCACCATCTTCTTCTTGACTCAGTCTTCACCCCAGAAGTTCCGCCTTACTGAGTGGAGAGACTTCTTCTTCGTCTCTTACTGAGTATCCTGAAGATAGCTCACTGAGTGGCTATGCGCTCAGTGACTTCTTGGTGTTTAAGGTTCTAAACACTTAAGGTATTTTCAATTTAAATCCTAGAATTAAGGGGTTTGGGTATTCACTGAACCTAACAACAACGAATGTTGGAATGACCCCCTTGAGTTGCCCAAAACCGTCAAGGCAATCTCCTTGCCTACCATTGACTCACAACCTTCCAATCGTAGGATGCTCAAACTTGAAGATCAAGTCAAATTCCTAATGAGTTCCTACGAAGCTCCTAAACCTTCACGCCAATTGAACAAAGTCTTTTCCTTGTGTGAGTTATGTAGTGGTCCCTAACAAGATACATCGTATCTAGATAATGGGTTATGGAATTTGGGTCATGGGTCATGGACTTTGGGTCATGGATTTTACCCAACATGATTTCATGCATGATGTCATGCAATGGGTCATGGATTATGGATCATGAGTCATGAGAATGGGTTATGGATCATGGTATTTACCCAACATATTTACTTTTGTTTATGTATTTTATAAAATATAAGCAACCAAGATTACTTAAGTGTTTTATATAATGGTTTTAGTTTTATATAAACTATTTAACTAAACATGTTTAATGGTTTGTTAGGGGTTTGATCATAACGCAACATAACAAACATGTACGAACCTGTGTTGTAGCATACAAGGACTTGAGTCGTCAAGAGGTGTTGAAAGTATGTTGAGACAAAATAATATTACGAGTAACTTATACATTTTACGTTATGTATTACAAGTTACAGGTTTGTCATCAACAAAATAAACAAGACTGTATAGATTAAATATCGTAATATTTGCACTAACAACCTCCTCTAATGAACCTCATGTTTCTGTTGCTCCAGCTTTTGAACCCATTCCTCAATTCCCAGTGACTTCATCAAGCTGAGATCCAAGACCACAAAATAAGTGGACAAGATCTCAAGACATTAAGCTTGTGAATATCATTGGAGAGCCCACTGAAGGCATGCTCACAAGGAGCATGGCTGCTAAGTTATCAGCAGCTTCAGCTAATGAGTGTCTGTATGCAGATTTTCTCTCAGAAGTTGAACCCAAAAGTGTTTCAAAGGCTCTGAAACATCCTATCTGGGTTCAGGCTATGCAAGAAGAGCTTCATCAGTTTGACAGAAACAAAGTCATGACACTGATCAAATGTCCCCAAAATGTTATAGTAATAGGAATAAAGTGGGTTTTCTGAAACAAAACTGATGAAAACGGCGCCGTAATAAAAAACAAAGCCAGATTTGTAGCTAAAGGTTACAATCAACAAGAAGGCATTGACTATGATGAGACATTTTCTCCTGTTGCTAGAATGGAAGCCATCAGGATCTTCCTTGCATATGTAACATACATGAATTTCAAAGTTTACAAAATGGATGTCAAAAGTGCCTTCCTGAATGGTAAACTTAAGGAAGATATTTATGTCCAGCAATCCCCAGGCTTTGAAAGTAGTGAGTACCCTGACTATGTCTGTAAGCTTGACAAAGCCCTATATGGACTGAAGCAAGCTCCCAGAGCATGGTATGAAACTCTCTCAATCTTTCTAATCCAAAACAAGTTTGTCAAAGGAAAGATAGACAACACCTTGTTTATCTATAGGACAAAACAAGATGTGATATTAGTCCAAGTATATGTTGATAACATCATCTTTGGTTCAACAAATTATACACTTTGCAAACACTTTGAAAAACTGATGACAAAGAAATTTGAAATGAGCATGATTGGTGAACTCACATACTTCCTTGGACTAATCAGGCAAACTGACAAAGGAATCTCCATCATTCAAGAGAAATACACAAAAAATCTCTTGAAGAAATATGAGATCTCTGATTGTGCCTCAGTGAAGACTCCAATGGTCCCACCAAATAACCTTGGACCAGATCTCACTGGCAAATCAGTCAACCAAACACACTTTAGAGGAATAGTAGGGTCACTGATGTATCTCACTGCTTCTAGACAAGACATATAATTTGCAGTATGCCTGATTGCAAGATTTCAGTCTGACCCTAAGGAATCCCATCTCACTACAGCCAAAAGAATCCTCAGATACCTGAAGGGTACCCCAAATCTTGGACTTTAATATCCTAAATGTTCAGGATTTGACCTCAAAGGTTATTCTAACTCTGAATATGCTGTTGCAACATGGATAGGAAAAGTACTTCAGGGTCCTATAAATTCCTTAGAGAAAAACTTGTTTGTTGGAGTACTAAAAAGCAACAATCAGTGGCCATGCAGCTGCAGGGTGCTATGCCAATGTGGTATGGATGAAAAGTCAATTTAGTGACTATGACATCCACTGCAAGATGGTACCCATCTTCTATGATAACACCAGTGCAATAGCTATCTCCAACAACCATGTCATTCACCAAAGAACCAAACACATTGATACGGAACTCATCACCAATCCTGACTCTAGAGAAGGCATTGGGAAACACCCAACAATTTCTGAAGGGTCCTTGGGAGACAAAGACTCAGGGGGACAAAAACCACTCGCTGATACAGAATCCATCACCCCCTCTGGTTTTCTAAGTGTTGCAGATGTCCAGGAGCTCTTAATGTCTGATGATGAGGTTGATATTGACAGTGAGGAGGAAGAATTTGTTGCTTGTGAAGAAGTGGATGCTGATGTTCAACCCACTGAACAAGAACATCAGCCTGATCCAAATTAAAAGAGACTGAAGAGTCACCATTTCAACCTGACGATGACTCTTCTGTCTCTTCAGACTTTACAGTATCTTCCTGCCCTAAAGAATTAAAGAAGTATGATAACATTCTTCCCCTCACTGAAAGACAATTGGTGAAGTTTCTGAAAAAACCCACTCAGAAGTTATATGTTGGTGTCACTGATGAGTTATGGGATCAGCATGTGGAGGCTGCTGCAAGTTATGCTGATCTTAAAGCTGTTGTGGTTGAAAACTTCGATGATAATGTTGACCATAGGGAGAACATGTAACACTCTCTCCACTTGTTGGATGAACATCTCAAGAAGTTCCTCAAAGCTTTTCAGGATGCTCACAACAAACTTGACCAGATCAAGGAGGCGGTTAAGGAAGACCGTGCACTGAACAACAAGGTGCTTGAGGCTACTGAGACTTATGTGAAGAACTCTTCAAGCTTGACTGAACTCATCACCATGCTCCACAACTCCAATGTTCAGGGTCTCAATTCATCAGTGGGAGAGATTCAGTCCTCTCTGTGCTCTTTGGATAAACATGTTGCGGATTTGGCTAAGTCTTCATCTTCTATGGCCTGGAATCTCGGGCCTAGAATGACTGCACTGGAAAAATCTCAGGCCAATCTTGGGGAGAAAGTCACTGGTCTTCAACAAGATGTTTTAGAGATCAAGTCTATGGTCTCTGAAATCTATCAGGCTTTCAAGGGTCAAGCAGCTCCCTCACCCTCAATGCCTAGGTCAACTCTTGCTATCACTGACGGTCAAGCAACAGCTGAGGGGGAGAATACCACTGAAGAAACTCCTTCTCACACTAAGGGGGAGCCAACTCCATCAGTGCCTATCTCTCAAGTCCAACCAACATCATCAACAACACCACCATCTTAATCAGTACCATCATCAACAACACCACCATCTTCATCAGTCCCTCCTCAAGACAAAGGCAAAAGCATAATGACAACACCTGAGCATATCATGATCCTTTATGATATCAATGGCAAAATGTACTTACTAACTGCGGAGCAGTTGAGTGCCTATCTTGAGAAAGAGGAAAGAGCCAAGAAACAGGCTGAAGAAGAAAGAAAGAGCAAGGCTGCCCTGGTTAAGGTTGTTCATGAAAAGGCTGAGAAAATAGGGATCGATCCAAAGACACTGGAAAGTGGATAAGCAGGCCTACAGTTCAAAGCTGCTCAGGATGCTGAAATGAGTGCTCTAAAAAAGAAAAGGGCTGAAAGAGAGAAAAAATTGGCTGAGATCAGGCAGAAAAGAATCGATAATTACAACTGGGTAATGGCGAACAAAAAGAGGCCTGAACCCATAACTAACATCAAAATTCATGCCAACACAAAACCTGCAGTTCTCACTGTCTATAGATGTAAAACCCGAAAATCTAAAACATATATAAAGACGAAAATACCCTTGGAACCAAGAATCACAAAAATACGTAAAACACGTTTATAATAAATTACGAAGTTAAAAACCTAATAAATAAAACTTAACGAATAGAATTACGTGAACGACTTTGGTACGACAAGGATTTAAATGTTTTGCTAATAATGTTGGGCCGTTTATTTGTTGGACGGGCTCGTTTCTTTTGTTTTGTTTTGCGCCAAGCCGAGGACCAAGAGAAGCCCAAGAGGGGCGTTTGTTTTGTGTTCGTGAGACCAAGGGCCGAAGCCCATTGTGGTGAGCTTGTGTGCTCGGTTGGACCAAGCCAACCCAAACCCAACTCTTCCTAAACCTAAAACTAAATGCTACTACTATAAATATAAGACATAATCATTAAATTGAAACCCTAGTTTGCTTTGCCTCTCCTTTTTTTTTCTTTCTTCTTGTTCGGCCGAGACTCATACACCCTTTGGTGTCGAGATTTTGCTTCAAACGAGTTAAGGTATAACGTTTATTCGACTTCCTTTAACGTACCTTGCATGTATATGTCGAGCTATATTTTGTTTGGTCGCATTTTGTTTTCTTTTTCTTGTGGCCGAGAGGTGTAAATCAAAAACAAGACAAACCTTAATGAATTAAGCCTTGTAACTAATAAGGAACATGTAACGTAAGATGTAATATTGAATCGGGTCACGTATATGTTGAGTTAATCTAGGCCGAAACATGCATGAGTTAGGACCGAACCATTTGTAATCTATTCGGCCTATGTAAAACATTATAACTTGAATATGTAACATGTTTAGATGAGCTAGGACTTTTGTATGACTTGCTAGCCGAAACCCTAGTTGAACCGAATACATATATACATGAGTTTTGAACGTGTAATAAACAAGTAAGGGTCACGTAAACATAAACCCTAGTTTAATATGTAAAGCGCATAAAGTATACTAAAACCTAATAACTTGTGGTCACATGAAATCATAAACGTGTATGGTAAAGTGTAAAAGGAAAGATGGTTATTAATTACGTATTAGGTTAAGTGGAGAGTCATTAAGACGTAACATATAAAGTAAATGCATATTAATGAGATATTAAAGAATAAGAAAACCCTAGAACATACATGAGAGTCGATTAGGGTTTGAGCTAAATATAGTAATACGTTATTTCATGTGTGAGTTATGACTTATAAACTATTTTCACATTTAACCCTAGACTTTAATAAATGACATAACGAACCCTAATCTACAACTTTAATTATAAAATACTTAAGACTCATTAATAAAACCCTAAAGTATGAAGATCATTAAGTATGAATACCAAATATTAAAAGATCATTTCGATGATTATGGAATCATAAATAACGTGGACGACCGTTAATGTCTATAGGTTCTGTGAAGAGGGAGTAATCCTTTGCTTTCGTCTTTCTGCTTTTTGATCATTTGCGTTGGAATAAGGTACAGATATTCTGACCTTTTCAGTAAAGGTTCCTTTTAACGTTTTTCTTTCGTATTAGGGTTTCCTAAGCCTTTGCCATGAATCCCAAAATCTGATTTGTTTGAGCTATTGCTTATCTGAACTCTGATTTCTGAATTATGAAACATCTGATTTTGAACTATCTGATATGAAAACTATGATTTTGGAAATATGAATGATTTTCTGATAAAATATGATCTGTGTCAGTTATGACATTCTGATTTGACCTAAGATAGTTTGACACCCGAGCCAAATATTTAACTAGTCATGGGGGTTCCATGTCCGTATCAGTGATGCACTTCTTATATGACTCTAGGGCAGTAGAGTGATGTTCTGCCACGTCTCTGGATGGTGAAGCATATTTTTGAATATGTAGGAAGGGGCGTATGGATGCATCCTAGATCTGTTATCTGTTATTTGTTATATGTTATCTGTTATCTGATGATTGATGCTGCGTGCATGCACGTCCTTCATAACTCTGGTAGGTCTCCCCTACAAATGTTGCCTTATGTGAATATGAATATGATCTGATATATGCTCTGGGCTCGTGGTAGTTGACTATAAACTTTGTTTTGGAAATTATGATTTATGTTTTGAAAATGATTATGATTTTGCTAACGCTCATTCACTTTATTTCATATCCGTTATCGTTTAGTATTCGCTTTTGCTTTCATATCTGTTCACTGGGCTTTTGAAGCTCAGCCGCACTTTTCTTTTCTTCCGCGGCAGGTATCTAACCATTGGAAGCTGGGTTGCTTTGGGATGAGTGCTTGAGTGGACTTACCTTAGAGATTTAGCTTTGATTTCTTATGATGCCATTTTAGACTTATTTATTTCGGATATTATGTTTGAAGTTTATTATGCTTCCGCTGGGACCTATGTATTGAAGTCATTTGACTTGGATTATTTCCGCATTTATGTTAAGACTTCTTTCGGTTATTTGTGTTTGCTTTGATATGACACCATTATTTGTGATTCCTTTACCCTTGGCGGGTCGGGGCGTTACAATAGAGGTCCTGATAAGCGAACCTTTGAAGTTCATGATCCCTTCAAGTTTTCAGACTTTGGGATAACTGAGCTGGATGAATTGGGTCCAATCATAGAGAAGAAAAAGAATGCCATTGTCAAAAATCTCATGGACTCACTGAGCAAGAAGTATGAGAGACTAAGACAGATGCCTGAAGAACTTGCCATTCAGTCTCTTCTCCAAGCACCAACAAGTCAACCTGCCCCCTCTCAGCCTTCAAGGAAAAAAAGGAAGATCCTAGAGCGTGAACCAGAGATCAAGATCCATGGCCTGGACTGTAATAGATCCCTCCCTGAAGGAGTCAGATTCGAAAACCATATGGCTATTGAACGTCCTGAAAGAGGCCTATTCTTCACTGATGAATTCGGGACCCTGCCTTCCAAAGGTGGAGTGATATAGACAAGGCTGGGATTGAAGCTATGGTTGGCTTTCTACTGGATGCTACTCAAATCTAGAGTCCTGAAAATGCAAGGTTCAGCCATGACCTAAGGATCAAGATCAGTCAACACCCTGACCAAGACAAGCTGAAGTCCAAGAAACCTAAACTTGAAGCTCTTGGATATCAAATGGACTGAACTCACATCTGCAACAACAACACTACCTTTATTTTATTTTTTTTTGCATTGTAACTTAGGAACTTGTAATATATTTCTCAATGAACAATGTTTTATATTACTTAGTGTTCTTTAGTTGCTTTGTAGAATAGTCAGTATGAGAAGAAGACCTTTGCTCACTCAGACTGAACTTAGAAACACTTAGGCTATTTGTATATCCAAATAGAGGGAGACTGTTGGGTTTAGTCAGTACCCAAACCCCTTAATTCTAGGATTTGAATACGACTTTCACTCCTTCAAATACCCAGACATAAGGAAGGAGTGAAAGTTAAGCTTGTGCATTAATTGTGAAAAACACACACAAGTAACTTTCACTCCTCCAAATACGACTATGTCCATGAGATAGCTCAGTGGTTCCTGATAGTTGTGCTTAGAATTAGCCTAAACTTAGTGAGGAGTGCACACCATACTTGTCATTCAATCCCAAGTGTTGTACCGCAAACACTTGGGTAATATATTCTTTTGATTCGTTTTAATAAGAATATAAACGTTGAAAAATCTAATGTGCCTTAATTTACTTATCTTGTTTAAACTGATTTTTTAATTACTTTACTTTAGTCATGGATCACACTTAGCCTTAATTACTATTTTACTATTTGTGATACGGGAGCAACAAGTGGTATCAGAGCAGGCTGATTTATAAAACCCTTTTAAGCCGCTCAAAACGTTTTTAAAATCAGGATCCTAACATGGTTGAAAGTGAAGTTCCCCAACTTGTCGATAAAAAAGGTGGAGCCTATGCTACTGTTGCCCCTCGACTTGAAGTTGGTAAATTTAACAAGTGGAAAAAGCTGTATGCTTTGCTACTTAACTGGGATGGAACCTTATTACATTAAGTGTATTAATGAAGGTCCATTTGTCCCTAAAACTGCTGAAGGTTTACTAAAACCAGAAGCTTAGTGGACCCAAGATGAGAGAAGGGTGGTGAATCAGGACCAAAGACTCAAAAGCATCATCATATCATGTCTCCCTGATGATGTAATGGAGTCGGTCATTAGCTGTAGTACATCCAAGAAAACATGGAATGACTTGGTTCACAGCTATGAAGGTTCCCTAGATACCAAGAAAAAAGGATCATGGACATGAAACTTGAGTACAATACCTTTAGAGCCAAAGACTCTGAAACCCTCTCTCAAACTTACACCCTTTATAAAACCTTGTTGATCGAATTGTCAAATGATGGTGTCAATTTGTTTAAACATGAAATAAATGTAGGTTTTGTCAACAGTCTCCCTGAGAAATGATTGAACTTCTCTCATGGACTTAGAAATGCAAATCACATTCAAACCCTTGAACTTCCTGAAATCTTTGGGAAATTCGTCTATGAAGATAATCTTATGAATAGACGATACCCTGATTTAAAGAAGTCTCAGGACGTTAACTGACAACCACCTCAACACCCATTTCAACTGCTTTCTTTTCAAACAGTGTTGTTCAGGATTTTCAAAAAAACTCTGATGACGAGGCTGATGAAAGAACTAGTGAGAAGTACCCGAATGACTTAAACATTGAGTTTCAGGAAAGGGCACTCCTTGCTAATTCAAAAAGATTTATAAGAAGAAACAAAAACTTTTCAAATGCTAAAGCCAATGAGGACACTGATTGTTTTAAATGTCACAAAAGGGTCATTTTGCAAAATTTTTTTTTCAAAAACTGTTTCAGAACCCTCACACAAGCCCTCAGGGTCAAATCAATCCTTATGTTTTAGAAAGTTTCAACCCAAGCTCTTTCAGTCTTATCAAACTTATCAAAATAAGTCTGACCAAAACAAAGCTATTGATTTTGAAGCAAAATGTAGGAAAGTTAAGGCCAAACTAGCTATTTTTGAGGCCACTCCCTCAGAAACTACACAAAATGTTAAATCTGTGTAGGGAAAAAACAAGGGCTTTGTAGCTGAAGTCTTTGACTGGGATGAAGAGCCAGTCTTCCTCAAATGATGAAATGGTGCAAGTCAGTGCACTGATGGCTCTCTCAGAAGAAGACAAGCTAGCAGTTGGAAAGAATCATGCTAGAAATGGTGAATGGGTTAACATCACTATGAAGAAGGTAAACATCTTACTTTCCATGGATGATGATTTAGATTGAAAATCTTTCATGAATTATATAAATGTTGATCTTAAGTTCATTGAAGAGCAACGATTAAATCTATTTTCCAAATATAACAAGTTAAGTTTTGAGTTAAATAAGTGTAGAGATGAACTTCTTATTTTAAAACAATCCAAACTTGAGGCTGTTACACTGCAAATTCAATACTCTGAGTTAGTAAAATGAAATCAAGCTCTTCATGAAGAACTTAAGAAGGAAAAAAAAATCATTGAAAGTTGGACCACTAAGAACCCTAGAGTCTATGAAACTGTTCAGGCCCCTAGTAATAAAAGAAGAATACTAGGTGAGGATCAACTCACTGATCCACTCAGTGAATGTCAAAATCCAAAACTTTTTGTGTCTGCTGGTCTGCTCTCTAGTCAAGAGACAACACCTAAACCCAGTGACTGGGTTGAAAGGATAAACCCTGATAGTAAGCTACCTAAGTTCGATTCTGGAAGAATACTTGAACCTGAAAGTCAGGCACTCAAGAACATACTTGGACTCCCTGATGTACCCAGTAATACTGAATCCATCACTGAGTCCGAATCACAAGCACCACTTCCACCTCTGAAATCTATTCAAGGAGATGCACCAAACTCTGAGCTTACTCCACTAAAATTCACCCCACACTCTCCTAGAGAAAGATCAGGCCTTGGTAGAACAATACTGAAAAGACCTGAAAAACCAGCCAAAGAAGATTCAGTTTCTACTGAGACTTCCACATCTTCAGTTCCTACTGAAGAAGACCAAATCAAACAGTTGACTGAACTTGTGAGGTAATTGAGTGAAAAGATGAACTTAGCTAATAATCAAAGAACCAAAGTCAATCTCCTCAAGTTCCTCCAAGTCAAAAACCATTTCCATTTTTAAACAGAAGTGTGAACTGTGCCATTATACAAGTCATACCACTGACAATTGCTACAGAATTCTCTTTTGCATGATCTGCAAAAGAGAAGATCACATAACTTCTGATCATTGCAATATGCAAAGTCATTGAATGAAGCAAATTATACCAACCTTGGTCACCAATATGCTTCATCATCCAGACAGGCTCAAAGGCCAAAAGATAAACCTTTTCCTCCTTGCCCACACCGTGGTTTCAATGATCATCATCTGATGATTGCCTCATGAGCTCCTGCTGTGAAATATGTGGAAATCCAGCACACGAGACATCTCAACATGATATGGTCATACATGCAAGGAGAAGCACAAAATCACCCCGCATCACTGAGTCTTCCTCAGTAAGCAAGTGCAAAACCTGTGGTAGCACTGTTCACTCAACCACTAACCATGAGTCCATTGCAAAGTTCAAACAGACAATCAGACCCAAGACCACTAGTAAGTGGGTTAGCAAAAGAAAATTACTCAGTTTACTATTTGTGCAGAGACATGCCAGGGAGCGTGTTTGGCATCTAGATAGTGGATGTTCAAGAAGCATGACTGGTGTGAAGGAATATATGCACAAACATGTAGAAGAACCATGACCTAAGGTAGTATTTGGTGATAACCCAACATATCCCACTGAAGGTTATAGTTCAGTAAACTATAATGGTATAGTTTTCTCTAGAATTGCTTATGTTGTACTAGGTGTCCCACTGAAGGACATGTTGACCTAAGCTTAGTGAGGAGTTACATTTTCACTTTTAGGTCGCGTACTTGTAAGTCCAACAAAATACTAGCAACAGTTTTACCAAAATCATTTTCTTGGCTGTTAATTTCTCTCTTTTTTTAATGTAATTATTAGTATATATACTAAAAGGCAGGACCAAAACTTTTGCAAAAGCATGCATTAATTGCAAACTTTCTCAACTTGGCAACAATAGTCCCTGAGGTTCAAGTAGCGCTGCAAAATAAGTCCTGCATCATTAATTGTTATCTATAGCAATCTGGCAAAAATAGTCCCTAAGGTTTAAGCGACGTTGCAAAGTAAGTCCTTTGAAGCCAATCCCGCTGCATCGCGCGGGTTTCGACACTCGTTTGATGACTATTATTTAGATAACCATAGTTAGGATATGAATAAGGGTGGAATTATTCTTACATGGTCCAAGACTTGGTGTGTTCATATTAAAGTTATACACTTCAAATAAGCTCTTAAAAATCCAAGAAAATAAACATAGATTACCAAACAATTTTATGAAAATAAGCAGCTCAAAATCAGTTAATTTCTCAACTTAATTTCTTGACTGATTCAACCTACACAATCAGTTAGAGAGAGACGTCTAGAAGAGATTCAAGTAAGAAACATCCTTAAAGATTAACCAAAAAGATTACAACACTATGAGTCTCAAACGTACAAGAAAACGTCCATCCTGCATGAAAAAATTACCAATCAGTACTGTCATTCCATTTTACCTTTACCCTTCTTACCCTTTTTGTTTCCCTTCCCATTCTTGTTTTTCGCTTCTTGAGTGTTACCACCATTGGTTTGATTTTCTAATGCCACTTCTCCAAGTGTTTCCTCACCATCATTCATATCCCCGCCTGTTTCTTCAACTTGGGCCGTGCTGCTGCTGCTGCTGCTCTCTAACTCTAACATTTGCTCAACTTTTGGTTCCCGGGGCATGAGAGAACGCCTTATGATATCATCGAACTTTGGCATAGTATTTTGAATGAAGTCCTCAGCCCTTTGCATATGCTTCGAGGAAACTTTATGCCTCACATTTGGGGAACTGAAAAAGACCCAAAAACTCAATAATTAATCAACTCTTTTTTTTCGCCTTCTAAATGTATGTTGATATGTATATAAGCATGTAAAACTCTAAATTGCAAAAATCTAACCTTATATCGAATAATTGATAAAACCCCTTCATATCAATGTATGCATCGCGTACAAATTTTATATCTTCTTCACTAAAGTTCCCATCCTCAAGAATATGATTTAAAACCTTCTTAAATGGATTCAAATGTTTCTGAAAACAAAATATATAATTAGATGGCATCATAGTTTAGAACAATGGTGGTAAAACGAAAAAGAACCACCATGCATTTACCTTCATAGATTTAGCCATGTATTTGTTCAACGGCACTCCCTTCGTCGTCGTATTCATGGCTTTAACTATTCGTTTTACTAATTCCGAATTCATTTGCTGTTCTGCGTTGCTTTCATCCACTGGACTCACATTCAGATTTGCATCAGGTGATGAGTTAGAACTTGTCGCTTCAGGCATCATCCCACAATCAACATTATTTGCAGGATCTTGAACACAATGTGTGTCTATCTCCGAAAGCAATATGCTCATAGTCTCCTCTTTTGATTTCCCAAGGTCCACTGATATAGAACAAGGAGCGTGGATTTTAGGACTCACATCTCCTGAATACATAATCAAGAGAGGATCTTCAATGCTTCTAAACGCTTCTGCAACTATTTCCGGATTCAAGTTCAAGCAACTACCCTTCTTTCTTGACAAAAGATCAGACACAAACTTATTTGGAAGCAAATATGCAATATTGTTCCCACCACACAGCAAATCACGTAGCAATTTTGAGCAATCTGATACTTGCAGATAAATTAAAGAAAGTATCATAATCAGCCTCAACGCTAATATTTGATGATAATAAGACGGATCAATCTTCGATCTTTGAATCCATGATACAGTATCGCCTTTATTGTAGAAAATCTTTTTAACGATTCCAACAATAAAGTGTACCGTACGATCTGGGATTTTCTGTTTGGACACGGATAATGATGTATTCAAAGGACAAGTAGAGTCAAAAGATGTAAGCCATCCAACAAGAGAAGATCTTGTAGTGAAAATAATCTCAGAAGAGAGAGATGCAAAGAAAAGAAGACGGTCCAAGAGATACATGAAACTGTGAGGAGATATGAAACCGGGACACTTCCAGTTGGCTCGAAACGTATCTCCCAGAGCATGTTGTAGTTCAAGAGCAACATAAGAATCTTTCATGCCATCATTCCAAAATTTCTCAAAAAAAGACTTCCATGTGGGATTATAGAGAAGTACCTTCATAACCATCTCAAAAAGTACTAAAGGTTGTCTGCAACTCAAACATATCATCATCACCCTCCCTATTGTCCAATACGTGAGGTCGCCTTTGATGTCAATATTTTGAAGAAGAATCTCATTAAGCAATTTGACAGAAAGATCAGTCTTTCTTAAAGAAATAAAGTCCTTGGACATTGATATTCGCCAGTCTAATGGAAACATAAGATCAAAATAACTTGCAGAGATTTTCAGAAATCTTAGCAGCTTCTTTTTGAAAAGGGATGTGAGGTTAAGATACTGGCAGCCTAAAAGAAACTTGGAAACCTCAAAAATGTGAAGAAGTGATGTGCTTCGATGAAATGCCGAAGCATTTGACTTTAACTTATGAAAAAGACCTTCAAGAGTTTCAAGCACCTTTATACCCACAGAAAGTAATTCCGACTGCCAATAAGACATCATAACTAACACCAACACCCTGCCATCAACAGTTAGACATTTCCTGTCCCTATGAACACCCTTTTGACCACAGTTTCTTATCCAATCAGCATCCTTGTTGACTATCAAGTAAACTATGTTACCATTAACATGATACTTCCTCACCCCAAAATAGTTTAAACAGAAACCAACAAAGTCCTGGTGTTTATTTGGTTCTTCATTGTGGAAACTTCCAAAACTCTCAAAGATATCTACTACATTCTCCCTCCACAAATTCCAATAGAAAACCAGAGTTCTAACGGAAACCCGGTTCTGAGAAATCAAGTCTTCACAGTGTTCATTTATATCAATTGGTAACTCATCCTCCCACTCATACATTGAGGAAGTTTGATGTAAATGAGCATCCAATATTTTCCTATTCAACAGAATTTCTCCCCTTAGACTCTCATTTTCCTGAGAAACGTCCAAATCTTTTTTCAGTTCTGTCAAGCTACTTTGCTGATCAGAGAGTACTTTAAGCTGACTACAAACAAAATCATAGAAAACGTCTGAATCCATTTTTGCTAGCAACTTTACTTTATTACAAAGTTTTTCTTTCTGATCAAACTGCTTCAAAGGCCAACCTCTGTTTCCATTATCCCATAACGAGCTAAAAAACACATACCAAAGCAATAAAATTACTGCCTCCTTAAAATGTCCAGCCTTCTCCAAAAGATGAGCCTCTTTTAAAATGTCGCCCCATGACCTTGCCAGCTCAGCAGCTTCAAGAAAATGACCCGATTCTTCTTCCAACAATATAAGGTCATCCAGGCACCCTAACGACCTCAAGAATACACGCTTATATTCCATTGTACAAAAAGCTTTGACAAATTTCATCATGGATTTAGGATCCTTATTTTCATAGTAATCAAGTGCACAATTTTCTAAGAATTCTTGCGCAATTTGTTGTATTTCTTTGCGTTGAAAATTAGCCCGTTCTTTCCAGCAGTTTATATACTGCAGCCCTTTATCAAAAAGTTTCCCTTCTTTGCAAGTAGACAGACAGTCAGAAAACTTATCTTCCTTTGCGTAAGCTTCCACGGCTTCACTATAACACCCTGCTAGACTGAAACACTCTGCTGCTGCATCAATCTTTCTACATGTGGACACATAGATTTTTTCTGCACAAACAATATTATTACAATACTGATCTAAAATTTTGTAACTAAAGGTTGCAAGCATTCAGAATGAACTTGGGGCTAATACTAAACTGTTTGACCATTTGACCCATTAGCGAGGTTACCCAAACTTGGAAAAGAGGAAGGGAGCAAGCTTTTATAGATATTGGTTATGAACTGAGTATGGACCTCTTTTGGAAGTACGAGTTATATGCAATATTATTGACTTGAATTTAAGTAATGCTAAGATAACAAGACACTAAGTCCAAGAGGTGCGGTGTTTGTGATGGGTCACAATTGTGAGCTCTAGCTCAAAGAATACACGTTGCAATCAAGTGCTAACGATGATTCTACAGATGAGGATTTATATTTGAGAAAGAACGTACCAGCTCTTTCATACTCCCCCAAATCACAATAACATGAAGCAGCAAGCTCAAGTTTCCCAATCGACTCGAATATCCCAGCTGCTTCTCTAACATAACCTTGAAAAGCTTCATGGTTTGTTCCCCTCATTTGATAGGCAGATGCTCTGAGACCAGAAGCTTTGGCCAGTTTTTCCCATATTGTGTCTCCAGCTCTCTCAAAACAGATTGTTGCCATCACAAAATTTTTCTCGAAAAAAAACTGTAAACCATATGATAGTCAATTTCAAAGAATGTAATAAGATAACAAATTATTAGGAAAATAAAGGGATATCCACCTTTTTCCCACGGTCCAACCACTCCTGAGGGGTGCTAGCAACTCGCATAGACTGAGCCACTGAATCATCCAGTTCTCTAACCTGAACTAGCCCCTTCATTTTCCAGTAGTTAAACATTGGTTTAGAGAGCTCCTCTTTGTTCTCACATATCCATAGCCTTTGCCTAGTTCGAGTTATGGCCACATACAATTGTTTCAATTCAGAACACAAAACACTATGTCTTGCCTCATCGAATGCCGGGAAAGATTGAGGATGCCTCCCATCAAGCCAGTCATGTTTCTTCATGTATTCATATATAACTCTCCACTGATCTTTTAAAGGGGATGTCCCAAAAAAGTTGTACAGCAATACATCCTAAACAATCATTGAAAAACAAAAATTCAGAAATTGAAGCAATTTAAAATTACTCGAAATGATAACTATATTTATAAGATAGGATAAGAATCTGACCTGGAACTCAAGACCCTTGCACTCCACTATAGTGAGAACAAGCGCATTTTTTCCAACATATTCACATATTTTACTTTTTGAATAATCATCCCGTACTAATATCACCTGGTTAGCACCAAATCCAGCAATGTTTCCACTAGTTCCTGTATCACCAAAGATTGTAACTATTGCGTTTTCATCGCTACTAGACTCGAGTAGAATAGGAGCTTCACCAGATATCAGACTTATTTCAGGCTCTAACTTGTCAATTGAGTGATTAAAGTAGCAGTACAAAATGTCAATGACACTTTGAGCTAGATCAAGCACACCGGCATGCGTTCTGAAATTCTGTTTTAGCTGTTTTATCTCGGATACAAGGCCTTTTTCTAGTTTTACAGAAGTTCTGGCGCTTAAGAATTCTTCATAGAAAAGAAATCGTATATCTTGAAACCTGAAATCAACTCCTCTTGCAATTGTTTGTGCAGTATCACCCGCAAAAATAAAGCCTTCATCAACATTTTGGCAAATATATTTGAAAAGAGATATCTGCCTCATACTTAGATCTTGCACCTCATCAATATAAACAAAATCCATTTGGTCTCCCTTATATTTCCCTTTTTTTAGCCTATGATGAATATCATTGACTAGATCACCCAAATCGTATTCTCCCCTTTCACTTTTCATCTTTTCATAGGCTTCAAAGAGGGTGTACACAATCTCTCTTTTTTCTTTATTTAAAGTGGAAGTACGACTTTCGGCCAGTAAGCAGTAACCCTCATAGCTCAATTTTCCATCAATGCATTCCCCTTTTTGCAGTCCTCCTTTTATATGAGAAATAATTTCTGTGAACACTCTAGAACCATCAAGCTTCTTTGTAAGATTCGAATTGAAGTGTGGCCAGTAAAATGAACAAAATCTATCAAACGTAACCTCCCTTAATCTTATGACAGATTGCATTGCAATAGATCTTGAACTTAAACGGTTACCGCGAGAATCTTCTCTTGCCTCAAGAAATCTTTCAAAGAACGAATTTCCCAATGTACCATCCAACATCATCAGAAACTTTTGATATGTTATAACGAGGGGGTAATATTTCACTTGGATGTTAATAAATGTTTCTGGAATATCATTGAATTCTGATGGAATAACATCAGTTTTACCAAGAATGATCTCTGCTGGTGAGCTCCCATTACTTGAAACACTGTCAAATAAATTCTTGACGTCAAAACAAGACCATATAGATCAGAAAAAGAGAAAAGGGATGAGTATTGGCGCACCTTGTAAGGTGAGAAACATTTTGTTTCACATCATAACATAAATTTGGGCTGACTGTCACAAAAAGCTGGCGAAGAACACTGGGTTTGCTACTTTTAGGATCACCAACAACTTCAGCATCTCTAAACTGGCTGATTTCTGCCTCACAAATCCCATCAGAGGCAATGCGGAATTTCTGTTCGTTTTGGAACAACTTCATGGTCAACACAGTTGTTTTTCCAGTTCCTGATCGCCCAATGATAAATGAACTTTTGGGAGAAAGAACAATGTCCATCTGTTCTTCGGTGACTTGCATGGGTAGATCAACTTCTTTGCCAGTAAGCAAATGGTTCAATACCTCATGTGACAATGAATAGAACTTCATAAGCAATAAGCTTTCACTGACTTTCGAGTTTTCAACATAATTTCTAGCATCATCAGGATTCACACTAACTTCACTTTCGTCTTCAATTAAATAACGAAATCTAATAATTTTTTGGGATGACGACCAACTCTTAGGGACTTCCAAGCTCCTGAACAATATGAAGAAAATGGAAATAAGCATAAATGATCACTACTTTTAAGAATTAAGATTCAATAGACAACAAATGACATACCCCTCAAAATATTTCTCAGAGCACCGTTTAATATAATCATCTGTGTATGCAGAATATATGCCCTCAAGTCGTTTTCTAAGTTCCACAATCTCCTCTAAGGCTAAAATATCCCAAACCTTCAAAACTTGGGTATAATTTACTTCCTTTATGATGTCAATAGTGCAGATCACATAGTACCGGTACCCTTCAACCTTGAATTGTTTCAGGATTTGTGAAGAATTTTCACAACACAAGTCTATACTTCTATTCTTGGGCCGCCAGCCACTAGAAAGTTTCAGTAAAAGGTTTAAAACCTGCTTCTTTATACCAGAACCTATCAGCTTTCTAAATGTTCTTCTGAAGTTGTCACTAAAGAGAACCTGATTGCATAAAGTTGAACACACATGAACAACAAATATATACTGCGTAAAATGATAAGAGATTAATCACATACCTTCCATTTTGCATGTTTAAAAAGTAAACTTTTCCCGTTAACCAAGTCATCAAGTTGATCTAGCTTTTTCATTGCTGCTATAATTATCGTCTTCAAGCATTCATCAGCATCAGCGTCAAAGAAACAATGTCGATTCCTTGCATCAAATACCAACTCTTTCCATATAGACTCGCTACCAGTCAGGGTTTTTTCATTTCCCAATATCCAAAGACAATGCCTACAGAAAAAAGGAATGTAATATCACACTTCCTATCCTAAACAAGTATTAATAAAGATCAATTGTAAAAAAAAGTGAGAGGCTTGCATACCGTGCTCTTGTCAAGGCAACATTAGTCCTTTGAGGACATGATATGAAGCCAATAGACCCATGGTTATTGGATCTTACTGTCGAGAAAATAATAATATCTTCTTCTCCACCCTGAAACCCGTCAATTGATTTAACCTTTACTGAAAATCCATCAAGATTCTCATACTTGTGAGCAAGCTTTTCTTGAATCGAAACGACTTGGGCAGCATAGGGAGATATAACACCAATACTGAGCTTCTTCTGTGAGTCCTGCCATGCTATAAACGTGAAAGACACATATGTTAAAAGTTGGGTTCATTAAAAACAGAATTAACTACTTTCAGCTATAATGATAGAAAGAATATGAATTGACATAATAAAAATGCACACCTCCATAGAGATACTTAACAATTTTTATCACAATAGCCACCTCAACCATGTTCCTTAGGCTTCTTCCATCATCATCTTTTTCTTCTCTTCCACCAACGACATTTATAAATGAATAAGAACCGAACAATGGTCCTGAAAGATACTTTTTTTCATAATTTTTACTTAACACATTTTGTGCATCTCTAATTTCATTTTGATAAAACTTCAGATTTGGGAAGAAACTGATGGAAGGATGCATTCTGTGTTGAACAATAAGCAGATGCTTAGAATGACCCAAAGAGCTTAATCGGTCAAATAAGCTTCTTCCAAATCCAGATTCAATACAAACCTGTGCACAAACACCAAGTCCATTAAAATAAAAAATTAACTAATGGTCTTAAGGTAGAAAGATAAGTATAGACTTACCTTGCTATTGACCATTGCAGGTAATTGGCGCTCATCTCCAACGAGAATAGCATGTTTCATTCCCGGAAGTTGAAGGGGAATGGTTGACTCTGCCTCTTTCAATTGTGCAGCTTCGTCTATGACCACTATATTCAAAGGCTCCATATTGACAGCATGCAACTTGTAGGAACTTGAAATTGTGCAAAAGATGACAGAAGCTCTTTCGAAACAAAATTGTTTTATAGCATGTTTATTTGAAAAACATGGAAGAGCAAGTCCTTCAAGAGATCTTTGCAGACTTGTTAGCAAAGATAGACATGAAATAACAACATCATCTTTCAATGGTTTACAATTAAAGAGGTCTTCAAGTTCTTCTGAAACCAGATTTTTTTGAAACAACATATACTCCAAAGAACTCAAATTGTCTAAAAGAGATATCATATTCTGGAAATTATATTCCCCCATGAAACTTCTTGGGACATGAGTACAAAATGTAACAATGCACCTTCTGAGCGGCGGTGCAAAAGAAATGAATCGCTCTTGCACAAACTCAATGAATGATTTGATTTCCAACATTGTTCCTATACCATCATTCTCATTTCCATGTTGTTTTCTTTTCAAGAATTCATTTTCTATAAAACTATAATACCCCGAAACACAATTTTCCAATAAATCAATATTAGATCGTATGCAATCCTTCAAACCAGTCACTGGCCCTAGACATTCTGCAAGCCTCTCAACCCGATGTTCAAGATAGATTTCTTCAGTGTCAGTACCAACTTTGTCCCTGTTGCCAAACAAGAGCACATCTCCAACCGAAGAGAAATAATCACCAATTGCAGTTGTAGTTTCGTATGATTCTTTTACCAAGCTTAACACACGCGAGGCTAACTGTACTAAAGCCACATTCGTTGGAGCACACGTAAGAGTCCTTTGCTTCATTTGCAAAAGGATGAAAAGCAAAACACTAACTGTCATTGTTTTCCCTGTTCCAGGTGGTCCCCGTATTTGTTCCACGGATGAAATGTGACTACATTGCGTTTTACAAAGCACCACCATGATAGCTTTTCTCTGAGATTCATTGAGATTGAGCAAAAGATGTGGATCAAGTTTTTGAGACACCATACCATCATGACCAAAAGAACAAACATTGCACTTCTCCTTAACCTGTAAACGATAAATTCATAATTAATAACAACAATATGAATAAACAAATGGAAAATGTATCTAACCAATTACTCACCTTAGATTCAGAGTAAAGAACCTCTTTGATGATATTAAGATTTCTATGCTCGTGTAATGAATTCCATATTCTTTTCTGAGTTGTTATATTCATCACATAAACAGCAGACATTCCATCTTGAAATTTAAGTGATTGTGATGCCTTAACTTTTAAAGATGTACCATCACCTTCATTACTTTTTTTGACCATTGAAAGAGCCCATGTTCTTCCCACGCGCTTCAAATCAGAAACAGATTCTGGTTTCCCATCTACTAAAAGAAGCAAATCACCAACTAACGTATCATGTTCACTACATTGATTTCCCCAATGACCAACTGTAACGTCATAGACCCTATTTTCACCACTTTTGGACTCGTTAATAGATAAAATATCAGCAAATGGAGCATTATACATGATCTCCATAGAAGAAGCCAGCTCACATCGTGTTTCCTCAAGCAAATGATAAACAAAAGAACCAAAATAGTGATCTTCAGACTCAAAAGTAAGTGGTATGTTCTCCACCTATATATGATGCATCAATTCGATCATCAGAAATATTCATGTTATGAAGTTATTATTATCTAAACTGGCCCAATCGGTTTATACA